>CM067373.1:32539726-33081044 GCA_034401795.1 Chaetoderma sp. LZ-2023a | reverse complement strand
GCATGACACGTGTGTTTTCGTACAAACTTGAAAAGCCCTTGAATTTTGGCATCTGCCTTGAAAAGCCTTGAATTTGAAATTTGTCTTAAAAAGTACTGGAATTTCACCCATCCGCCTTGAAAAGCCCTTGAAAATCAACATTTCCTCCCATGTGATTGTTACTGTCCGCAAAATGTTTACGTACTGATGTAAATAAAGATTTAAGAAAATTCGATTGGCAAAATATATCTGGAACCGAGTAAGTTCCAAAAATTCTAACTGTAATTTGAAAGGTTCTAAAGGTAAGCTGTATGAAATTTTGCAACAGTGTCATATTCTCACTTTGTCCGGGATGCTGGTTCTGAGCCCTTGAGAAATCAACTTTTTTAGTCTTGAGTTCTTGAATAAGAAAACCTGCCAGCTGTATGAACACTGTCCTATATATTTAGGTTAAAAAACTAATGTGTTAAAGTTGTTCATCAATATGGTTAGGCATTGAAGATAAGTAGATGTGTTCTACTTTTCTTGTGTGGGTAACATTGAGATCAATAGCGTACTTACTTGAACATAGTTATGCCCAAATGTAGAGGATATAGATTTTTGTGACAGAGTCAGTAACTGTCTCTCCGCTGAACTTGTGCAGACTACATTTTCCAGGGGCTTTGCCTCTGGATATACTGAATATTTTGAAAATAATTTGACTGAAAGTTGTTGGTGGCTAACCACCAACAACATTCAGTCAAATTGTTTTCAAAATATTAAATGTATCCAGAGTTATTGCCCATTGAAATTAGTGTCTGGCGGCTTGCAGGAGTCATATAGTTAATATTTCTGTCATCGAAATATTTCAGCTTACTTCCGTTATTTTGTCATTCTATCGTGCAGTAGCATTTTTACCATTGACAGCCATGACATTGGTTAAATACATGTTAAAGTTTCTGTGATATTCTCCTCCTCTGCTATTTTTATACTTACATTGCACATTTATAATATAAATATATGTTTGTTTGTTGCTTATAAAGTTTTGTTGTAATGCTTTAGTTAATTACTCTAACACATATAATAATTATTATATATCTATAATCTATATATTTGTTGGTCTTCTAGATTCCAATTTATGCATCATGTTTGTATAACAATCTTTAGTTGTTTCATTCACAAATTTACGTTGCAGTTATTCCATCATGTTCTGTTGTTTGCCATAGCTTAACAATCTAAGGGTCAAATTTTATCATGAAAATTCAAATTTCCCCATAGAAAATGCAAATTTCCCCAGCCAAAAGGTTATTTTTGAAAATTTACCATTTAGGCTCGGTTGTTGTGCCATACTTAGGCTCGGGTGTTGTGCCAGACATTTTTAAAATGAGTTTTTCTCATGGCCTACAAATGGCTATTCCACACAGTGACTGTAGAAGGCCTTTGTGGCTGGCTTGACTGTTACTGGTTAACCCCTTTAACCCTCATATTGGCCAAAAATGCCTTCTGCAGTGGTCTTGAGAAATGTTCATTTGCAGACCAAGAGAAGACTATTTTTTTAAATTTATCACTGGAATGATTGGCTCGATAACTGAGCCAGTCATTTCAGTGATAAATTTTCAAAAATAGTCGTCTCCTGGTCTGCAAATGGACATTTTCTATGAGAAACATATTAACCCTTTCACCGATGAATCCCGGAAAAAGTATATTCTTTAAGATCTATAAAACTTATTCTGTTGAATATTTTGAAATTAATTTGACTGGAAGTCAGTGGCTTACAGTCAAATTACTTTCAAAATATTCAACCGTTTTCCTGTATTGTTGCTTTGAAAATGAAAAAATGGGGAATTAATTGGTGAAAGGGTTAACATACCAAATACTAACCAATGCCAGTAATATACTGGTACTAATGCATGTCATTATTTGTCAAATTCCCATTAGGAGCCTCAGTATTAACGCAGACTAAAAGCTGGCTAACCAGCTAATGCTGGCTAACTAGTTAATGCTGGCTAACTAGTTTAATGCTGGCTGACTTGCTAATGCTGGCTAACCAGCTAATGCTGGCTAACTAGCTAATGCTGGATAACTAGTTAATGCTGGCTAACTAGCTAATGCTGGCTAACTAGTTAATGCTGGCTGACTTGCTAATGCTGGCTAACCAGCTAATGCTGGCTAACTAGCTAATGCTGGCTAACCAGCTGATGCTGGCTAACCAGCTAATGCTGGGCTAAAAAAGGTAATGCTGGCTAACTAGGTAATGCTGGCTAACCAGCTGATGCTGGCTAACTAACTAATGATGGCTAACTAGCTAATGCTGGATAACTAGTTAATGATGGCTGACTTGCTAATGCTGGCTAACCAGCTAATGCTGGCTAACCAGCTAATGCTGGCTAACCAGCTGATGCTGGCTAACCAGCTAATGATGGCTAACTAGCTAATGCTGGCTAACTAGCTAATGCTGGATAACTAGTTAATGCTGGCTAACCAGCTAATGCTGGCTGACTTGCTAATGCTGGCTAAAAAGGTAATGCTGGCTAACCAGCTAATGCTGGCTAACCAGCTGATGCTGGCTAACTAACTAATGATGGCTAACTAGCTAATGCTGGCTAACTAGCTAAAGCTGACTAACTAGCTAATGCTGGCTAACTAGCTAAAGCTGACTAACTAGCTAATGCTGGCTAACTAGCTAATGTTGGCTAACTAGCTAATGCTGGCTAACCAGCTAATGCTGGCTAACTAGCTAATGCTGGCTAACTAGTTAATGCTGGCTAACTAGCTAATGCTGGCTGACTTGCTAATGCTGGCTAACCAGCTAATGCTGGCTAACTAGCTAATGCTGGCTAACTAGTTAATGCTGGCTAACTAGCTAATGCTGGCTAACTAGTTAATGCTGGCTGACTTGCTAATGCTGGCTGACTTGCTAATGCTGGCTAAACCAGCTAATGCTGGCTAACTAGCTAATGCTGGCTAACCAGCTGATGCTGGCTAACCAGCTAATACTGGGCTAAAAAGGTAATGCTGGCTAACCAGGTAATGCTGGCTAACCAACTGATGCTGGCTAACTAACTAATGATGGCTAACTAGCTAATGCTGGCTAACTAGCTAAAGCTGACTAACTAGATAATGCTGGAATAACTAGTTAATGCTGGCTGACTTGCTAATGCTGGCTAACCAGCTAATGCTGGCTAACCAGCTGATGCTGGCTAACTAACTAATGATGGCTAACTAGCTAATGCTGGCTAACTAGCTAATGCTGGATAACTAGTTAATGCTGGTTAACCAGCTAATGCTGGCTGACTTGCTAATGCTGGCTAAAAAGGTATGCTGGCTAACCAGCTAATGCTGGCTAACCAGCTGATGCTGGCTAACTAACTAATGATGGCTAACTAGCTAATGCTGGCTAACTAGCTAAAGCTGACTAACTAGCTAATGCTGGCTAACATAGCTAAAGCTGACTAACTAGCTAATGCTGGCTAACTAGCTAATGTTGGCTAACTAGCTAATGCTGGCTAAGCTAGGCATTTGATGCGCATGTGCACACTTATATGTATTTAACACTTTATTTTCTCAGAAAATTCCAATTTGCAGACCAATAGAAGACTACTTTTGAAAATTTACCACTGGAATGACTGGCTCGGTTATCGAGCCAGTCATTTGAGTGATAAATTAAAAAAAATAGCTCTTGGTCTGAAAATGGACATTTCTCAAGACGACTTTTGAAGCCGTTTTTGGCTGATATGATATGTTAAAGGGTTAAAATGATATTGTGTAATTTGAGCAGCTGCTAAATTATCATGTATATCTTTCTCCAGGCTCAGTTCTGTGGGTAATCATCAGGTCAGAAACAAACGTGCATTGCAATCTTTATATACCTGGCATGGGTTATCATGTAGATCTTTCTCCAGGCTCAGTCCCTGTTTGTAATCATCAGGTCAGAAACAAACATGCATTGCAATCTTTATATACCTGGCATGGGTTATCATGTAGATCTTTCTCCAGGCTCAGTCCTGTTTGTAATCATCAGGTCAGAAACAAACGTGCATTGCAATCTTTATATACCTGGCATGGGTTATCATGTAGATCTTTCTCCAGGCTCTAGTCCTGTTTTGTAATCATCAGGTCAGAAACAAACGTGCATTGCAATCTTTATATACCCTGGCATGTGTTATCATGTAGATCTTTCTCCAGGCTCAGTCCTGTGGGTAATCATCAGTTCAGAAACAAACATGCATTGCAATCTTTATATACCTGGCATGGGTTATCATGTAGATCTTTCTCCAGGCTCAGTCCTGTGGGTAATCATCAGGTCAGAAACAAACATGTATTGCAAATCTTTATATACCTGGCATGGGTTATCATGTAGATCTTTCTCCAGGCTCAGTCCTGTGGGTAATCATCAGGTCAGAAAACAAACGTGCATTGCAATCTTTATATACCTGGCATGGGTTATCATGTAGATCTTTCTCCAGGCTCAGTCCTGTGGGTAATCATCAGGTCAGAAACAAACATGTATTGCAATCTTTATATACCTGGCATGGGTTATCATGTAGATCTTTCTCCAGGCTCAGTCCTGTGGGTAATCATCAGTTCAGAAACAAACATGCATTGCAATCTTTATATACCTGGCATGGGTTATCATGTAGATCTTTCTCCAGGCTCAGTCCTGTGGGTAATCATCAGGTCAGAAACAAACATGTATTGCAATCTTTATATACCTTGGCATGGGTTATCATGTAGATCTTTCTCCAGGCTCAGTCCTGTGGGTAATCATCAGGTCAGAAACAAACGTGCATTGCAATCTTTATATACCTGGCATGGGTTATCATGTAGATCTTTCTCCAGGCTCAGTCCTGTGGGTAATCATCAGGTCAGAAACAAACGTGCATTGCAATCTTTATATACCTGGCATGGGTTATCATGTAGATCTTTCTCCAGGCTCAGTCCTGTGGGTAATCATCAGGTCAGAAACAAATGTGCATTGCAATCTTTATATACCTGGCATGGGTTATCATGTAGATCTTTCTCCAGGCTCAGTCCTGCGGGTAATCATCAGGTCAGAAACAAACGTGCATTGCAATCTTTATATACCTGGCATGGGTTATCATGTAGATCTTTCTCCAGGCTCAGTCCTGTGGGTAATCATCAGGTCAGAAACAAACGTGCATTGCAATCTTTATATACCTGGCATGGGTTATCATGTAATATATTCATGCTTTAATGGGCAAGTTGGACAGAAAACAGCTTTTGGTGGTGGCCTTGAGAAATGTCCATTTGCAGCCATAGAGAAAATTGGTGAAGGTTAGATGGTGATGGTTAGATGGTGAAGGTTAGATGATGGTTAGGTGGTGACGGTTAGGTGATGAAGGTTAGGTGATGAAGGTTAGATGGTGAAGGGTAGATGGTGAAGGGGTAGATGGTGAAGGGTAGATGATGATGGTTAGGTGGTGAAGGTTAGATGATGACGGTTAGATGGTGAAGGTTAGATGGTGAAGGTTAGATGTTGAAGGTTAGATGATGAAGGTTAGATGGTGAAGGTTAGATGATGAAGAAGGTTAGATGGTGAAGGTTAGATGGTGAAGGTTAGATGGTGAAGGGTAGATGATGAAGGTTAGATGGTGAAGGTTAGATGGTGAAGGTTAGATGGTGAAGGTTAGGTGATGAAGGTTAGATGATGAAGGTTAGATGATGAAGGTTAGATGGTGAAGGGTAGATGATGAAGGTTAGGTGGTGAAGGTTAGATGATGAAGGTTAGATGATGAAGGTTAGATGATGAAGGTTAGATGATGAAGGCTAGATGGTAAAGGTTAGTAGGTGAAGGTTAGATGGTGAAGGTTAGATGATGAAGGTTAGATGGTGAAGGTTAGATGATGAAGGTTAGATGGTGAAGGTTAGATGGTGAAGGTTAGATGGTGAAGGTTAGATGATGAAGGTTAGATGGTAACGGTTAGATGGTGAAGGTTAGATGGTGAAGGTTAGATGGTGATGGTTAGATGGTGAAGGTTAGATGATGGTTAGGTGGTGATGGTTAGATGATGAAGGTTAGATGGTGAAGGTTAGATGGTGAAGGTTAGATGATGAAGGTTAGATGGTGAAGGGTAGATGATGAAGGTTAGATGATGAAGGTTAGATGGTGAAGGGTAGATGATGAAGGTTAGGTGGTGAAGTTTAGATGATGAAGCTTAGATGATGAAGGTTAGATGATGAAGGTTAGATGGTGATGGTTAGATGGTGAATGTTAGATGATGAAGGTTAGATGGTGATGGTTAGATGGTGAAGGTTAGATGATGAAGGTTAGATGAAGGTTAGATGATGATGGTTAGATGGAGATGGTTAGATGGTGAAGGTTAGATGATGAAGGTTAGGTTAGATGGTGAAGGTTAGATGATGAAGGTTAGATGGTGAAGGTTAGATGGTGAAGGTTAGATGATGAAGGTTAGATGATGGTTAGGTGGTGATGGTTAGATGATTGAAGGTTAGATGGTGACGCCGTTTAGATAGTGAAGGCTAGATTGTGAAGGTTAGATGATGAAGGTTAGATGGTGAAGGGTAGATGATGAAGGTTAGGTGGTAGATGGTGAAGGTTAGGTGGTGAAGGTTTAGGTGGTGAAGGTTAGGTGGTGAAGGTTAGATGGTGATGGTTAGATGGTGATGAGTTAGATGGTGAAGGTTAGGTGGTGAAGTTTAGATGATGAAGGTTAGATGATGGTTAGATGGTGATGGTTTAGATGGTGATGGTTAGATGGTGAAGGTTAGATGATGAAGGTTAGATGGTGAAGGGTAGGTGGTGAAGTTAGATGATGGTAGAGGTTAGGATGATGGTTAGGTTAGATGGTGACTGTTAGATGGTGACTGTAGATGGTGACGGTTAGGTGGTGCAGGTAGGTGATGAAGGTAGGCTGGTGATGGTTAGATGAGGTTAGATGAAGTTAGGTGAGTGAAGGTTAGAGGTGAGCTTAGCTCAGGTTAGATGGTGATCGGTTAGATCGGTGACGGTTAGATGGTGACGGTTAAGATGGTGAAGGTTAGATGGTGAAGGTTAGATGGAGTACGGTTAGATGGTGAAGCTTAGGTGGTGAAGGTTAGGTGGTGATGGTTAGATGGTGATGGTTAGATAGGTGAAGGTTAGATGATGATGGTTAGATGTTGAAGGTTAGATGATTGAAGGTTAGATGATGGTTAGGTGGTGAAGGTTAGATGGCTTGATGGTTAGCTGAAGGTAGCTGGTGAATGGTTAGCATGGTAGCTGATGTCAGTATTAGATTAATCTCAGCCATTCCATATATCCATGTGCATGATATTCATTACAGCTGGTGGCATCACGAATACATACTTAACCAATACTCATGCATTTGAGCATATATGCTCTATATGTTACTAGTAATGGTGGTACAACCAAAATTGCCTTGGGCATACATATATCTCCAAAAAACAAGGACACACTAAAATAAATTACTCTTAGGCCGTGTTCTCAATAAAGACTTAATCAGGAATAACGCCATACTGACATATGACATTATTCCCGATTAACTCTCTAGTGGAACACGGCCTTAGTTTCTGTTCTCCAGAGAAGATGGCATACTGGGCCAGGTTTTACATGGCTGGTGGTAGTCTGATGAAAACTGTTCACCTCTCAGAATTATGGCTAACAATGCAAATGTTTACACAGTTTTTTCTAAGGTGGGTACCAAAAACCAAAGTTTTTTGTTAAAGCTATTACTTATGCCAGCTTTTCACTGCCAATGATATTTATCTCTAATATTACAGATTTGGACATTTTTCATATCAACTCCACATCATATAATAATAATAATAATAATAATAATAATAATAATAATAATAATAATAATAATAATAATAATCTCATAACTTCATTTGTCTGTTTGTATAAATATATTCATTAAATACAACTTCATAATTGCTTTAGCATAATTTATATCCAATGTTTGTATAACGACATTAGATCAGTAGGTATTATACTCATATGTATCCTGTGGCTAGCCAAAAACTAGACATAATGTGTGTACATATTGATGATGTTAATCATGTCACAAAGACATGGACCATGTGATAAGTGCTTATTCTAGTCAACCAATCAACGATGATGATGATGCAGGTATCATATTACTGGTCAAACCGGCCACAATCAGCCTCGATAGTAGTCTTGAGGAATGTCCATTTGCAGGTCAAGAGAAGACCATTTCTGACAATTTTTCACGGAAATGACTGGCTCGGTTATTGAACCAGCCATTCCGGCTGGTTCAATAACCGAGCCAGTCACTTCCGTGATAAATTTTCTAAAAACGTGTTCTTGGCCTGCAAATGGACATTTACTAAGTAAACACAAGTAATGTGAATACGTAATCATTGATCACAAAATCATTTTATAATTGTTTATTAAATTCTCCTAACTACTTAACCCTCGCAGGATACAAATGACAAATTCTTTCGGATGTAAGTAATATTATGTTGAATATTTTGAAACTAATTTGACTTGCAGCTGTTGATGCCTATACCAGCAACAGGTTCCAGTCAAAATAGTTTCAAAATATTCAACAGTTTTCCTGTTCAGCTGTCTTGAAATTGAGACATTGGAATCTTGAGGGTTAAATTGTTAACCGTATCCCACCAACATTTGTAAATATATTCTTAAACTGGAACGAGATAAATCATATTATTCAGGTTAATTAATCCTTTAATGGTCAAGTCGGTGAGAGCCGGCCTCTGTAGTGGTCTTGAGGAATGTCCATTTGCAGGCCAAAAGAATAATACTACTTTTGAAAATTTACCACTGGAATGACTTGTTCGATGCCTGAGCCAGTAATTCCATTGGTAAATTAAAAAAAGTCTCGTGGCCTGCAAATGGACATTCAATAAGCACGTGTTGTGGTTCTCTTGACCAAATGAAGCCATTAAAGGGTTAACCAATGTCACGTCATATGCTGTAGATTGTAGTTTTTACTACAGTAACTGTTCATGTTGTTATAATCATGATCACTATATTGATAGCAGTTTGAGTGAAAGTTAGGATGCACCAGCTTTCATTAACTCTAGAATGGTCAAATTTGCTCAGGAAAATAATTGCTTATGGAATGCTCATAACTCTTTTTGTAAATTTAACACTGGAGAGATTGGCTCGGTTATCGAGCTAAGCATTCCACTTGTAAATTTTCAATAATAGTCCTCATTTGGCCAGACATTCCTCAGAACGACTGCGGAGGATGGGTTTGGCCGGCTTGTCCATTAAACTGCTACGATATAATGAGCAAATTTGATAGTAACCCCTTTAATGGTCAAGCCGACCAAAATCGGCCTTTGCAATGGTCTTGACGAATGTCCATTTACAGGCCAAGAAAAGACTATTTTTTAAATGTTACTACTGGAATGACTGGCTCGATGACCGAGCCAGTCATTCCAGTTGTAAATTTTCAAAAATTGTCATCTCTTGGCCTGCAAATGGACATTCAATAAGAACATTAGAAATCTTTCTTCGTAAAATTTGGCCATTAAAGGGTTAAGATCCCATGAAGCATGTTCCCTGGGATGTGATAATGATGAGTTCATATGAACTGTAGCTGCAGATATAGTACATTAGTTAAGCAATTTTTGGCGAACATTTTCACTTTTGTAAGTAAATTTTCGCAATAATGATCATACCTGAAGAATTGATTATCAATTTGTAAGCATATAGGTGATGTTACTTAAACTAGAGCATGTAGCCAATTGTGATAGAATAATTAACGTAATGTAGCGATTTCACGTTTTTATTAAACTTAAATATACACTCAGCAAACTAACAGTTAGCACGAAGAATACATCATGTAGCTTAAGCAAATTTCTGAATTTAATAACTGTTTAACGATCGATCGTGATACTGATGATGATGATTAGGTTTTTATGATTTATATTTCTGGAGGCCAGATCTATGTCACCTCTGTTGATTCTGTTTTTGAAATATGAGAATAAAATTCCTCTAGAGGTGACGCACTAAGTTTGTTATCCATTACAGCCGCACATGTTTCGTGATTGAAATTAACCTGAATGCGGCACTACCATGTAGGACAAGTGATCAGTAAATAAAGGCATACATTTCTAGCTACGCCCATCCATTTCTAGCTATGCCCACCCATTTCTAGCTAAGGTTCACTCACGCCTTGCAGCAAGCCCGTGTAGGGATCGATCAAACCCTGAATTTCCAGAATCCCAATATCACGGTAAGCTGTTGCATATTTCGAAACTAATTTGACTGGGCGTGGTTGCTTCCTATAGCAGCAACAGCGCCCAGTCAAATTAGTTTCAAAATATATAACGGACTGCTTATTAAATAGTAAAGACATACAATTTGTACACTTGATGCACTATTCAACGTTGATGGCGGAGCTAGATACTTCATTCACTACACATTTTGTTTGTGACATCAGCCGATATACATGTGATGTAATTGATTATGATGTAATATACTTAATTAACAGATCAGATCCATCCATTACGCTGGCCATGGTGATTAGCACTAGTCCTTTCTGGACAAATTCTGCAATTACAAACAATGTAGCTGTATGTGCTTTCTGCAACACTTTCAAAATCACATCAGTTATCTATCTTCTGCCAAATCCTGCAGAATGAATTCTTTGTTTAGTAAGCCTACATAATTGTTATTATTTTTATCATATTCATGTAAGATTCAGGATACAAATGAAGGAATTATTCGCATACCACAAGACTCATCTCTCATGACCAGTTTCATCATTTTGCAGCTCATCAGGTAGTGACAGGATTTAAATCCATGACTTTTGGTTTGTGAGTCAAACCCTTAAAGCTAAACAGTCATGCTAAAGAGACATTAACCTTTAAAATTGTTACCAATAAATTTGTGTTTTCTATTAGGAATCTGACTATTGATACTTTAAACAAAACCTGACTAACATTTCTGAATCATGATTAAAAGCTTCGTTCCTTACAGCAAACTATTAGATAGCAGGTTTGGCCAGGAACAAAGGAATCGCTCATTACAGCAAGCTATTAGGTAGCAGACAGGTTTTGCTAGGAGCAAAAGATTTGTCATTCCCGCAAGCTATTGGGTAGCAGACGGGTTTTGCCAGGAGCAAAGGATTAGCTGATTCCATCGAGTTATTAGGTAGCAGACAGGCTTTGCCGATTCCATCGAGCTATTAGGTAGAGGACAGGTTTTGCCAAGAGCAAAGGATTAGCTGATTCCATTGAGCTATTAGGTAGCAGACAGGTTTTGGCAAGAGCAAAGGATTAGCCGATTCCATCGAGCTATTAGCTAGCAGACACGTTTTGGCAAGAGCAAAGGATTAGCCGATTCCATCGAGCTATTAGGTAGCAGACAGGTTTTGGCAAGAGCAAAGGATTAGCTGATTCCATCGAGCTATTAGGTAGCAGACAGGTTTTGGCAAGAGCAAATGATTAGCTGATTCCATCGAGCTATTAGGTAGCAGACAGGTTTTGCCAAGAGCAAAGGATTAGCTGATTCCATCGAGCTATTAGGTAGAAGACAGGTTTTGGCAAGAGCAAAGGATTAGCTGATTTCATCGAGCTATTAGATAGTAGACAGGTTTTGAAAAAAGCAAAGGATTAGCTGATTCCATTGAGCTATTAGGTAGAAGACAGATTTTGGCAAGAGCAAAGGATTAGCTGATTCCATCGATCTATTAGGTAGAAGACAGGTTTTGGCAAGAGCAAAGGATTAGCTGATTCCATCGAGCTATTAGGTAGTAGACAGGTTTTGGCAAGCGCAAAGGATTAGCTGATTCCATCGAGCTATTAGGTAGTAGACAGGTTTTGGCAAGAGCAAAGGATTAGCTGATTTCATCGAGCTATTAGGTAGTAGACAGGTTTTGGAAAAAGCAAAGGATTAGCTGATTCCATTGAGCTATTAGGTAGAAGACAGATTTTGGCAAGAGCAAATGATTAGCCGATTCCATCGAGCTATTATGTAGTAGACAGGTTTTGGAAAAAGCAAAGGATTAGCTGATTCCATTGAGCTATTAGGTAGAAGACAGATTTTGGCAAGAGCAAATGATTAGCCGATTCCATCGAGCTATTAGGTAGTAGACAGGTTTTGGCAAGCGCAAAGGATTAGCTGACTTCATCAAGCTATTAGGTAGTAGACAGGTTTTGGAAAAAGCAAAGGATTAGCTGATTCCATTGAGCTATTAGGTAGAAGACAGATTTTGGCAAGAGCAAATGATTAGCCGATTCCATCGAGCTATTAGGTAGTAGACAGGTTTCGGCAAGAGCAAAGGATTAGCCGATTCCATCAAACTATTAGGTAGAAGACAGATTTTGGCAAGAGCAAATGATTAGCCGATTCCATCGAGCTATTAGGTAGATGACAGGTTTTGGCAAGAATAAAGGATTAGCTGATTCCATCGAGCTATTAGGTAGAAGACAGGTTTTGCCAAGAGCAAAGGATTAGCCGATTCCATCGAGCTATTACGTAGCAGACAGGTTCTGGCAAGAGCAAAGGATTAGCCGATTCCATCGAGCTATTAGGTAGAAGACAGGTTTTTCCAAGAATAAAGGATTGCCTGATTCCATCAAGATATTAGGTAGCAGACAGGTTTTGGCAAAAGCAAATGATTAGCTGACTCCGAGCTATTACGTAGCAGACAGGTTTTGGCAAGAGCAAAGGATTAGCCGATTCCATCGAGCTATTAGGTAGCAGACAGGTTTTGCCAAGAATAAAGGATTACCTGATTCCATCAAGCTATTAGGTAGCAGACAGGTTTTGGCAAGAGCAAATGATTAGCTGACTCCATCGATCTATTAGGTAGAAGACAGGTTTTGGCAAGAGCAAACGATTAGCTGATTCAATCGAGCTATTAGGTAGTAGACAGGTTTTGGCAAGAGCAAAGGATTAGCTGATTCCATCGAGCTATTAGGTAGCAGACAGGTTTTGCCAAGAGCAAAGGATTAGCTGATTCCATCGATCTATTAGGTAGAAGACAGGTTTTGGCAAGAGCAAACGATTAGCTGATTCCATCGAGCTATTAGGTAGTAGACAGGTTTTGGCAAGCGCAAAGGATTAGCTAATTCCATCGAGCTATTAGGTAGTAGACAGGTTTTGGCAAGAGCAAAGGATTAGCTGATTCCATCAAACTATTAGGTAGACGACAGGTTTTGGCAAGAGCAAATGATTAGCCGATTCCATCGAGCTATTAGGTAGTAGACAGGTTTTGCCTAGAGCAAAGGATTAGCCGATTCCATCGATCTATTAGGTAGAAGACAGGTTTTGGCAAGAGCAAACGATTAGCTGATTCCATCGAGCTATTAGGTAGTAGACAGGTTTTGGCAAGCGCAAAGGATTAGCTGATTCCATCGAGCTATTAGGTAGTAGACAGGTTTTGGCAAGAGCAAAGGATTAGCTGATTCCATCGAACTATTAGGTAGAAGACAGGTTTTGGCAAGAGCAAATGATTAGCCGATTCCATCGAGCTATTAGGTAGTAGACAGGTTTTGCCAAGAGCAAAGGATTAGCCGATTCCATCGAGCTATTAGGTAGAAGACAGGTTTTGCCAAGAGCAAAGGACTAGCTGATTCCATCGAGCTATTAGGTAGTAGACAGGTTTTGGCAAGAGCAAAGGATTAGCTGATTCCATCGAACTATTAGGTAGAAGACAGGTTTTGGCAAGAGCAAATGATTAGCCGATTCCATCGAGCTATTAGGTAGTAGACAGGTTTTGCCAAGAGCAAAGGATTAGCCGATTCCATCGAGCTATTAGGTAGAAGACAGGTTTTGCCAAGAGCAAAGGACTAGCTGATTCCATCGAGCTATTAGGTAGTAGACAGGTTTTGCCAAGAGCAAAGGATTAGCTGATTCCATCGAGCTATTAGGTAGTAGACAGGTTTTTGCAAGCGCAAAGGATTAGCTGACTTCATCAAGCTATTAGGTAGTAGACAGGTTTTGGAAAAAGCAAAGGATTAGCTGATTCCATTGAGCTATTAGGTAGAAGACAGATTTTGGCAAGAGCAAATGATTAGCCGATTCCATCGAGCTATTAGGTAGTAGACAGGTTTCGGCAAGAGCAAAGGATTAGCCGATTCCATCAAACTATTAGGTAGAAGACAGATTTTGGCAAGAGCAAATGATTAGCCGATTCCATCGAGCTATTAGGTAGATGACAGGTTTTGGCAAGAATAAAGGATTAGCTGATTCCATCGAGCTATTAGGTAGAAGACAGGTTTTGCCAAGAGCAAAGGATTAGCCGATTCCATCGAGCTATTACGTAGCAGACAGGTTCTGGCAAGAGCAAAGGATTAGCCGATTCCATCGAGCTATTAGGTAGAAGACAGGTTTTTCCAAGAATAAAGGATTGCCTGATTCCATCAAGATATTAGGTAGCAGACAGGTTTTGGCAAAAGCAAATGATTAGCTGACTCCGAGCTATTACGTAGCAGACAGGTTTTGGCAAGAGCAAAGGATTAGCCGATTCCATCGAGCTATTAGGTAGCAGACAGGTTTTGCCAAGAATAAAGGATTACCTGATTCCATCAAGCTATTAGGTAGCAGACAGGTTTTGGCAAGAGCAAATGATTAGCTGACTCCATCGATCTATTAGGTAGAAGACAGGTTTTGGCAAGAGCAAACGATTAGCTGATTCAATCGAGCTATTAGGTAGTAGACAGGTTTTGGCAAGAGCAAAGGATTAGCTGATTCCATCGAGCTATTAGGTAGCAGACAGGTTTTGCCAAGAGCAAAGGATTAGCTGATTCCATCGATCTATTAGGTAGAAGACAGGTTTTGGCAAGAGCAAACGATTAGCTGATTCCATCGAGCTATTAGGTAGTAGACAGGTTTTGGCAAGCGCAAAGGATTAGCTAATTCCATCGAGCTATTAGGTAGTAGACAGGTTTTGGCAAGAGCAAAGGATTAGCTGATTCCATCAAACTATTAGGTAGACGACAGGTTTTGGCAAGAGCAAATGATTAGCCGATTCCATCGAGCTATTAGGTAGTAGACAGGTTTTGCCTAGAGCAAAGGATTAGCCGATTCCATCGATCTATTAGGTAGAAGACAGGTTTTGGCAAGAGCAAACGATTAGCTGATTCCATCGAGCTATTAGGTAGTAGACAGGTTTTGGCAAGCGCAAAGGATTAGCTGATTCCATCGAGCTATTAGGTAGTAGACAGGTTTTGGCAAGAGCAAAGGATTAGCTGATTCCATCGAACTATTAGGTAGAAGACAGGTTTTGGCAAGAGCAAATGATTAGCCGATTCCATCGAGCTATTAGGTAGTAGACAGGTTTTGCCAAGAGCAAAGGATTAGCCGATTCCATCGAGCTATTAGGTAGAAGACAGGTTTTGCCAAGAGCAAAGGACTAGCTGATTCCATCGAGCTATTAGGTAGTAGACAGGTTTTGGCAAGAGCAAAGGATTAGCTGATTCCATCGAACTATTAGGTAGAAGACAGGTTTTGGCAAGAGCAAATGATTAGCCGATTCCATCGAGCTATTAGGTAGTAGACAGGTTTTGCCAAGAGCAAAGGATTAGCCGATTCCATCGAGCTATTAGGTAGAAGACAGGTTTTGCCAAGAGCAAAGGACTAGCTGATTCCATCGAGCTATTAGGTAGTAGACAGGTTTTGCCAAGAGCAAAGGATTAGCTGATTCCATCGAGCTATTAGGTAGTAGACAGGTTTTTGCAAGCGCAAAGGATTAGCTGACTTCATCAAGCTATTAGGTAGTAGACAGGTTTTGGAAAAAGCAAAGGATTAGCTGATTCCATTGAGCTATTAGGTAGAAGACAGATTTTGGCAAGAGCAAATGATTAGCCGATTCCATCGAGCTATTAGGTAGTAGACAGGTTTCGGCAAGAGCAAAGGATTAGCCGATTCCATCAAACTATTAGGTAGAAGACAGATTTTGGCAAGAGCAAATGATTAGCCGATTCCATCGAGCTATTAGGTAATAGTCACGTTTTGCCAAGAGCAAAGGATTAGCTGATTCCATCGAGCTATTAGGTAGATGACAGGTTTTGGCAAGAATAAAGGATTAGCTGATTCCATCGAGCTATTAGGTAGAAGACAGGTTTTGCCAAGAGCAAAGGATTAGCCGATTCCATCGAGCTATTACGTAGCAGACAGGTTCTGGCAAGAGCAAAGGATTAGCCGATTCCATCGAGCTATTAGGTAGAAGACAGGTTTTTCCAAGAATAAAGGATTGCCTGATTCCATCAAGATATTAGGTAGCAGACAGGTTTTGGCAAAAGCAAATGATTAGCTGACTCCGAGCTATTACGTAGCAGACAGGTTTTGGCAAGAGCAAAGGATTAGCCGATTCCATCGAGCTATTAGGTAGCAGACAGGTTTTGCCAAGAATAAAGGATTACCTGATTCCATCAAGCTATTAGGTAGCAGACAGGTTTTGGCAAGAGCAAATGATTAGCTGACTCCAAGCTATTAGGTAGCAGACAGGTTTTGCTAAGAGCAAAGGATTAGCGGATTCCATCGAGCTATTAGGTAGAAGACAGGTTTTGCCAAGAGCAAAGGATTAGCTGATTCCATCGATCTATTAGGTAGAAGACAGGTTTTGGCAAGAGCAAACGATTAGCTGATTCAATCGAGCTATTAGGTAGTAGACAGGTTTTGGCAAGAGCAAAGGATTAGCTGATTCCATCGAGCTATTAGGTAGCAGACAGGTTTTGCCAAGAGCAAAGGATTAGCTGATTCCATCGATCTATTAGGTAGAAGACAGGTTTTGGCAAGAGCAAACGATTAGCTGATTCCATCGAGCTATTAGGTAGTAGACAGGTTTTGGCAAGCGCAAAGGATTAGCTGATTCCATCGAGCTATTAGGTAGTAGACAGGTTTTGGCAAGAGCAAAGGATTAGCTGATTCCATCAAACTATTAGGTAGACGACAGGTTTTGGCAAGAGCAAATGATTAGCCGATTCCATCGAGCTATTAGGTAGTAGACAGGTTTTGCCAAGAGCAAAGGATTAGCCGATTCCATCGATCTATTAGGTAGAAGACAGGTTTTGGCAAGAGCAAACGATTAGCTGATTCCATCGAGCTATTAGGTAGTAGACAGGTTTTGGCAAGCGCAAAGGATTAGCTGATTCCATCGAGCTATTAGGTAGTAGACAGGTTTTGGCAAGAGCAAAGGATTAGCTGATTCCATCGAACTATTAGGTAGAAGACAGGTTTTGGCAAGAGCAAATGATTAGCCGATTCCATCGAGCTATTAGGTAGTAGACAGGTTTTGCCAAGAGCAAAGGATTAGCCGATTCCATCGAGCTATTAGGTAGAAGACAGGTTTTGCCAAGAGCAAAGGATTAGCTGATTCCATCGAGCTATTAGGTAGTAGACAGGTTTTGCCAAGAGCAAATGATTAGCCGATTCCATCGAGCTATTAGGTAATAGTCACGTTTTGCCAAGAGCAAAGGATTAGCTGATTCCATCGAGCTATTAGGTAGATGACAGGTTTTGGCAAGAATAAAGGATTAGCTGATTCCATCGAGCTATTAGGTAGAAGACAGGTTTTGCCAAGAGCAAAGGATTAGCCGATTCCATCGAGCTATTACGTAGCAGACAGGTTCTGGCAAGAGCAAAGGATTAGCCGATTCCATCGAGCTATTAGGTAGAAGACAGGTTTTTCCAAGAATAAAGGATTGCCTGATTCCATCAAGATATTAGGTAGCAGACAGGTTTTGGCAAAAGCAAATGATTAGCTGACTCCGAGCTATTACGTAGCAGACAGGTTTTGGCAAGAGCAAAGGATTAGCCGATTCCATCGAGCTATTAGGTAGCAGACAGGTTTTGCCAAGAATAAAGGATTACCTGATTCCATCAAGCTATTAGGTAGCAGACAGGTTTTGGCAAGAGCAAATGATTAGCTGACTCCAAGCTATTAGGTAGCAGACAGGTTTTGCTAAGAGCAAAGGATTAGCGGATTCCATCGAGCTATTAGGTAGAAGACAGGTTTTGCCAAGAGCAAAGGATTAGCTGATTCCATCGATCTATTAGGTAGAAGACAGGTTTTGGCAAGAGCAAACGATTAGCTGATTCAATCGAGCTATTAGGTAGTAGACAGGTTTTGGCAAGAGCAAAGGATTAGCTGATTCCATCGAGCTATTAGGTAGCAGACAGGTTTTGCCAAGAGCAAAGGATTAGCTGATTCCATCGATCTATTAGGTAGAAGACAGGTTTTGGCAAGAGCAAACGATTAGCTGATTCCATCGAGCTATTAGGTAGTAGACAGGTTTTGGCAAGCGCAAAGGATTAGCTGATTCCATCGAGCTATTAGGTAGTAGACAGGTTTTGGCAAGAGCAAAGGATTAGCTGATTCCATCAAACTATTAGGTAGACGACAGGTTTTGGCAAGAGCAAATGATTAGCCGATTCCATCGAGCTATTAGGTAGTAGACAGGTTTTGCCAAGAGCAAAGGATTAGCCGATTCCATCGATCTATTAGGTAGAAGACAGGTTTTGGCAAGAGCAAACGATTAGCTGATTCCATCGAGCTATTAGGTAGTAGACAGGTTTTGGCAAGCGCAAAGGATTAGCTGATTCCATCGAGCTATTAGGTAGTAGACAGGTTTTGGCAAGAGCAAAGGATTAGCTGATTCCATCGAACTATTAGGTAGAAGACAGGTTTTGGCAAGAGCAAATGATTAGCCGATTCCATCGAGCTATTAGGTAGTAGACAGGTTTTGCCAAGAGCAAAGGATTAGCCGATTCCATCGAGCTATTAGGTAGAAGACAGGTTTTGCCAAGAGCAAAGGATTAGCTGATTCCATCGAGCTATTAGGTAGTAGACAGGTTTTGCCAAGAGCAAAGGATTAGCCGATTCCATTGAGCTATTAGGTAGAAGACAGGTTTTGCCAAGAGCAAAGGATTTGTTGATTCCATCGAGCTATTAGGTAGCAGACAGGTTTTGCCAAGGGCAAAGGATTAGCTGATTCCATCGAGCTATTAGATAGCAGACAGGTTTTGCCATGAGAAAAAGCTTTGCTCATACCAACAAGCTATTAATTAGGTAGTGGACTGGTTCTGCCTGAAGTATTTGATGAATAAACATCACACAGATGCTATGCATTGTCAGAGCTGTTGTATTGTTTAGCTGCCAAATGCTTATGCTGAGACTTGCCAGCTAACTCTATTGAACGAATTATTTTTTAGTCGTTTAGAAATGCTGAGCGGGTTCTTGTTTAATTGATCAATATTTGAATTCATGGTACTTATCAGAAACAAAGATTTAAGACCATGAATTCAAATATTGATCAATTAAACAAGAACCCGCGCTACATTTCTCAACGACTAAAAAATAATTTGCTCAATATGGTTGACACTTTTGACATGACTGTTCAACCTTAATTTTAGTATGCATGTATTTACAGAGCATACAGAAGACTGACTGAAATGACACCCCTATATATTATAATTCCTGTGACACCATTTAAATCACTCACCTGTTCATAGATGTTATGATTTAGCAGAGGTACCACGCCCTGCATCAGTCCCGATGTTCCGCAATCAATGCTTTTGCATACAATTGCTTATAGGATCACCCCCTTTGTTTTCTATTGTCAGTAAGTGTAATCTCTAGCAGAACAAACTTGATGCATGTCACCAAAAATATCTGTGAGCCATTACAAATCATCGCTAGCCACACAGTCTAATATCAAATGTAGAACTCGACAAACTGAGTAACACAGAGCCACTATCTGTGACTCAACTGTGACGGTAGCACAACAGCGATGGTCTATGTTCGGATATGTTCTCCGAATGCCAGAAAATATGCCTGCTCAGAAAGCACTACTAGACGGTGCCCACAGCTATCAGGCGGGCAAAGGACGCCACAGCATCAACTTGCTAAGTGTTTTGCGATCAAACTTCAAAGAGCATAATCTAGGACCAGTAAAGATGATAAAGAACCTAATGGAGCTCAGGACGCTCGCAGTGGATAAGACAGTGGAGAGATTGAAGAAAAACTAATAGCTAATTATTAAAGATAAGTTCAATTCTTCATCTGCATAACAGTCAATCGCTCATCATCATATATAGGTGGTGAAATCACCATCTAATGTGACTCATAATTTCATGCCTGTTAAAGTCTTGTAAGTGTCAAAAAAGATCCTTTTCTGTACCCTGTACACTGTTAAAATGTGCTATATGTGGTTTTTACTAGAATGTTAAAAGACCCATATTATATACGCTGCCTGATATCATTGTGCAAAATGGACCTACTTGATATGGTGGTGGTAGATCTGTGTGTGTCTTGAGTGTAGATTTGGCATAGTGACTACTGGCAGTATGCTATTTTCTAACAATGTAGGCAATCATGTATTCAAGCTTAGTTCAAATAGGGTTAACCAATCCCGAAATATAAGATCAAAAACTTAATGTTAAAAAACAGGTTTGTACCAATGTCATAATGGTATTGACCTTTGATCTTGGGACCTGAATGTTAACATGCTAATTCCAAATAGTATAGGCAACAATGTATCCAGGTTATGTTCCGATAGGCTTCGCAAATCCTGAAACAGAAACCAAAGCGATTTGCTAAGTACAAAACTTAGCGTTGCCGCCGCCATCGCCCAGAAAAGTGAAAGCTATGTAACACTCCTGCTTCACATGTGACACAAAAGATTTGAGACTTGACATTTCTGTGAAACTTTTTATTCAACAGATATATAAATATCACATAATAAATATTGTTAATTTTTTAAATATTAACAAATACATTCTGCTTATCGACCATCAATAAATGTAAAATAAATAACGAAAACAATCAAACTATATAGTGCTTCTGTTTTTTTGGCGGGATATAAAAATCGACCAAAATCCAAGATGGCATAAGAAGAATACATTTTAAATTTCCCATTGCTTTAGTATGGGAGATTTTGGCAGGTAAATGATCCAAGATGGCCACTAAACGGTCCATCCGACAGTCTCGAAAATGGCAAATTTGAAATCACAATGCGCAAAAACATATATAAAACCAATTTCACCCTCAAAATAAATCAAATAAGAAAATCCAATATGGCCGGCAAACATGCTATATATTGATTGGCCCATGGCGGCCAGGTTTTTTGAAGGATCAACTTCTCTTGAACTAACTTTAATGACCCTTAGTCCCTAATCATATATCAAAAATTTTGGCCTGATCCAAGATGGCTGCTGGCCAAATTGGTCGATCGCCTTTGTTTTAACAAAATGGAATCTCTATGCCCTAAGGATGCTTCCTGCCAAATATAATTGAAATCGGCCCATTAGTTCTTGAGGAGACATTTTAAATTTCCCATTGCTTTAGCATAGGAGCTTTTGGTGGGCAAAATGATCCACGATGGCCGCCAAATCGTTAATTCCGACAGGTTAGAAAATTACAAATTTGAGATCAGAATACCCAAAAAATTATTAAAAAACAATTTCAGCCTCAAAATCCATCAAATAAAAAAATCCAATATGACTGCCAAACACGCTATATATTGATTGGCCCACAGCGGCCATGTTTTTTGACGGATCAATGTCTCTTGAACAAGCTTTAATGGCCCTTAGTCCCTAATAATATATCACAAATTTCGGCCTGATCGCTTCAGCGGTTCTGGGGAAGAAGTAATTTTTATGAAAACGAGGTCATCCAAGATAGCCGCTGAACCATTTGATCAATTAAGTTTCCTTGAACAAAGTTGGTTCAGCTCTTGCACTAGATCATATCTCGTGAGTTCTGAATCGATCCCTCAAACGGTTTCCGAGAAGAAGATTTTTAAAGACATTTCTAAAAATCGGTCAAAATCCAAGATGGCCACCGGCCAAATTAGCCGATCAGCTTCCTTTGAACAAACTTGAATCTCTATGGCCTAAGGATGCTTCTTGCCAAATATAATTGAAATCGGCCCAGTAGTTCTCGAGAATACATTTTAAATTTCCCATTGCTTTAGTATAGGAGCTTTTGGCGGGAAAATGATCCAAGATGGCCGCCAAATCGTTTATCCGACAGGTTCGAAAATTACAAATTTGAGATCAGAATACCAACAAACCTACATAAAACCAGTTCCGGCCTCAAACTCCATCAAATAAAAAAATCCAATATGGCCGCCAAACACGCTATATTTTGTTTGGCCCACGGCCCATGTTTTTTGACGGATCAACTTCTCTTGAACAGACTTCAATGGCCCTTAGTCCCTAATCATATCTGCCAAATTTTGGCCTGATCCCTTCAGCGGTTGTGGAGAAGCCGTCATTTTCGCTAAAACTAGGTCAACCAAGATGGCCACCAAACCATTTGACCAATCACGTTCCCTTGAACAAACTTCATTTAGCTCTTGCTCTATATCATATTCTATGAGGATTGCTTCAATCCCTCAAGCGGTTTCGGAGATTTTTAAATATGTTTCAAATATAATTGAAATCAGCCAAGCGGTTCTTGAGAAGTCATTTAAAGGAAAAGTTGACGGACGGACAACGGATGGTCGCCATGGCATAAGCTCACTTGGCCTTTCAGGCCAGGTGAGCTAATAATAATAATAATAATAATAATAATAATAATCTTTATTTAATTATGACATTAGATACTTGATCAACAGACCGTATCCCTCCACTGCCAATAAAGTTCAGACTAGACGTTAATGTACTTGTTACAGTAAGACAGCATTGATTTTAATGTAAGAGACCTAGTTTTGCTAGGTCACTGTGACATGAAAATTCAAAGGCATCTTAGTCTGACCAGGACAATATATTTATGAACTTTTATAATAATTGGCCACAAGAATATAATTGAAATCAGCCAAGCGGTTCTTGAGAAGAAGTCGTTTAAAGGGAAAGTTGACGGACGGCGGACGGACGATGGATGGTGACATGAAAATTCAAAGGCATCTTAGTCTGACCAGGACAATATATATATGAACTTTTATAATAATTGGCCACAAGAACTTTAGCTGTAGATCAGAAAATGAGTTTTGTACATCCATTGTCGACCTTGATCTTTGACCCTGTGACAACAGCATCAGGGTCACTGTCACTTTCACATGAAAGCCTGAAAGAAATTCCCTCTCCCCAGTTCCCAAAGCAGAGTTCATCTGAGACTGTTTTAATTGCAAATGGCAACTAGTATAAGTCACTCTGTCAAATATTTTTACATTTCTAAGAAAGCCACCTATGTAACATCCTTAGCGTAATACTTGCTTTAAGTATCTGTGTTAAAGAAATCCTGTCAAAGAAACAAGTGTGACCCACTACAGATATGACATAAGCAGCTTTGTCATAAATGTCAGCAAATTTGACAGACAGACAGACTTAAATAGTCATATAGTCTATGAGCTGTTCTTACGATACAAAAATCAAAATCTGGTTAACATTTGTTAACTAAGAATGTACGAGACAGAACCAGAATCTTGTCAGCATGTCATTACTAACTTGACAGCGTTCCCCTTGTCAGAGACAGAAGCAGAATCTTGTCAGCATGTCATTACCAGATTGACAGTGTCCTGCCTGTCAGAGACAGAAGCAGAATCTTGTCAGCATATCATTACTAGATTGACAGTATCCCGCTTGTCAGAGACAGAACCAGAATCTTGTCAGCATGTCATTACTAGATTGACAGTGTCCCGCTTGTCAGAGACAGAACCAGAATCTTGTCAGCATGTCATTACTAGATTGACAGTGTCCCGCTTGTCAGAGACAGAACCAAAATCTTGTCAGCATGTCATTACTAGATTGACAGTGTCCCGCTTGTCAGAGACAGAACCAGAATCTTGTCAGAATGCCATTACTAGATTGACAGTGTTCCGCTTGTCAGAGTCAGAACCAGAATCTTGTCAGCATGTCATTACTAGATTGACAGTGTCCCGCTTGTCAGAGACAGAACCAGAATCTTGTCAGCATGTCATTACTAGATTGACAGTGTCCCGCTTGTCAAACTGTTTTGTTTTATGCATATCACACAGGTGCGGTGGTATCGTGAAATAAAGATTTCATAAAATAGTATACGCCCTTGATGAGTCAAATGTCTATTGAAAAAACTTGAACATTCCAATTCTTGAAGAAGGATACAAATCATCTAAAAGTAAAAGTAAAAGCATAGAAAAAATTTGAAAAAGCCTTTTCATTAAGATGCAAACTGAATGCAATGATGATATTTCGATTGAAAACTAACAATTAGCTAATTCTTGCTGCTCACCTCATGCCGGTCACCACTTGGATCACTATGGCAAGTGATCCTCCACTTTGCTCAACAAAAGGTTTATTACTACTAGACAATTATAGCTCTTAAGATGACAAATCAACAGATATTGATTGATGGTAATGTTAACCCTTACCACTCTGGTGTCAAAACTTTAAATTTTCAAATTAAATTAAAAGATGAACTGGTGTTCATTTTTCAACAAATTTGCTGGGAGATGGTGCTGTCTTAGACTGCAACATCTTCCACTAAAACTGTTGAAAAATGTACACCACTTTCTGCGATATTGAACCAGTAAAAGATGGAATATTGATATTAGAGTGGTAAGGGCTCCACAAACAGTGCATAATAATAATAATTAAAAAAACCTCAGAGCTAAGTAAAATGTATATGCCTGACGCTTTCTCTAGTTTGATATGAGTCTGGATGCTAATTGCTAGTTGTGGCCCAATTTTATATGTTCCCGATGCGGGTAACAATGCTACATTGGTCGGGAATGCGGCAAATGCGGTGTGCGGGTATTATCCGCATTGTCCGCAATTTGCCGCATTTTGTAGTGTTCTCCGCTTTAACTGTGGCTTAGCCACTTCATGTAGCCGTTTCCCCGCGAAGTTTTGCGGTGATTTACAGATTTATTTTAAAAACCAGTTTGTGGATGCGTTAAAATGTAAGAGGATCGCGTGGGATCTTAGAAAAGTTCCAAGGACGGCGTTGGCTATACTGTTGATATAGTAAAAAAGGATTGGCATTACTGGGGATTTTATTTTCCCCATTCCCAGTGATCCAGGCTCATGGCGTTACGTCCCTTAGTTTAGGGTTACTCATCAGAGGTCTTTACAGTATCCTAGTTAGGATAGTTATCTTGTGAAAATGTGAACAGGAATATAGTTAGAACACAAGTTGGTGTTGGTATTAGTACTCTGTATGTCTTACCTTTAATCAGTCTGGTTGGATCTATGTCTGCAGAAGGTGGAGCCCAGCGGTAGTGTTAAAAACAAATCGTTTTCTGGGACGTTGGAGACGTCTGGAAATATGTTATGGTCCACTGATTCTGGCTGGATTTGGACCAAGATTGGTTCAGCTGCCAAGTGATATACAGGTGTATGTAGTCTGCTATTTGGTGTGGAGAGATTGTCCTGCCCGTCGACTCCACTGTCCGTGGAGGAGGGGGTGAACGATCTGTCTAGCACATCAAAGTTGAGTTCTGCCCCTTGTTCGAACGCTGTTTCGTTTTCCGCGCTATAGGTGTCTAGTGCTACAACGTTTTGGTGGAGGAACGCCTGTATTTCAAGATCCACCTCTTCGTAGTTGAGATTTAAGAGGTGCAGTTCTAGCGAGTTGAACCTTTCTGTGCTCAGGTTAAAGACCCCTGGCTGATCATGGTATGTGTCAGTGGTTGTGGACGCTAAATTTGCGTACGGTTCAGTAGTTTCCGCAGTGTTAGTGTTATTTCCTAGGCTAGAAGTAGTAAGCGTGGAGGTGGTGCCACGTGGTATGGTGCTCAGATCTAGAGGCAAATCACTATCTATAGTTGTAGCTAGGTTGGTTCCCACCGCACAGGTGGTTTGATGTGACTTCTTCTTATGACGTGTTAGATCCTCTTTCCTAGTAAAGCTTGCAGTGCAAAGATCACAGTAAACTCTTGGTTTATTGCTGTGTTTGTTCGACTTGTGTCTTGATAAGCTTGACTTTTGACTAAAATAATGACCACAGGTGGGACAAGTGTGCTGCGCCATTGATAACTAAACATTAAAGTGTAGATGGCGGTTGGGTGTGTGACGTCAATGTAGTGTGACGTCATACCTGAGTGTGATGTTGGTGGTTATGACGTTTGTCTTGTCTGACGTAATACGTAATTAGCCTGAGTGGGAGTTTAAGTAACCCGGGGTGATGATATGGATTATAACCCATGGGGTTTGGGGATTACCAATCAGCATGATTAATGCCCACTGGATCCATGGTATGTAGTTGGTGGATCCAGTAAGATTCACGGTCCTTATGCAGGGCAGTAGCCTCCGGGTTGTCAGGATCGTGACGAAGAACTTCTATGGCTCTGTATAGTATGCAGTTTGCATTGTGATCTGGGAGGTTGAAGTGTTGGGCGACTGGTGTGTCTCTGTTGTTTTTGACATCTCTAAAGTAGTCTTTAATGCGTATTTGAAACTCACGTTTAGTCTCTCCAACATATTGTTTTTTGCATAAGGAGCAAGTTAAGAGATAAATGATGAGTCTTCTGAACACCAGCGCCAAATGTAGACAACCCGGATGCCACTGCCCCGCATAAGGACCGTGAATCTTACTGGATCCACCAACTACATACCATGGATCCAGTGGGCATTAATCACATTGATTGGTAACCCCCAAACCCCATGGGTTATAATCCAAACAGTGCATAATACCCCACCTTGATGATGGATAACTCGAGGAAAATGCAATCAGTAAAACATCAAACTAATTCTGTACCCAACATTTATAACTCAATGTCACAGATCATTACTTGTAATTGTAGGTCATTCTGGATATCAGAGAGCAATCAATTCTGGTATGCTTCTTCCACAGACCTACTCCCATAGACTTATGAATTTGAAACCGATCGAACAGTGGCAGAGTCATCATATGGAAGCCGATTTTCAAGACGTCCACCTGTGCATGCGAGCCATATTAGATTCTGGATCATTGCCAAGTTTCAAAGGTTTCTTAATCAGCACTAGTTAAACAAACCTAATAAGGTTGAAACCTAATCCAATAAATTATAGCAGCGCTAACATCTAGAGACCAATTTTCAAGATGTCTTCCAATGGCTGGCCGCTATATTTGACTTAAGATAATCGTTGAATGGGTTTCTTTCCCTGACCGAGTCCAATCAACGAAGGTTTAAAGCGATCTGATAAACGGTAGCAGAGTTATCATCAGGAAACCAGTTTTCAAGATAGCAACCAGTGGATGGTGACCAGCTTGGACTTTGGATCATCGTCAATTTCAAAAGTATCTTCCCCCAGATGTAGCTCAATTCACCTATGAAGTTTCAAAGCGATCTGATAAACGGTAACAGATTTATCATTAGGAAACCACTCTGCTGCCAGCCCACCCAGACAGTGCCCATCACATCATAATATCCCACCAATTTTTCGATGGGGTTTAAAAATTGGACTAACTAGCCAAATTTACACAAACAAACAAGATTTTCTTGCAAGAGAAAGTTCTGGTGATATGCAATTATGAGTACGTTTCCGTATTCAGAGCTTAGATTACAGTGTACAGCACATTTTGTGATGCTTTGCTATGATAAGTATGATACAAAAAAATCGATGATTCATTAAGCTTTGCCATTAATGGAATGGGATTAGCATATAATGTAAATGATATGTTTAGACTTAGTGTTATAGAATAAAATGATTTTAACCCTTTAATGACAAAAAAATAAAAATATTTGCTTATTTAATGCTCATTTGCAGGCCAAGAGAAGACTATCTTTGAAAATTTAGCACTGAAATGACTGTCTCATTTATCGTGCCAGTCATTCGAATGGGAAATTTTTATAAAGCCTTCTCTTGGCCTGCAAATGGACATTCCTCAAGTCCACTGCAGAGGCAGATTTTGGCCAGCTTCATCATTAAAAGGTTAATCAATTTGGGCATCCAAATATTTTATTTTCACCATGACGATGCATCTTTAATACAACAGTTTATTGTAGAGCGATTAATTTATAGCTGTGAGAAATGTTGTTGAAGTCGCTTGAGTAGGTCCTGAGAATCACTGTGTTCTGAGAATGCTTCGACGGCACGTTTTGCTGACACGTAACTCATCTGAAGATCACCAAACTGTGAGGACAAAAACATGAGGGAAAGAATTGCCTAAAACACACTGATATAAGGGATATTCACACACACACACGCACATACATATAGACTGCTCACTATCATCTGAAGATCACCAAATTGTGAGGAGAAAACATGAGGGAAAGAATTGCCTAAAACACACTGATACAAGGGATATTCACACACACACACACATATACATATAGACTGCTCACTATCATCTGAAGATCACCAAACTGTGAGGAGAAAACATGAGGGAAAGAATTGCCTAAAACACACTGATATAAGGGATATTCACACACATGCGCACATACATATAGACTGCTCACTATCATCTGAAGATCACCAAACTGTGAGGAGAAAACATGAGGGAAAGAATTGCCTAAAACACACTGATACAAGGGATATTCACACGCACACACATATACATATAGACTGCTCACTATCATCTGAAGATCACCAAACTGTGAGGAGAAAACATGAGGGAAAGAATTGCCTAAAACACACTGATACAAGGGATATTCACATGCACACACATATACATATAGACTGCTCACTATCACCTGAAGATCACCAAACTGTGAGGAGAAAACATGAGGGAAAGAATTGCCTAAAACACACTGATACAAGGGATATTCACACGCACACACATATACATATAGACTGCTCACTATCACCTGAAGATCACCAAACTGTGAGGAGAAAACATGAGGGAAAGAATTGCCTAAAACACACTGATACAAGGGATATTCACACGCACACACATATACATATAGACTGCTCACTATCATCTGAAGATCACCAAACTGTGAGGAGAAAACATGAGGGAAAGAATTGCCTAAAACACACTGATACAAGGGATATTCACATACACGCACGCACATACATATAGACTGCTCACTATCATCTGAAGATCACCAAACTGTGAGGAGAAAACATGAGGGAAAGAATTGCCTAAAACACACTGATACAAGGGATATTCACACGCACACACATATACATATAGACTGCTCACTATCACCTGAAGATCACCAAACTGTGAGGAGAAAACATGAGGGAAAGAATTGCCTAAAACACACTGATACAAGGGATATTCACACGCACACACATATACATATAGACTGCTCACTATCACCTGAAGATCACCAAACTGTGAGGAGAAAACATGAGGGAAAGAATTGCCTAAAACACACTGATACAAGGGATATTCACACGCACACACATATACATATAGACTGCTCACTATCACCTGAAGATCACCAAACTGTGAGGAGAAAACATGAGGGAAAGAATTGCCTAAAACACACTGATACAAGGGATATTCACACGCACACACATATACATATAGACTGCTCACTATCATCTGAAGATCACCAAACTGTGAGGAGAAAACATGAGGGAAAGAATTGCCTAAAACACACTGATACAAGGGATATTCACATACACGCACGCACATACATATAGACTGCTCACTATCATCTGAAGATCACCTAACTGTGAGGAGAAAACATGAGGGAAAGAATTGCCTAAAACACACTGATACAAGGGATATTCACACGCACACACATATACATATAGACTGCTCACTATCACCTGAAGATCACCAAACTGTGAGGAGAAAACATGAGGGAAAGAATTGCCTAAAACACACTGATACAAGGGATATTCACACGCACACACATATACATATAGACTGCTCACTATCACCTGAAGATCACCAAACTGTGAGGAGAAAACATGAGGGAAAGAATTGCCTAAAACACACTGATATAAGGGATATTCACACGCACGTGCACATACATATAGACTGCTCACTATCACCTGAAGATCACCAAACTGTGAGGAGAAAACATGAGGGAAAGAATTGCCTAAAACACACTGATACAAGGGATATTCACATGCACACACATATACATATAGACTGCTCACTATCATCTGAAGATCACCAAACTGTGAGGAGAAAACATGAGGGAAAGAATTGCCTAAAACACACTGATACAAGGGATATTCACATACACGCACGCACATACATATAGACTGCTCACTATCATCTGAAGATCACCAAACTGTGAGGAGAAAACATGAGGGAAAGAATTGCCTAAAACACACTGATACAAGGGATATTCACACGCACACACATATACATATAGACTGCTCACTATCACCTGAAGATCACCAAACTGTGAGGAGAAAACATGAGGGAAAGAATTGCCTAAAACACACTGATACAAGGGATATTCACACGCACACACATATACATATAGACTGCTCACTATCACCTGAAGATCACCAAACTGTGAGGAGAAAACATGAGGGAAAGAATTGCCTAAAACACACTGATATAAGGGATATTCACACACATGCGCACATACATATAGACTGCTCACTATCACCTGAAGATCACCAAACTGTGAGGAGAAAACATGAGGGAAAGAATTGCCTAAAACACACTGATATAAGGGATATTCACACACACACGCGCACATACATATAGACTGCTCACTATCATCTGAAGATCACCAAACTGTGAGGAGAAAACATGAGGGAAAGAATTGCCTAAAACACACTGATACAAGGGATTCACTCACACACACGCACGCATGCACGCACGCACGCACGCACGCACACACACACACTCGCGAATGCATGCACACATGAACGCGTATGCTCGCACACACAAACACGTACACACACATGCACGCACACACACACACACCACACACACACACTTGCACGCACACACACAACACTCGCCTATAGACTGCTGACTATACCCATACAATGGCATGGCTTGTCCTGACAGCCAGAGACGTCAATTCAGTACAACACAAGTGTGCATGACTGAGTATCTAGACTGCATTGAACTGGTAAGCAGTCTACACCTGATGCCCTAACATCAGACTATTATAAGAATCATCATGAAACAGGAAACACATCAACTTTTGAAATTAATCAAACTGCAATATTACGATGTTGAAGTAGAAGTTTTTGCCATTGTAACAAAACCATAGATTTGTCCAAATTCCTATGCGCACTAAAAACAATATATATATATATATATATATATATATAATGGACATTCCTCAAGTTCCAATGTAGAGGCCATATATATATATATATATATATATATATATATATATATATATATATATATATATATATATATATATATATATATATATATATATATATATATATATATATAGCGATTGATAGGGTGGAAAGTGTAGTTACCTGTTGCCTAAATATCATCACCTTGAATATCATATTTGTTAACGTTAGTAAAATTGGGGTCACTATTCTAATCACATATTTCATTCAAATGCCTAACACAATTATTAAGGAAAATATAGATTTTATATATGAAATCAGCAGAAAAAGTATAACTAGAAATCTCTGTGTGGCATGCACACTCAGATGAATTTACAGACCTACGAAAACATGATGACAATGGATTCACTACATCAGCCGTACACTCACAATGCTTAGTCTACAGATTATGATGACAATGGATTCACTACATCAGCCTTACACTCACAATGCTTAGTCTACAGATTATGTTGACAATGGATTCACTACATCAGCCTTACACTCAGAATGATCAGTCTATAGATTACGATGACAATGGATTCACTACATCAGCCTTACACTCACAATGCTTAGTCTACAGATTATGATGACAATGGATTCACTACATCAGCCTTACACTCACAATGCTTAGTCCACAGATTATGTTGACAATGGATTCACTACATCAGCCTTACACTCAGAATGATCAGTCTATAGATTACGATGACAATGGATTCACTACATCAGCCTTACACTCACAATGCTTATTTTGAAAACAATCTGATTGAATGTTATAGTAGCCTACGGACTATGGCAACAAAAATATTCAGTCATATTGTTATTTACACTATTCAGCATGTGTCATTTCAGTTGCAATGAAAGTCTGCTTCTAGATATGCAGGATTCACAATGTTGCACGACTTTATAATACCTCCATTACAATCAGGGCAGTGGGAAATACTAGGAAATACTTGGAAATACCAGGAAATATTGGGAAATACTCAGATATCAGGTGGCAAGTTTATATATTTAACCTCATGGTTGTTTATCATGCTTAAGAAAACACTGACAAGCATTAGTAAATATCATCTAGTGACATATACATAAGTTGCAAACCTATGCATAAGGAACATTGTCTTCTAACTGCTAAAGCAACACTACATCAGAAAAAACTTAACATCCAATGAAATACTATTATATTTTTATGAAATATGACTGGATATTTGACAGTAAATTACCGTGTATGCATCTACATGAGCTCAGTAGATCTATACAATTACCTATCCAATAATAAAAGGCTTTGACTGCGGTCAGAACATGCAATGTAAACTTACTTCTGAGGTGTACTTGCGTTAAGCATTTAGCACTCGCCTGCGAAAAATGGCTTCTGAAGTGGTATTGATAAATGTGAATTTGCAGACCAAGAGAAGACTATTTTTGAAAATTTACCACTGGAATGAATGGCTTGATAACTAAGCCAGTCACTCCAGTAGTACATTTTCGAAAATAGCCTGAAAATAGATATCTTCTATGAAATAATTGGATTTTGCTTGAACAAATTTGAGAGTTAAAGGGTTAAATAACTAATTCACTCTCTGGGATGTCATTATATCTAAGTTAGCGCTAAGATGACTGAATACATTCTCAAGTTGCAGAAATGTTAAAATTGTAATAGCTATTTAAACCTGAAATCTACAGAATTTGTTGAAAATAATGTGAAAGCCTGTGTTTTCAATCAGTCATATTGTAGCATGTAATAGTATAAATAGTAAACAGTACATAATATTAGTATATAATCATATATAACAGAATGAAATATGTTGCCATCTCAATCAGTTAATCCCCAATTAGACACCTTGCTGTCTTTCCATTGTGAGACAATATCACATCTGTATATGAGCTGAGTGGGAGACAGCCTAGCTCAGAGAATTGATTTACATAGAAATCTACTTGAAGGCTAACTAAATAAACAATACTTGCAGATACATGTACATGTACCAGCAGTTTGGTAATCTAAGTTTAGATCTCTATTTTAAATCAATATTCTGATAGGCTGAGAATGCAAGGCAGTATAAGGGATTTGTATTGTATGCCACAATATGTACAGCACGCTAATGCATTGTATATCAGTTTAAGTAACCCATTCATGACATGAGTTTCCTAATGTTTTGAAACTATTTTACCGGAAGTTGTTGTTGCAGCCTCTAATGAAAACGGTTTCTGCAAATTCCACCAACATTGTGCAATAAATAGTAGGTGTATCTGCTACAGTGCTCTGTAGAGTTTAAAAGGTTATAGATATGTTATGATGTGCCTATATTGCCTATTTGATCTTATATGTCAACCTGTAATAGATATATTAGCACCTCTCATTAATATATCTAAGATATTTAGTTTAAAATTTACCAGTTCTGATGAGTATTGGAGTATTTCCCGGTATTTCCCAGTATTTCCCGCTTTTTAGAGTATTTCCCGGGGTGGTATTTACCGGCACTTCACGCCCAGTATTTCCCGCACCAGGAAATTGCTGACAACCCTGATTACAATACTACATCTAAATTACACAAATGTTGTGCAACGATCTGTCACTCAAGTATATGATGTCATAATTAATTACATCACATGTAGGATTGTAGGCTGTCACAATCAAAATGCCTAATGAATGATGTATTTAATTCTGTCATGAACATTTAATAGCCCATCAAGTGTTCAAATTGTGTCTTAACTATTTATGTAAAATTATGTAAATTAGGATTCTGTGAATTGAGGATTCAAAGTATATAAATCGATCTCAACAAACGCAAAGCATGAGCAGAGCTTAACTAGAAATGGGCGGGACATACATTCAGAAAGATTGGCATAGCAACATTCAAAAGTCACTCCTCCACCCCACTCACCCTAACATTGACATAACAGCATTGCAAATTCACTCCCTTAACATTGACATGCCATTAACTAGGACTGGGGCCCACTTGTCGAGCCCTTTTGTTTTTCCACAAATCACACATCATATGCATCAGTGTCACAAAATCAAAATAACTATGGTATGATATGATTTGCTCTTGCATACCTCATGCTATGGTATGGCATGGTATTAGTATCACATACCTTAACTTCACATACTTTAATCTGTAGTGTTATTAAGATCAGATAACGCCTTGATGAATTAAATGCTAATTGAAAAGTTATTTATACCCAATTCCCTCCAGATGTTGTTTGGATCACTATGTCGAGCCATTCTCCATTTCGTGTCACAAATATTTACTCACACTCTCCCATAATATTTGACCCATTAACTACTACCTCACCCTGATATTCATCATGTGGGTGTTGTGTAACGACGTGTCCTAATATAATCATCTTAATTAGTAGATAAAACATTAACATTTAAATTACTGGTACATCCATCTCCTCCACATCTTACATGTTAAACACATGGATGGTGGCTAGCAAACTGGTAAAAATCAGAATGCACATTCTATATTACGCTTGCCCTGTAAGTTGAGGAGGGCATTGTATTCATGTCTGTCTGTCTGTCTGTCTGTCTGTCTGTCTGTCTGGAACTGTATTTGGAAAAATACTGATTTGATTTTAACACAACAAAGGGTTTTACAGTGAAATAGGATTTTGATATGTTGGTCGTGATCCGGATTAAAAAACCTGGTTCAGAAAAGTCAATATATCAGAAACTTCTGGTCTGATTTGACGAGATTATCACACAAAAGGCTGCGATTGTACACTAGGATTCCACAAATTTGGTCATGATCCGTAGCGAAGTAAAAAAATCCAGAAAATAAAAACTTCAAATGAGGAAAAAGGGAAGGCGTGGATGAGCAATCACTGCAATCTCTAATTGCTCTTGTTGAGACTTATCTTGGCGAGTTACAGTACAGTACAAGGCAACTGTCTTCCAATACAATTATATTCAACAGAACATTTCTAGCATGTTTCTGATTTTGTTTTGGAAACACGCTAGCTTATTTCTGAGCTGTTCTGTACTGACTTGTTCAGCGAGAATGCCAGATTTGTAGTGTGGTTCATGTTAGCTTATTTCTGAGCTGTTCTGTACTTACTTGTTCAGCGAGAATGCCAGATTTGTAGTGTGGTTCATGTTAGCTTATTTCTGAGCTGTTCTGTACTTACTTGTACAGCGAGAATGCCAGATTTGTAGTGTGGTTCATGTTAGCTTATTTCTGAGCTGTTCTGTACTTACTTGTTCAGCGAGAATGCCAGATTTGTAGTGTGGTTCATGTTAGCTTATTTCTGAGCTGTTCTGTACTTACTTGTTCAGCGAGAATGCCAGATTTGTAGTGTGGTTCATGTTAGCTTATTTCTGAGCTGTTCTGTACTTACTTGTTCAGCGAGAATGCCAGATTTGTAGTGTGGTTCATGTTAGCTTATTTCTGAGCTGTTCTGTACTGACTTGTTCAGCGAGAATGCCAGATTTGTAGTGTGGTTCATGCTATCCTATTTCTGAGCTGTACTGTACTTACTTGTTCAGCGAGAATGCCAGATTTGTAGTGTGGTTCATGATAGCTTATTTCTGAGCTGTACTGTACTTACTTGTTCAGCGAGAATGCCAGATTTGTAGTGTGGTTCATGTTAGCTTATTTCTGAGCTGTACTGTACATACTTATTCAGCAAAAATGTCATACTTGTAGTGTGGTTCATGTTAGCTTATTTCTGAGCTGTTCTGTACTTACTTGTTCAGCGAGAATGTCAGACTTGTAGTGTGGTTCATGTTAGCTTATTTCTGAGCTGTTTTGTACTTACTTGTTCAGCGAGAATGCCAGAAGTGTAGTGTGGTTCATGTTAGCTTATTTTCTGAGCTGTTCTGTACTTACTTGTTCAGCGAGAATGCCAGAATTGTAGTGTGGTTCATGTTAGTCTATTTCTGAGCTGTTCTGCACTTACTTGTTCAGCGAGAATACTTACTTGTTCAGTGAGAATGCCTGAATTGTAGTGGGGTTAATATAAGCTTATTTCTGAGTTGTACTATACTTACTTGTTCAGCGAGAATGCCAGAATTATAGTGTGGTTCATGTTAGCTTATTTCTGAGTTGTACTGTACTTACTTGTTCAGCGAGAATGCCAGAATTGTAGTGTGGTTCAAACATGTGAGGAGCCAAAGTGAAAGAAGCCTGGAAAAATGCTCGACCCTGAAAGAAACAATAACAAAAAACATAAATGTGATTAAACGTTCCAATGAAAGCATGTAAAAGTTCCTATAAAATCCATTAAATTTCCTATAAGATATATTTACATTATATGGTATCCTACCTTGACTTTCACTCTTTGTAAAACAAAAGTCCCAAGGGGCATGTATCGCTCACCTGGAACATTGGCATTTTAAGTAGAACGTCCATGTTCCACATGTAGGGCCATAATATATTTGAAGATGGCTAGCAAAACCAGTATTGTGGTTGCAATGCAACCATGAAGCTCGACTTTACGAATGAACTACACAAAATAAATAGAGAAGGCTTATGAATATTCTTATCAACAAGAGGCCCAAGGGCCTGTAACGTTCACCTGGACCATTAGCATTTGAACTATTTGCATTTAAATACCGGTAGACATGATGGATATTTAAAAAAAATCCAAATGGACACCAAAAAATTGAACAACCAAAATTCTGAAACGATATTCTCGAGCCTACAACTATAGAATCCTTCCAGATTTGGATAAAATCCATCAAGCAGTTATGGAGATGCATTTTGACAATTTCTAGTAAATTTTTCACCAAAAAAATGTATTCAGTAAAATTCTGAATACCGTTTTTATTTGAGGCAAGGACGCTTGCATGTATTGGATGCAGGCTAAATTTTGCCCCAAATCATCCCCAAAAATCCTTATACTCATAGAAAAGGGCGCATAGAGAAATTGAAATCCATTCTCTAAAATGGTTAAAACTCATAGAACCTACCACGAAAATTGAACACAATTTCCATACACGTGCTTACCGCCGTACCACTATGTTTAATGTACGCCTCAAAAATATCATCGTGGAAGTGAAATTATTAATGGGACAGCCTAAATATCACGTATCTTCAATAAAGATCATTTATTACATTAAAATCAATGCTACTTTTGACATAAAATGTCGCCTTGAACATATGGAAATCAGCTGATATTAGGAATGCGGGCAGATCAGCAGTTGTGTTTACTAGAATTTCTCTAATAGCTGCCATTCTCTATTTTCATTGGCTTGTACGGGAGAATTTATCCAATCAGAACAGAGAAATATTTCTCTTCAGTAAAAATTAATAATAGAACAGTGTTTAATCTCGTATTGCGCATTAATTTTGTATTGCCGACTAACATTAAATGATCCAAAACTGAATCAGAATTAAAATGAGATAAAGCGCTTCTTACGTTGGCGAGCCGCTGACTCTTTTGCGATTGGAGGCGCTGTGTTCTCGCGAGATCTTATACGTTAACGGGAGTTTGTTATCAAACGGGTATGGATCAGACCTAAAGTACAATACTTAGTTCCCATTGCGCAATGATAATATATAGTATACAGAGTTCGGAGTCCAGAATATTTTATCCGAGTCCTCGCTCTAACTAAAAACAATCCTTTGTGTTTGGAGGCGAAGCACGTGATTTATATCTTTTCTGGACGCCATTTTATGTCAAATTCAGGATTAATTTTGATGTAATAAATGATATTTATTAATGGATACGCAATATTTAGGCACTCCAATTTAATAATTTCACTTCCGTGATGATGTTTTGAGGTATACATTAAACATAGTCGTAAGGCGGCGAGAATTTGTACCGTTGAATTTCCGTGCTATCATTAATTTTTATTAAGAAAGTTGAAAAAAAAAATGTGCTCAAAGGCTGTACTCGATTATAGGACGCACCCCTTTCCTAGAACATGTAATATGACAAAAAAATGCGTCCTTTAGTCAAATTTTAACGGTAGATGATCTGGCGCCTACTGCGATAGGGTCTGTCCAGCCAATTAGGATTGAAATCTGTCACACGGTTAATGATGAGTAGTGTTTTGACAATTTCCTATAAGAGTTTCACCTCCAAAAATTGACCAATCAAAATTATGTATACAAGTTCTGAAGCCTAGCCCATAGGGTCGTTTCAGCCATATGTTGAAATTTGCCAAGCGGTTAATGAGGAATAGTGTTTTGACAATTTCCGGTATATTTTTCATAAAATCTAAGCTATTCACCAAAAGACATAACCAATCAAAATTATGTATAGAAATTCTGAAGCCTAGCCCCATAGGGTCGTTCCAGGCAAAGTAAATTGAAATCCGCAAAGCGGTTAATGAGGAGTAGCGCATTTTGACAATTTCTGGTAAGTTTTTAATAAAGTCAACGGTTTTCACCAAAAACCTTGACCAATCAAAATGCTGTATACAAGTTCTGAAGTCTATCCCCAATAAGGTCATTCCAGCCAAAGGAAGCTGAAAACTGCCAAGCAGTTAAAGAGGAGTGGAGCTCTTTGACAATTTCAGGTAAACTTTTCATAAAATCAGATTTTCATACAAAAAAACTGACCAATCGAAATAATGTATACAAATTCTGAAGCCAAAAAATTAGCGTCCTTCCAGCCAATATTAGGTTGAAATCCGCCAAGCAGTTAATGAAGAGTAGTGCTTTGACAATTTCCGGTAAATTTTTCATAAAATCTAAGGTTTTCACCCAAGAAATTTACCAATCAAAATTTTGTACACAAGTGCTAAGGCATCCGCCATAGGTTCCTTCCAGACAAATTAGCTTGAATTCTGCGAAGCAGTTAATGAGAAGTAGCATTTTTAAACACAAGTTGACGGATGGCCGATGGAGGCCATCCATTACAGTGAACATGACCTTTTGACCCCACCATCATTGGGTGATGTAGTGTCACTATGAGGCATGTATCAAAGTTTGGGTCCAGTGTGATTAGCCAAACATGAGATATAAACAGAAAATTCGAGCTACACAGAAAATGTTAAAGTTGAATCAAACAAGGTTTGTATCAAGGTCACAGTGACCTTGATATTTTGACCCCAAGGTCATTGTGTGATGCCATGTCGCTATAAGGAGGCATGTGTCTAAGTTTGCGTCTAGTATGATTAAACAAGCATGAGATATACAGAATAGTTGAGCTAAACGAAAAATGTTAATGTTGAAAAAAGCAAGGGTTTTACCAAGGTCCCAATGACCTTGACCTTTTGATCCCCAAGGTCATTGTGAGATGTTGTGCCATTATAAGGAGGTATGTGCCCAAGTTTGGGTCCAGTATGATTAACCAAGCACAAGATATAAACAGAAAAGTTGAGCTAAACGCAAATTGGATGCCGATGCCGCCACTGCCGGACAATGTGCAGGGTATCGCAATAGCTCGTTTTACTTTGCAAAGTCGAGCTAAAAATTGACCAATACAAAATCCTATATGGAAGTGTTGAAGTCTAACATACTAGGATCGTTTCACCCAGGTTTACTTGAAATCATGCCATTGATTAGAGTAGCATTTTATTTAAAGTTTTTTCCGAGAAATTTAAAAAAAATCAAAGATGGCCACCCGAAGAATTGACAAAGTAAAATTTTTGTTAGAGGTGTTGAAGCCTACCAAAATAGTATCGGTCCACCCAAGTTTTGTTGAAATTAGGCCATTGATTAAGCAGTAACATTTAAAGGCTTTCGAGAAAATTTCTGGAATGTCCAAGATGGTTACCAGAAAAATCAGCCAATCAAAATTTGTGAATATATCGTTCTCGAGCCCACTACAATAAAATCTTTCTAGGTGAATTTGGTTATGATCTACCATGTGGTTTAGGAGATACACTAAGGATTTCCGGAAAATGTTTAGATAATCCAAAATGGGCACCAAAAGATTGATCAATCAAAATTTTGAATAGAGGTACTAGAACCTACCACAACAGGACCATTTCATCCAAATTTGGTTAAAATCCACTAAGTGGTGTAAAAGGAGATACGTTCTAAAGCAAAAGTTGATGGATGATGGATGACAGCCGATGGACATTCGCCATGGCATAAACTCACTTGGCCAAGTGAGGTAATTATTAATTCTATGATGAATTAGCATTTAAAAGAAAGTTATTATCAAAGATAATTGTTTTAATTATAAGAGGGATTATACAGATGAACTTGACGATGTGGTCATCAAAGATTGTTGCGTTAAAATACATTATCATTGTTGGTAATAACAATGTGGAGTATCCAAGTGGCACTTGTGATACCCAAGGGAAATCTACACCGCTATGATTGATGCCTATTGGCTCCATTGTGTGGAGTTGTTGGATCCAATGGCATTCTTTCTGCCTTCTCCAAACGGTTGAGTTTTGATCTGTTGGATCCGATGATAGGATGTGGATAATTCTGTACTGCATGTCATTTCAGGTGTGCCTGGCTTTATTGAAATAACGTGATACTGTTGTGTGCTTGTACTGGTTGATGCGTAAGTGCTCCAGGATCCTGATTTTAAAGGGTCTACGAGTCTCTACTACATATTGTTGTCCACACACTTTGCAGTTTAATAAGTAAACTATATTGCGGGTTTGGCAATTACCAATAATTTTTGCTCTGTAAGAGAATCCTGTATACTTGCTCTTGGAGAATCCGGATTTGTCCATGTTGTTGCATATGTTGCAATTTTTGGTATCACAGGGGGGAAGTGGGTTTAGATGGGTGTGGGTAGGTCTTTGGATCCGTTTCTGGGAGTTTGGCATGGACTATTGTGTCCTTGATGCTTTTGTTCTTCTTGTATCCAAAAAGGGATTTATCACGGAACTCTTGTCTGCAGCATTCTGTCCCTTGTAGAATAATAGTTCTATATTTTGAGATGGTGTCTTTAAGCATCAACCCTGTGTGGTTGAAGTCACAGACAAAGATTTGCCTGTATTATTTGTTGGTGGTATGGGTCTTGTGGGGGGGGGGAGTGTGTTAATGAGTTGTCGGTCTACCGGGCTGTTTGCTTGGCTTTCTGTAGGATGGATAATGGGTATCTGCTGACGGTGTAGTAGCCTTGCATGGCGAGGCTGTTTTTCTCATAATCTTCCAGAGTGGAACAGATTCAGTCTGCGGAACTGGCTGTATGGGCTGGCATCCTTGCAGGAGGAAGGGTGAGCGGATTCGTAGTGGAGGTAGCCATGGGTGTCTGTGGGTTTAGTGTATAGGTCGAATTGTATGTAGTTTGTGGCTGAAATCTGGACTATGGCATTCAGAAAAGAAACTTGGCGGTTGGAACATTCCTTAGTGAATTTAATACTGTGATGGGATGAATTCATGTGTGAGACGAATTCAAGCAGGGCTTGGTGTCCATGTTCCCATGTATCATGAATATGTCATCTATGTACCGCACGTAGTGCTGGTACATAGGGTGTGTTTTGGAGGAGAAGTTCCTCCAGGATACCCATGGGCATGCACACATATGTTCATGCCACCTTGCTTCCAATGGCGGTTCCACCTCCCTGGAGGTAGTGTGCTGAATCTCCATTAACCCCAAACTGTTTCACTCCAGTACAAGTTTCAGAGTCCTCTCATTGTGAGGGTGCCCAGCATACCAAGTTGTTTTGTGAACTTGGCTATAGCTTGGAGGCCTTCTCTATTCGGGATGTTGGTGTATAGGGAAGTGACATCCATTGTGACTAAGAGTGAATTTTGTTAGAGTTTGCCAAACGATTCCAGTTTGCTAATGAAATCTGTTGTGTCCTTGACGTAAGAACAGATTTTGGTCACATGAACCTTAATGTGTTCGTCGACAAAACTACTGATTAGTTCAGTTCGACAGCCTATACCGCTGATAATTGGTCTACCTGGGGTGAGGCCATCTTTCTTATCCTTATGGATTTTTGGGAGTAAGTAGAATCTGGAGGAAACTGGTGGGTTTGGAATGAGTCTGGTGGCGGTAGAGATGTCAATCTCTTCGTCACATACCAATTGGTCTAACAGTTTCTGAACAAGTGATGCGTGTTTGGTGGTATGGTTAGACAAATTTTTTGTAAAACCTTGTGTCTATCAGCTGTCTTGATGCCTCTGCCATGTAGTCCAATCTGGATTGAATCACTGTGGCTTGCCCTTTGTCTGCCCATTTGATTACTATCTCATAGTTGCTTTTGAGATTGACAAGCACAGATTAAAGTTACTGGACATTACCCTATGGCAGATATCGTTATTAAACTCATACCTGACTGCTTTGATATACTATTCCAAAGCGGTATCCATAGATGGTGGCGGCATGGTGTTTTTTTGCCAGATAATTTTTTTGCCAGTGTGTCTTAGGTGGGTGGTGGGGTTGGCTGCATTGGCGGTTCAGCTTGTAGAAGTGCATGTGGATGGTGTGGGTTGGGGTGAAGTAGTGTGTGAGACATAGGCATCTGAAAAAGGCTTGCAGATCTGTATACATTGAACCCATGTTTGGTTCTGATACCGTTGGGCTGAATTCAAGTCCTTTATCTAAAGCACTTATCGTGTCTGGGTCCAACATTGTATCTGAGACATTCACAACAAAAAGGGATTGGTACACTTCCTTGGTTTTATTGTTGGAAGGTGTGTCTTTGCTGTTGTTGTTACAGTTCAGCTCTGACAAGTATATGTTGGTGTGGTATTAGGATGCGTGTGTGAGTGCACGTAAACAGTGAGATGGATAAATTCAAGATATAATAGTTTGTGAAAGTATAGTCACATTCTATCGTGCTCCTTGATGCATTTCTGAGACACGGTTGTACAGTTATTCTACTGGGTCCTTGTGGCCCAGTTCCATTAGCGGCCTGGGTGGGCTCCTACGGTGCTAGGAGCTGGACTGGCGATCGCTGGTATTGTATGGCCGTCTGCTTGTTCGAGGATGTCTTTGGTTGTCATCTGGCCTAGGTTGTTTGCGGGTTCTCTTCGGACCTGGTGCTGGTCTCTGGTGGCTCCTTGGTCTCCTGGAATGTGGACTAGGTGACCGTTGCACGCTAGCTCGGTGGTTGTGTGCTTCTGCGATTGCCATCTCTGCTTCTCTGACCGTAGAGGCATCTGTAGCCTCCTTGAAGAGTCGTTTAAGCCTAGCTCTCGCAGTACTGTGCCGGCAGCTTGTTGGCGGTCTGTGATGACATGAGTTTGGTGAGGTCTTCTTTTGCCTGGAATTCTGAATCTGTGTTGTCAGGTTTATAGGCATACCTGTAGGTGGTGTGGATTTTGTGTCCGCCGCATTCCAAAGTTTTTCTACCTGGAAGTCGTATATTGCCTCCCTGCCTGCAGCATTATGACAGAGTCTATAGGCATTGTGGTGCCCTTCTGGGATATGTGGCTTCGTGTATCCTTGTACCGCCCTTATCGCAGTGGTAGCTTGGTCTTCCACCCAACGGCGCTTGGTTCCACATTCTTGGAGGTGTTTTGGATCCACAGATGTGGATTCTTCAGGTATTGGCAGTTGACCCTTGGTGGCTTTAAGGCTTGTGCGGGAGGGATCACGTAGGAGTTCAGTGTCTACTGAATCTAATGTGAGGCCCGAGACTGACGGTAGAACGATCAGCTCTGTTTCTGCAGTAGGATTAGCCATACAAGCAGTATTCTAATAGACTGTAATAATGACTTAAACTAAATACTATAGATGACCATAGTATTTAGATTAAGTAGTTATTACAAAATACATTATCACACAGTACTTGAGGAATTCACATGCTTGACCAGTGACAAATATGCTATAATATATTAAAACTGTCTGCACAGGTGCTGTTACGAAAGAAGCTATATTTATATGCCTGAATGGTGGTACTGTATGGGATGCTCTTTTAACCAGGTCTAATAATATTGTGCTTAATGTATTGTAGCAAACATAATAAATCTGTTCAATAAAGTGAGATAAGTCATTATATAAAGCTAGTATATAATAAATACATACAAGTTCACTGCGCCCTTTCCTCATTTCTAGCACACCAAGGTTGTTGTATGCTTCTGCATGGTCATTGTTAGATGCTAATGATAAGCGCAGACATTGATACGCTAGATTTGTATCACCAACTCCCTGCAAGGATAGCAAGGATAGACACATACTCTTTAAAACATACACAGTAGATTCAGGTAAATGTCACAAAACTAATTTGACTTTAAAATCGTGATGAATATGGCAACAAAAACATCTTCCTGTGAAACATGTTTCTTAATATGTAACCATTTAAATCACACGTTTGTCCAAGTAAATTTCAATTTTCACATAGAAAATGTCTATTTGCAGAGTACAGACAAAATTAAGATTTTTTTTTTAATTTACCATTGGAATGATTGTCTCAGTTATCGAGCCAGTCATTCCAGTTGTAAATTTAAAGTCTTCTTTTCGCCTGCAAATCGGGATTTCTAAATACCATTGTAGAAGCCGTTTTAGACAGCATGACCTTTAAAGTCTTAATCTATTATCTCTAACAAACTGGTGTAGCACATTTGGCATATTTGATATAAAAGCGCATTATTTTTTATATTATATATTGTTTTCCTTGCAAACACAATCCGTTATTAGATAAATCAATAGAAATCCACTACATTTTAGATAGGTAAAATTGATGGAGGTGATTTCATATGCGGCGTGATATTTGGGTTTAACTTAAACCCAGAGATTAGCTCTGAGTAAAACATACACATGAATAGCAGTGTACACCACTGTGTGGGTACTGAGGCACAGCAAGTTTATTACATGATCTACATGTGGGTGAGGCAAAGCAAATTTATTACATGATCTATGTGTGGGTACTGAGGCAAAGCAAATTTATTACATGATCTATGTGTGGGTACTGAGACAAAGCAAGTTTATTACATGATCTACGTGTGGGTAGTGAGGCAAAGCAAATTTATTACATGATCTATGTGTGGGTACTGAGGCAAAGCAAGTTTATTACATGATCTGTGTGCGGGTACTGAGGCAAAGCAAATTTATTACATCATCTATCTGTGGGTTCTGAGACAAAGCAAGTTTATTACATGATCTATGTGTGGGTACTGAAGCAAAGCAAGTTTATTACATGATCTATGTGTGGGTACTGAAGCAAAGCAAGTCTATTGCATGAGCTAGGCATGGGTTCAAAGGCAAAGCATGTTTATTACATTATCTACATGTGGGTTCTGAGGCAAAGCATGTTTATTACATGATCTATGTGTGGGTACTTAGGCAAAGCAGGTTTATTACATGATCTATGTGTGGGTACTGAGACAAAGCAAGTTTATTACATGATCTATGTGTGGGTAGTGAGGCAAAGCAAGTTTATCACATGATCTATGTGTGGGTAGTGAGGCAAAGCAAGTTTATTACATGATCTATGTGTGGGTACTGAGGCAAAGCAAGTTTATTACATGATCTATGTGTGGGTACTGAGGCAACGCAAGTCTATTGCATGAGCTAGGCATGGGTTGAAAGGCAAAGCATGTTTATTACATTATCTACATGTGGGTTTTGAGGCAAAGCATGTTTATTACACGATCTACGTGTGGGTACTGAGGCAAAGCAAGTTTATTACATGATCTATGTGTGGGTACTGAGACAAAGCAAGTTTATTACATGATCTATGTGTGGGTATTGATGCATAGCAAGTTTATTACATGATCTATGTGTGGGTACTGAGGCAAAGCATGTTTATTACATGATCTATGTGTGGGTACTGAGGCAAAGCAAGTCTATTGCATGAGCTAGGCATGGGTTCAAAAGCAAAGTATGTTTATTACATTATCTACATGTGGGTTCTGAGGCAAAGCATGTTTATTACATGATCTATGTGTGGGTACTGAGGCAAAGCAAGTTTATTACATGATCTATGTGTGGGTACTGAGACAAAGCAAGTCTATTGCATGATCTATGTGTGGGTACTGAGGCAAAGCAAGTCTATTGCATGATCTAGGCATGGTTTCAGAGGCAAAGCAAGTTTATTATATGATTTACATCTGGGTGAGGCAAAGCAAGTTTATTACATGATCTATGTGTGGGTACTGAGACAAAGCAAGTTAATTACATGATCTACTTGTGGGTATTGATGCATAGCAAGTTTATTACATGATCTATGTGTGGGTACCGCGACAAAGCAAGTTTATTACATGATATATGTGTGAGTTCTGAGGCAAAGCAAGTTTATTACATGATATACATGTGGGTACTGAGGCATAGCAAGTTTATTACATGATCTGCGTGTAGGTACCGAGGCAAAGCAAATTTATTCTCTGAAAGCAATTGTTTAGGCACATGTATAAATTTACATTTTTCATTAACCATTTAAAGGCGAAGACGGGTCATGAATAATCAAAGAATTTTCTCAGGGAATACCAATTTGCAGGTCAAGAGAAACCTATTTCTGAAAATTTACCACTGGAATGACTAGTTCGGCCATCGAGCCAGTCATTTTAGTGGTAAAATTTCAAAAATAGGCTTCTTGGCCTGTATATTGATGGACCAGTGCAAAAGCTTGCTTTGGCTCTCGTGACTAGCTACAAGTTAAATTGGTTAGAATGCTCCAGATTCTATATTTCCAAATTCATGCTACAGAATGTGATTATTAAAGTGTTATTAAGGAACCGTGCAATAAAATGTATTTAGAATATGATAAACTGTGAATACAGAATGACACTCACCATGGCAACGTGGGCAATATTGTACCAAACATCAGCCATGGTCTGGTCATCAGCTAGTAACAGCGCACGCTCGAAACATGTCAGTGTCATGTCATACTGCTGAGCATAGTAACAGCACAAACCAAGATTGTTGAACAATTCAGCGTTATAGACACCCATCTGCAGCAGTCGTCTAGCGACAGAATAACAAGAAATATATTCTCTTTATTAGACATCAAGGCAATAGAGAGATCCAATCTGTCACTCAAGTATCCGACGTCATAATCAATTGTCACAATAATAATGAGGTATCTAGTTCCATCATGAACATTGAACATTTTATCAAGTGTACGAACTCTATGTCTTTGATGAATTAAAAATTTAATAAACATTTAGTTGAATATTTCAAAACTAATTTGACTGGGCAGCAACCATTCCAGTTAAATTAGTTTCAAAATATTTCACAGCTTACCTGTATAGTTACCTTGACATTGGGATTCTGAGGATTCAGGGTTCGAAGTATAAAAATCAATCCAAATATGCAGAAAATATAGGTGGCATTTAGCTGGACATGGATACTTCTAGTAAGTTTTTTACCTATGAAATCATTGTCTTAACCCTCAAATCTTACAATAATTACAGTACCGTAATTTCAAAACACATATACAGGAAAAAGCTTGAATATTTTGAAACTAATTTGACTGTAACCTGTTGCTGCTAGGTAGAGCAGGAGCTCCCAGTCAAATTAGTTTAAAAACATTCAGCATAAAATTCCTTAAATCAAAAGGAGTCTGTCAATTCCGATATATACACCTGTGCAAAAGTTAAGCACCACCCTATTTTTACGCACATGCGTGGGTATATTCATGTGCTATGAAGAAAGCAATAGCATAAACATTTATGTACCCATCCATCTTAGTGCAAGAGGTAATAATGCAACTAGAGGAATGCTGATTATGATGGTGGGGAAACACCGTATGTTTTTGTTTGAACTTGAAAACGAGGCCTGAATATGGTTACGTTGACACAACTGACAACTATTGCCCTACAGTTGACACACGTGGCTAGATTGTCATTAATGGTGTCTGAAAACGAAGTTTAACATCTGTGCACGAGTTTGAGACTGTCATTATTAATACCGGGTATATCCACCTTGTGCCTGGATGACGGCCTGGACACGACGTCTCATGCTGGTCACCAACCGACTGATACGCCATTGTGGTATTTGTTGCCATTCAAGATGGAGTGCGTCTGTTAATTCCTGTAGGTTCTGCACAGGAGGATCCCTCCTTCTCACCATGTTTCCCAGAATGTCCCAGATATGCTCAATAGGGTTCATGTCAGGGCTCCTTGCTGGCACATGGTAGGGTTTCGATGGCATTCTGGCGGAGGTATTCATGCACAGCTCTAGCACGATGTGGTCGGGCGTTGTCATCCATGAATATAGGGTGGGTTCCAGGTGCATGATTTACAAAATGAGGGACCACAACTCTATCCAGTATGGAATCTTGATATCTTTGTCCATTTAGTGTTCCAGGTACAGTCAACAGATCCAGCTTACAATCAAATGAGATGCACCCCCATATCATAACGGAACCTCCACCAAATGGAACTTCTTCCATGATGTTACGTTGGTCGTACGCCGTGCGTCTGGACCTCCATACACGAGTTCGACCATCTGTGGCATGAAGCAGGAACCGACTTTCATCGGACCAGTGTACCCGTCTCCAGGATCTCATGTTCCAGTGTCTTCTTTCGTTGCACCACCTCAGACGCTCCTCTTTGTGGTGTGCAGTGAGGAGAGGACGTCTGACAGGTCTCCTAGCTTTCATGCCAGCAGCATACAGTCTCCTTTTGACGGTAGACATTGACACTCTATTTCGCGTTTCCCATTGCTGGCTGAGCACTCTGCTGTTGGTGAATGGAGATCTCCTAACAAGGCGTACTAGGGCTCGATCATCACGGGCAGTAGTCTTCTTCGGTCTTCCAGATCTAGGCCTGTCCTTCACCTCGTTAGTTTGCCCATGTTTTGCAATCAAACGACTTATTACAGTATGGTTAATGTTCAGCTGTCTGCCAATCTCTCTGCATGACATACCAGTGGTATGCATGCCTATGATTTGCCATTTCACACGATCACTTAACCTTCGTCTTGCCATAGCGGTTCACAATCAAGAGCTAATTCTCTCGGTACAAATAAACCACGGTCATCAACACAAAATTCCTAATCTTGTCGCCTAAATCTGTATGTAATGTTCTACACCTCAAACTGGACTTTTACATAACTGAACACGTGTGATGTTTCCCGCCACGCACGGACATCAAGCGGCGTGAAGTCATGCATGCATGTGCATTTCGTACTTGGAATTATGTCAGCTAACGCGGGGACAAAAAGTATGGCAGCCTAGTTGTACCATCATGTTTCTACGTTCTATTGTTTTTGCTGGTGCTTAACTTTTGCACAGGTGTATAGTTTAAAGTGTTAGTTACTTATAAGCTGTTGAATGTTTCGTAACTACTTTGACTAGAAGCTGTTAATGCCTTAACCAGCAACAGCTTCATGTCAAATGAGTTTCCAAGCAGATTTCTAATATTGTGCAGAATTTCTCAGAGTGTAGGCTTGTAAGGGTTAATAGTACACTTAGATAAGAGAATTACAAGAAGAGGCCCCTGTATCGCTCACCTGGAATTATTGGCCACTAGCACAACCGAACAAAACAAGCTGACCACTGGAAAAATTTACCAATCAAATTTCTGTGAAGGGGGGTTTAGCCAAGTTTTATTAGAATTGGCCATGTTGTTAATAAGTAGTCTTTTTATGATTTTCTCAAAAACTTGCAGATAATACAATCTGTCCACCAAAAAGGCTAAGTGTTGATTGATTCATGGCGGACATATTTTTTTTATATATTAACTTTCCATGGACAAACTTTAATGACACTTAGGCCCTAATCATATCTCAAAAAAAATTTCAGCCCTATCCGTTCAGTGGTTCTGGAGATGTAATTTTTGTGAAAACTAGGTCATTCAAGATGGCCGCCAATGCATTTGGCCAATCAAGTTAACTTGAACAAACTTGGTTCAGCTCTTGCCCAAGATCATATTTCATGAGTTTTGAATCGATCCCCTGAGCGGTTTCGGAGAAGATTTTTAAAGACGTTTCTAAAAATCAGCCAAAATTCTAGATGGCTACCAGTCAAATAAACGAAATCTAGGATTTCTTTTTTCACGAGAGAGTTGATACTTACCTCCCTAATACTTTTGATATTGCTAAATATTGGCTTTCACTCAATAAACACTCAGATTAAAACAGTTAGGTGCCCCTACTGGGCAGCGAGTCAGAGCGTAGTCTGGCGGATGCCAGCCCCACCACCGCGCATGCGCAGACTAGCACTTCCTCTGACTAGATTATTGGCTGACACACATGCAACTATTAAGAGCCTGAAGACCGAGCCTCTGTGGGGTGGAGAGGCCGGGTCCGTATCTAGGGAGGTAAGTATCAACTCTCTCGTGAAAAAAGAAATCCTAGATTTCGTTTATTTCACTTCAAGAGTATACTTACCTCCCTAATACTTTTGATATTGCCAGAATTCGAAAGTGAATCTGGCGGGAGGGAGGCGAGGTCAAAAGACCAGCTCATCCCTATACGCTTTTCTGCGTTTAAGGCACTTAAACTTCTGAAACTGTAAGAAAAAACAGTCAGGATTTGACTAACCATCGGATAACACCACCGATGTATGAGAGATGACCGAATGTCATATGCGCTCCCCCCCCCTCCTTCCAGGGAGGAAGAGTCGACTGACCTCAATGTCCTATACGCTCTCTACGTACAAGTGCCATGTACTACAGGACAGAGACGAAAAAGCTCCATTTTCGTAACTCTCAACAATGAACCACACAAATACACAAACCATCACCATATTAATAACGGGTAATCATGACAATACAATCAACAACGGACAACACATGAACAAGACTGACCTTGTTGAAAAGGCTGCTGACATCATCTTCCCATTGGTAAAGACTGATGCAGGCCCAAAAAAGTGGGTGTTTCCATAAATTAATTGTGAAATATATAAGTAATGAGGAAAAACCTCCTCAAAAAATATAAACCGATTTATTTTTTCAAAACCGACAAGGCGAGAGGATTAGAGGTGTCACGGAGATAATGGTCTGTAAAACTTGACTCACAGTGCCACTGAGCCACCGACATAATATCATCCACAGGGACCCCATTAAATAGGGCCGTGGATGTCACTACGCCGCGGACACTGTGAGCCTTGGCCACGTCAACCTGCTTCCCGGTGGCGGACTTATGGCAAAACTGAATGCATTCCACAATCCACCTGGAAATGGTGTCCTTAGAAGCCCTCCCATGGGGTTCAATATATGACAACCATAACGCTGACTGGTCGGTGCGCCATGCCGCCGTACGTTGTTTGTACCGGCGCAGCGCCCGGACGGGACACCATGCTTTAGAATTAGGATCATATCTAGTTAAAGCAGGCAAAATAATAGGTTGACCTGGATATTTCAACGACTGATTTTTAGCCAAGAAATTAATCCTAGGTAGCAGCTTAAGGCCTTCCCCTGAAACCACAAAACGGTCATCCTCGGCTGATAAGGCATGAATTTCACTCCTACGCCTAGCCGAGGCCGCAGCAATTAAAAACACAGTCTTCAGTGTTAATAGTTTCATAGAAATGGAACTAAGTGGTTCAAAAGGCTTATCACCTAGTACTTGAAGCACTAGCGATAAACTCCAAGACGGAATCACAGGTGGATTCCTCGGTCTTAGATTGCCCATGCCTTTAATTAATACATTCAATGTATTTACTTCATCACTTCCCCTCTTAGCCAAGCAAGGAATAACAGACATTAATGCTGATTTATAACCAGCAATAGAGTTAGGCTTGAGGCTATAGGCATCATAGAGGTGACAGAGGAAATCAGCTACTACTTGAATAGATGAATCCATTGGATCAATACATCTTTTTGAGCACCATTCTGCAAATCTGTTGATTTTATAATTATATGCTCTGGAGGTTGACCCCCTCCTGGCTTTGGCCATAAACATGGCTGCTTGCTCAGAAAAGCCCTCCTTAATTCTAGATTCCTTGACAACATCCACGCAGTCAATCTGAACATTGACGGATTGTTGTGAAGGGCCTTGCCCTGGAAGATAATATCGTCCATCAGAGGCAGAGGAACCGGATTGCAGACCAGAAGGTCCAGCAGATCCGTATACCATGATCGGCTTGGCCAATCCGGGGCGATCAGAAGCACTTGGCATTCCTCTTGTCTGATTTTCTGAAGAATTTTTGGAATCAGGATTGCTGGAGGGAATGCGTATGCATACATTCTCCCCCAGCTGATAGCTAACGCATCTGTTGCGAAAGCGCTTGGATCCGGAATCGGAGAGACGTACGTCGTCATCTTCGCATTCTTCTTCGTTGCGAACAAATCGATGTTGGGTTTCCCCCAATGGTCGAACAGACGATCCGCCACACATTGATTTAGTTGCCATTCCGTGGGTAAAACACTCATCCTTCGGCTCAATGAGTCTGCTAGCAGGTTTAACCTTCCCGGAATATGAACTGCTTTCAAGGTAATCTGGTGATCCAGACACCAACAAAGCAGTTTCCATGTCATCATACAGAGACTGGGCGACTTCGTTCCGCCCTGGCGGTTTATGTAAGTCACAACTGTTGAGTTGTCTGAACGAATAAGAACAATCTTGCCCTGAACTTTCTGTAAGAAATGTTCCAGGCCCAGGACTACTGCTCTTAGCTCCAGTAGATTTATATGTTCCTTTGACTGTTCCAGATTCCAAAGCCCTGATATCGTGGATTCTTCCAGGCAAGCTCCCCAGCCCTCCATCGATGCATCTGTATACACAGTCACCTGAGGGTGGGGGAGGGGTTAGCAAAACCCTCGGCAAGAGATTCTCTGTATTCAACCACCATTGCAGGTGGTGAATCAGAGGCGCCAACACTGACACATTCGAGTCCAGCGAACCTGTACTCTGGGTCCATTGTGTCATGAGAAACAACTGGATCGGCCGCCTGCGTAAGGCGGCCTGAGGAATGACTGGTTCCAACGAAACCATCAACCCCAGCATTCTCAAGTAAACCCGTGCCAGGACATGACGACTGTCGCACACTGACTGAATCAATGAGATGAGTTTCTGAACTCTCTCCTGAGTAGGATAAACATATCCTGTCTCTAGATCGAAGAACATCCCCAGGTAAACAAACTTCTGGGATGGAGTCAGCTCTGATTTTGGGAAATTGATCATCCAGCCCAAGTCTGTGAGAGTTTTCAAAACAATCTCCAGATTGGCGAAACTTTCCCGGGTGTGCGCTTTCAACAGCCAGTCGTCTATGTACGTGTGGACTGCTATGCTTCTCCTGCGGAGGTATGCTGTGATCGCAAGAACCACACGGGTGAAAACCCGAGGAGCCGTGGAAATTCCGAAGGGCAACACCCTGAATTCCCACTGTCTGCCCTGGAATGCAAATCTCAGGAAGCGACAGAAACTCCCGTGGATGGGGATGTGGAAATAAGCGTCCTTCAAATCTATCGACGCCGTCCACATCCCCCTCTCCAACCCCGCCAACACCGAGCGCACCGTTTCCATCTTGAAACTGGGCGTCTCGATGAACTTGTTCAATGGCTTGAGGTTGAGAATCGGTCTCCACCCTCCGGTGCGTTTTGTTACTAAGAACAGGGTTGAATAGAAGCCCGGACACCTTTGTGCCGGCTGAATAGCTCCCTTTTGTATGAGGGAATTTATCTCCTCCTCGATACACAACCTTTGCTCTGGATCTCTCGGAATGGGAGTCCAGACTGGCACCAGAGACAGTCGCGACGGCGGGCCTGTCACCCACTCTGGATGATACCCGACGGAAAGCCATCGCAAGACTAAACGGTCCTGAGTTAACCGTTCCCACTCTTGCATGTGGTCGGCTAGCCGGCCTCCCACCGGTCCACCTAGGGACCGCGGTGGACACGAGGCATGCAAGAGCGGCACTGTCTCCGTCGCCATACACACCGGAGTGGTTCTTACCGCGGTAAGCGTCCTGTCAGGACCGATAACCACGCCCAGATCCTCGCGCGCCCCGCCCCGCCCCGCGCGCACCTCGGTGCGCGGGCGGCTGCCTGGCTGACGGCGCCTGAGGAACCTGCGCCCCCCTCGCTGCTGGCCGAATCGCACGCGGCCGAGGCCGACGCTGCGACGGTGGCTGGCCTCTGACCTGGCCAGCACCACCTCGAGCCTGCAGGGGATGATACGCCGGGGCCGCGGCGCGAACGTTAGCACGACGCAGCACATCAAACGGCTCGCGCAGCGCCCTCTGGTTATTCACCAGGGTGACCGTCTCCTGGAGGTGTCGACATCCCTCACCTCCAAAAAGACCAGGGCCCGTCATAGGCGTACGCAGTAGCCTATTGTACAGGTCCTGAGACGGGCACAGATTGTCCAGGGCAAACGTGCGTCTTGCCCGGACACTCCTGGTCACCGCCCGAGTCATACAGTCCAGCGCCAGGTTAATACCATCCTGGATGGTTCGCTGGACAGTGACCGGACTTGGCTGGCGCGATGCGGATGCCGTTACTACCCCCTGTAACAGCTGGGAGACGTGGGACAGAGCGGCAATCGAAGCCCTCCCACTCTCCTCCGCATCACGCAACGCGGTATTCGCCGAACGCAACGCGTTCGAGCACAAGACACCTGTGTCAGAACGGGAGCCTGGCCGCGCATCCTCACCCAAAGCCGCGCGGTCATCCACGCTGGGCTTGGGTACCACACCGTACCGCTGGTAATCCAGGGGCACGATGCGACAACGCCTGGCCACCTCGCGAGGGGCCTTCGCGAGACGTCCACTCGACTTAATGGACGACTCCGCCGCCTTGAACATGTCAACGACATGCTCTGCCAGCGGCAGAGAAGGCATAGCGTTAGCAGTCGGTTTCCCAGCTAACCACGGCGTGTGAACACGCTGGCTAGCCGACTGCTCCACGGGCAGATCAGGCCTAACGCTCACCAACCACTGGCAAGCGTCATACCAATCCTCCTCCGTGGCTAACTGCGAGCGCTCTACAAGACGGGGTCCTTCGTCTTCCTCCTGAGCGCAAGCAGTAGAGCTTGACGGCGGGTATGCTGATACACCTGGCAAGCCAGGGAAAACACGCGGGCCTGACAGCCCCGGCATGAGAATATCACTGGTTTGACCAGGAGCAGGCACCGTGGCAGAGCGCGGGGTATATATAGCCTCACCACGGGCCCGGCCAGCACCAGCAACACCCTCGGCAAGCCGAGGTATGCGGTACCGCTGGCCATCAGCAGCGCCCTGGGCCACCACCTGAGCCGCGGACTCTACTCCAGGGTGAGTAAAACCGTGGAATAAGGCGCCTGTATTCCCCGCGAGGCGTGCACAAACGTCCTCATCCATGTCCACGTCGTCAGACGGCGACCCTAGCAGGTAATCCTCATCACCCTGGTCAGAAAGATTAGACCCCGGGTCAGCAAAGAGAGCTAACCCGGGCTGACCAGGCACGGTGCCATAGGAGGTACTGGCCACCGCGGCGTGCGGATACCCCTGGACTGATAAGCAGCCAGCGGGTTCCAGCGACAACCGTCCACGGTCCCCTATCGGCGCGGCAATAAGCCTGCTGCCAGGGTCGTGGAACGCCCCCTCTAATGGGGCCACCTCTGAATCGTCGAACAACGGAAGCGGTCTAAGGAAAACCGATCCAGAGGCGGGGATTACCTGCTCCGAAGCCGATGATGAGGACAGTAAAGGATTTGGTCCAGGAAGCATGCCACGAAGCAACCCTGGAACCAAATCCTTTAATGTCCTCTTCACCTCTCCCAACATCTCGGTCCGGAAGGCCTCCATATCCACCGCGGACGAGACCTTCCCCTTACCCTTCCTACTTACAACCTCTCGTTTCCGCTTCTTCTTCTTCTCCTCCTCTACCACCTTGTCCGTCGCCTGTAAGCAGCACAAGAATTCGGACATTAACTCGCCCCCCCAGTGCTTACATATGTCACAATTAACCAAGGGACCACAAGGGCTACATCGATAGCAACGATGAGGCCAGAACTTATCCGGTAGAAAACGCCCACAGGACGCGCAACCCGGACCCTGAAACAGGGCAAAGGACAAGGAGTATGAGCAAACTAGTTAAGCTTAGACACTCAAACCAACTCAAAGAGAAGGAAAACGATCATACAGATCAATATACATCAGAAACCAGCATAGCGACTTGAATTGCTGATAAATACATAGCCAGGCTGATTATGACGTCATTAATCCCGTGACAGGAAAAATTCGATCCCAACAAAACATCCAAGTGCAAGGACGAATTGTATGCTGAATGGATACGTCGACTACACAACCATCAGATACATATAGATAACTCTTTTCTGGCAAAAATGTTAATTATCTCCCTTTGCTTGTTACTATAATTAACATCACCACATTATCAATAACTAGATACCTGACACTTTGTATAGACAAACCATCCAACATGACGAACCGGAGAACTCCACCATCCGCACGCCTCTTAACTCTCTCCACCTCATGGGGAAGGAATTGGATCAAGAGGGCAAAGTGAGAAGACCTTTATACTAGGCCTCCAACTCACTGGACATTAATTTTTCATTTGGTTAGATAACCTAACAGTGTTAGTAGGAAATGGAACCATGGTGGAGAGAAAACTAACTCTCTGCTGCTGTGATGCGACCACCTAGCGTCATACAGACCTGTGGACATAAACAGAAAGAGAAATTAGTCATAGGTAGCACCGAGTTGACATAAACCAACTAACCAAGGCGCTTATCACGGTAACCGCGAGTCCCGGAAACACAATACACCGGGAAGAAAACTCGCTAATTTTACTAGAAGTCACCTGATTTAAAGGTCCTAAGTCCCCCTTTGGCGAATTGTTCCGTCCTGCCATCCAAATCAGTGACTATCACTCCAAAAAACACCACTTAAACAGTCTAAGATTAAGGAAAAGCTATTGCTACAAAAAGACATGTGTGATCTCTTTGCCAATAATCTAGCAAAGAGGTAGTGCTAGTCTGCGCATGCGCGGTGGTGGGGCTGGCATCCGCCAGACTACGCTCTGACTCCCTGCCCAGTAGGGGCACCTAACTGTTTTAATCTGAGTGTTTATTGAGTGAAAGCCAATATTTAGCAATATCAAAAGTATTAGGGAGGTAAGTATACTCTTGAAGTGAAATAGCCCGATCGGCTTCCTTTGAAGAAAAGTGGATCCCTATGGCCTAAGGATGCTTCCGGCCAACAATCCTTGAAATTAGTGCAGTAGTTCTCAAGAAGACATTTTAAATTCCCATTGCTTAGTATGTGAGTTTTTGGCGGGGAAAAAGATCGAAGATGCCCGCCAAACCATTTATCGGACAGTTTCGACCATGGAAAATTTGAAATCAGGATACCTAAAAACCGATATATAACCAATTTTGGTTGCAAAATACATTAAATAAAAATATCCAATATGGCCACCAAACATACAACATTTTAATTGCTCCACGGAGGCCATTTTTTTTTGGGCGCATCAACCTTCCTTGAACAAACCGTAATATCTTCCAAATGTCGGCGCGATCTGTTCAGCGGTTCTGGAGAAGTCATTTTCGCTAAAACTATGTCATCCAAGATGGCCGCTGAATCATTTGGCCAATCAAGTTCTCTTGAACAAATTTGGTTCAGCTCTGTCCCTAGAACATATTTCATGAGGTTTGCATTGATCCCTCAAGTGATTTCGGAGAATTTTAAAGCCGTTTTTAAAAATCGGTCAAAATCCAAGATGGCTGCTGGCCAAATTGACCCATCTACTTCGTTTGAAAGCTGGATCGCTCTGCCCTAAGGATGCTTCCTCCCAAATATATTTTAAATCGGCCCAGTAGTTCTTGAGAAGTCGTTTAAAGGAAAAATTGACGAACAGACGTATGATCAACACACGACGGATGGTCACCATGGCACAAGCTCACTTACGGCCAGGTGAGCTAATAACAGTGACAAAGTCATGATGTTAAATCTACTCTAATCTAAAAGTTATTAACAAATACTATACTGATAATACAAGTCTGCGCTTGTAAGATTTGATATTGCTTGTTACAAGTCCTGTGGTAATACTGTACATGTCTAAAACTTACAATCTCAGGTTCGAGTGCATTAACCCTTTCAACGACAAATCACTGAAAAAATAAATTCCGTATGAGATATAGCAGTGAAAGGGTTAATATTGTAATTATCTGTAAAGCTGTTAATACTGTGATTGATTATGATGTACTGTGTTCTGTAGTAGTTTGAAAACATCCTGCAGCTGCAATCAGTCCACCTTTGGCCAATGTTTTTTATCCCCAGCCAGAGTCCTTAGCTCCGACAGGTTCTTGTTTCTCAGTGTCCTGCCTCTCAGACTAGTGCATAGCAGGTTTATGGACTGGCATCCTCTGTGGGCTCTGTAGGTTTTGGAACTGGGTACCACAAAATCCAAGGCTTGCTTCGCAGACGTGTCTTGTGGCATTCACAGAACATGGCCAAACATAGATCATCTTTGTTAAGCCCCTTCCACTGACAGTGGTAATGCATTGCACACAGTGTATAACCTTCCAATGACAATGGTACCATATTGCACACATTGTATAACCATCCACTGACAATGGTACCATATTACACAAGATGTATAACCTTTCAGACAGTGGTACCATATTGCACACATTGTATAACCTTTCACTGACAGTGGTACTGTAGTGAACATGATGTATAACCTTCCACTGACAATGGCACCATATTGAATACATTGTATAACCTTCCACTGACAATGGTACCATATTACACATGATGCATAACCTTTCACTGACAGATGTACCCTATTGCACATGATGTATAACCTTTCACTGACAGTGGTACCATATTGCACATGATGTATAACAGGTTATTGGAGATTATGCTTACCTGTAAAATTTGAGTGCAATCTCTGGTTGATCTGTGTAGAAATGGTGAGTAGCGATGCATGCAATGGCCTCCACATGCATATTGTCATAGGTCAGGACATCCTTATACAATTTAACTGCTTCATCCATGTTATTCAGGCCCTGAACATAAATATATGTAGATTTTAATTAGCAAGTTCTAAGCATTCAAATTTAGACTAGATAATTAATGACTAAACATGCTTTTTTATTAGCTGTCAACTAATTCTGCACTAGAGGCCCAAGGGGTCTGTATCACTCACTGGAACATAGGCATTCCAACTAAAAAGGCCATCATCGCCTTTAAGTAGAATCAAAAGGCTTTGGCAAGAATTGCAACAAGAATCATTCAAGATGGCTGTCAAGCAAATTGACCAATCAGGTTCTCTTGAAGAAACTTGGTTCAGCTCAAAATGCCATTGATGAAGTTTCCCAAGTTTCAGATCAATCCACCAAGCAGATTCTGAGAAGATTTTTAAAGACGTTTCTAAGAATCGGTCAAAATCCAAGATGGCCACCCGCCAAATTGGCCAATCGGCATCCTTTGAACAAACTTGGATCCATGTGCTGTAAGGATGCTTCCTGCCAAATATAATTTAATAATTTTAAGTTGCTATCCTATTGCTTTAGTATGGGAGCTTATGGCGAGAAAAATATCCACAATGGGCACGGAATGGTTAATCTGATTGTTTAGAAAATGGCATATCTGAAATCAGAATACCTCTATAAAACCAATTTTGGATTCAAAATCCATAAAAAAAAATCCAATATGGCCACCAACGAAGCTACATTTTTAATGGCCCATGGCGGCCCATGTTTTTTTATGTCTAAACTTCCCTTGAACAAACTTTGACAGCAACATCTTTCACCAAAATTGTTGAAAAATTAACAACATTTCATCTTTTAATTTAATTCAAAATTTTAAAGTTTTGACATTTGAGTGGTAAGGGTTAAAGTGCATTTCCTAACTATCTGTAAAATATAACATTACCTCATTAATGCGTGCAATGCCAGTAAGCAGAGAAGTCTCCCCTGGAAATTTCTCCAGCCCTTGTTTGTAGAACTCGATGGCAGCGAGTGGCTGGTCGAGTTTAACATACACTTTACACAAATAGAGGTAAGTATCAACCATATCCTGTTGTTGCAGAGCTGATTTCAGCTGACGTTCTGCATCTCGATACATACCCAACCTAGAAAATCATTACATATTAATATTTTAACTCATGAATTTCTTCAAAAAAATTTTGATTTACTCATATAAAATGTCCATTTGCAGACCAAGAGAAGACTATTTTTGAAAATTTACCACTGGAATGACTGCCTTGGTTATCGAGCCAGTCATTCCAGTGGTACATTTTAAAATATAGTCTTCACTTGGTCTGCAAATGGACATTTCTCGAGACCACTGCAGAAGCTGTTTTTGGCTGATATGAGTGTTAAATCTTCTAATGTGATATACTATTAACTAGAACCTTAGCGATAGACAACACAACAAAGGATACTCTGAACCGCACCAAATACAACTTTCATATAAAGTTTTATGAACAATGAAAGTTACTGCACTTCTGATACACCTCACCTGATACACCTCACACCTTTAGTGAGACGTACCCTTGGTGACCATTGGTGGAAGAGGATTGAGTATACAGCATGGACAACAATTGACCATTTTTAGCTATGCACCGCCCATCTCCAGCTAAGCTCCACCCACACCTCGCTCATGTTGGGATCGATCGATCTCTGAACTCTCTGACAATCAATTTCCAGAAAACTATACAGGTAAGGTATTGAATATTTTGGAACTAATTTGACTGGGCACTGTTGCTACCATAGTCCAGTCAAATTAGTTTCAAAATATGCAACAGTATGTTTATTAAATAGTAGACATACTATTCGTACAACGTGTTGGACTATTAACAGTTAAAGACGGGCCAAACAGAAACATTTATGATGGAATGATTATTAAACCATCCTACACGCCACTTAGCTGATTATGATGTCATATGAGGGATGGATACTCTGGAAAGGTGAATTTATCTGATGATGATGATGTGACTGTGTTCTGCAGATGAAGAAGTGAAAACCTCTTTCAGCTCCAATCAGTTTTTCTTCAATCTTCACCACTGTCTTGTCCACCGCGAGTGTCCTAAGTGCCTTCTCTCTCGTCGTTAGTGGTCCTACATTCGTTGAAGTTTGATAGAAAAACACTTAGCAAGTAGATGGTGTGGCATCCTCTGCACACCTGATATGTGCAAGCACCTACGACTGCAAATTCTAGTGCTTTCTGAGTAGGCATATTTTCTGGCATACGGAGCACATGTTTGAACATAGACCATCGCTAATGTGATATGTATTGAACAGTAAAATGTACGCATCCATACACTAAGTTTGGTTAATGTATACCAAAAATTCATAACACTACACCCAAACCAATAATGTTCGTGAATAGTAGGTCATGCTGACCAGCATTTTAATACATAATATATCTTTAGCCTACATGCATCAATTTTAGTTAATCCTTCCATTTGCAGGTGAAAAGAATACTATTTTTTTAATTTCACCACAGGAATGACTGGCTTGATAAATGAGCCAGTCATTTCAGTGGTAAATTAAAAAAAATAGTCTTCTCTTAGTCTGCAAATGGACATTTTCTATGAAATAATCAAATTCTTTTTTTAAAATTTAAGTGTTAAAGGGTTAAGAATATCCTGTTATACATGTCATACCTGTAGTAACACTTGGCTAGTTGCACCTTCCACCACCAGTCTTTGTACTGACATGCCTCAGTGGATAATGCTGCTAACTCCAATGCCTGTCATTGCAAATAAAACAAGAACATTTCTCTTTGTCTCATGGTAAACCGCTTTAGATTTTCTGGATATTTCAATATTTTCCAGATTTGTTCGGATTCACCATATATTTTAGGATCATGCACAAAGTTGTGGACTCCTAGTGTATGGTGACACCTTGTGTTAGCATGTGAGATAAATCAAACCAGTAGTTTCCGAGATATCCATAGATCCTGAATTTGTTCCGATCTGTATCAGTTTTTAAATCCGGATCATGACCAGTCTGGAAATCCTCTTTCACAGGAACAGCCTTTGTTGTGCTAAAATTTTAGCTAAATGAAAAATTCAGTTTTAGCTATGCCCCACCCATCTCTAGCTAAGTTCCACCCACGCTTTGCCAGTGTTGGAATCGAACTATCCGTGCATGCCTTGAATTTCAATTTCCAGAAACTATACATGTAAGCTGCTGAATATTTTGAAACCATGGCAGCAGCAGTGCACAGGCAATTAGTTTCAAAATATTCAACAGAATGTTTATTAAATAGTAAAGACAAGTCATACACGAGGCCCAAGGGCCTGTGACGCTCACCTGTACCATTAGCATTTAAACCATTTTCCTTTAAATAGACATAATGGATAATTTTTGGAAAATCTAAGATGAACCACCCAAACAAATTGACAAAGCAAAATTCGCATTTGATATGTTGACGTTCACGCGTACCACCATAGGATCTCAAGTTTTATTCAAATCGGGCTATTGATTAAGAAGTAGCATTTTAAAAGATTCCGGAAAATTTTCAGTAAATCCGAGATGGGGACTAAAAATCAACCAACAGAATTTTGAATAGAAGTTCTAGACCCTACCACAGTAAGATCTTCTGGCCAAATTTGGTTAAAATCCACCAAGCGGTTAAGGAGATAGGTTTTGACAATTTTTTCACCCAAAATATTTACCAAGCAAAATTCTGAATAGATGTTCTACAGTCTACCATGATAGGATCCTTCTAGCCAAATTTTGTTGAAATCTGTCCAGCAGCTAAGCCTCGCTTTGTCAATTTCCAGTAAATATTCCATAAAATCTAAGATTTTCACTCAAAAAAATTGACCAAACAAAATTCTGAATATAAGTTCTACCACTATAGAAACCTTCAAGCTAAATTTTGTTGAAATCCACCAAGCGTTAAGGAGGAGATATGTTTTGACAATTTCCAGTAAATATGTCATAAAATCTAAAATTGACCAATCAAAATTCTGAATAGAGGTTCTGAAGCCTAGGATGATAAAGTCCTTCTAGCCAAATATGTTTGCAGTTAAGCAGCAGATGCGTTTTGTCACTTTCCGGTAAATTTTGTTCAAAATCTAAGATTTTCACTAAAAATATTGACCAATCAAAAATCTCAATAGAGGTTCTAGAGCCTACCTTCATAGAATCCTCACAGTCAACTTTGGTTGAAATCTGTCAAGAAGCAATTGCTGGTACATTTTTAAAACAAAATCTAACATTTTCACTTAAATAATTCACCAATCAAAATTCTGAATAGTAGTCCTAGAGCCTACCACTATAGGATCATCCCCGGCAAATTTAATTAAAATCTGTCAAGAAGCTAAAGGGATGCATTTCGACACTTTCCAGTAAATATTTTACAAAATCTCAGATTTTCACCAAAACAAGTCACCAATCAAAAATTTGAATAACGGGTCTAGAGCCTACCTCTATAGAATCCTTCAAGCCGAATTTGTCTGAAATCTGTCCAGAAGCTATGGCGGAGATGTGTTTTGACACTCTCAGTAGATTTTTGTAAAATATAAGATTTTTACACCAAAAAAATGGAAAAATCAAAATTATGAATAGAATTTCTAGAGCCTACCATGATAGGATCCTTCCAAGAAAATTTAGTTGAAAGTCGTCAAGAAGCTAAGGAAGATACGTTTTGACACTTTCCGGTAAATTTTATTTTTCAGATTTTTACCCCAAAAATAGACCAATTAAAAATTTGAATGGAATTCTAGACCCTACCTCCATAAGATCCTTCCAGTCAAATTTAGTTGAAATACATCAAGAAGCTAAGGAGGCGATGCATTTGACAATTTCCAGTAAATCTGTTCACAAAATTTCATATTTCACCAAAAAAAATCGACCAATAAAAATTTTTAATATGAGTTCTAGAGCCTACCTCCATCAACTCCGTCAAGTCACAGTTGGCTGAAATCCTTCAAGAAGTTAAGGAGGAGATGCGTTTTGATACTTTCCGGTAAATTTTAATAAAATCTCAGATTTTTGACAAAAAAAAGGATGAATAAAAAATCTGAATACATAATCTAGAGCCTATCACCATAGGATCCTTCCCAGCAAATTTGGTAAAAATTCACCAAGTGGTTTATGTGGAAATACGTTTTAAAGCAAAAGATTGACAGACAGACGGATGGACGGTCGCCACAGCATAAGCTCACTTGACCATTCTGGCGAGTTGAGCTAACCCTGCTTAGCCCGTCATCAATTAAGGGTTTCTGACAAACTTATCTATGTTATTCATGACATAATTGATTATGTCATCCTACACGTCATGTAGTTCATTATGACATCATATGATTGATGGATAAACTGAAATCCTCCAATGTAGTTTTTGAGACACAGCTTTGCTCAGTGTCTTGCCTAATAAAAGCCTTACTAATGCATGAGTTATTCGCTTCTCTCCTTGAGCAAGGATTGTATATAAATAATACACCTTAACCCTTACCACTCTGGTGTCAAAATTTTAAATTTTCAAATTAAATTTAAAGATAAAACTGGTGTTCATTTTTCTACAAATTTGGTGGACGATGGTGCTGTCATAGACAGCAACATCTTCCACCAAAATTGTTGAAAAGTGTACACCAGTTTCTTCGCTATTGACTCAGTAAAAGATAGAATATAGACATCTGTGTGCTAAGGGTTAGAGGGCTTTATCTGCAATCACCTTCAGAAATCACTGCCAGCTTTGTCCATTATATTTGCTGCTTTAAAGAAAAGGACCAGGGAACTAATAAATGCTCTTGAATGATAGATTTATATAATAATCAACCTATAGCTACCAGTAAAAAAACAAATAAATCGGAATAATTTGAAAGCAGATAAATACCATTTATGTCTATGCGGCGGGAACCAATTAGTGACGCAGCTGGTCCTATGCGCTCTAGTGTACGCCGAGTGAATAAATAATAGCCTCTACAGCCGGTCATATAGACTCAGTTATATTTGAGTTAAGCTGATTAGCCACTACTTCCTACAGGTAAAATACTGTCTAATCTTAAAACAATTTGACTGAAAGCCGTTGTTTCCAGAGACAGGATCTACATTCAGTTACGCAAATTGCAAAATATTCAGTAGGCATCATGTTGCGATCTTGGAAACCAGAAGTTTATTTCAAAATCATTTTGACAAACTCATTGCTTCCACCCGAAACAGTAACTTTGAAATATGTTTTGAAAAGGATCAATAGTGAATTAACAGTAGCGAGTTAATCGCTCTATATCAGAGCCTATATAGAATACTATTCATACGGCTTACGAAACTATATTCAGGTGTGATTTCGTTATATTCAAGTACGCGGTATACATGCACACGCAATTGACACACGGCGGAGTGTAAAGCACCAGCTATGTCACTAATTGGTTCCAAGTTAAGGGCTTCTAGATTTAGTAAATGCTCTTTTCTCAAATAATTCTGATTCATTTCCATTTTTTACCGGTGGGAGTTTATTTAATATTGTATAAAATTACCAATCAACAACATTTATTATATCCCTTTTCCATTCCTTTAAATCATATGTTAAGAGTTATTTAACCCATAAAGACATTGCATCTAAGGGTCAGACAGCCCATACAGACATAGCCCATAGACATTGCATCTGAGCATCAGACAGCCCATACCGACATAGGCCATAGACATTGCATCTAAGTGTCAGAAATGACAGCGAGCCCATATAGATATTGCATCTAATGGTCAGACCTGACAAATAGCCCATACAGACATTGCGTCTAAGGGTCAGACAGCCCATACAGACATTGCATCTAAGGGATAACAGCCCATACACACATTGCATCTAAGCGTCAGACAGCCCATACAGACATTGCATCTAAGGGATAACAGCCCATACACACATTGCATCTAAGGGATAACAGCCCATACAGACATTGCATCTAAGGGATAACAGCCCATACACACATTGCATCTAAGGGATAACAGCCCATACACACATTGCATCTAAGCGTCAGACAGCCCATAGAGACATAGCCCATAGACATTGCATCTAATGGTCAGACATGTCAAATAGCCCACAGAGACATTGCATCTAAGGGTCAGATAGTCCATACAGATATTGCATCTAAGGGTCAGACATGTCAAATAGCCCACAGAGACATTGCATCTAAGCGTCAGACAGCCCATAGAGACATAGCCCATAGACATTGCATCTAATGGTCAGACATGTCAAATAGCCCACAGAGACATTGCATCTAAGGGTCAGATAGTCCATACAGATATTGCATCTAAGGGTCAGACATGTCAAATAGCCCACAGAGACATTGCATCTAAGGGTCAGATAGTCCATACAGATATTGCATCTAAGGGTCAGACATGACAGAGAGTCAATACAGACATTGCATCTAAGGGTCAGACATCACAGATAGCCCATAAGAGATTGCATCTAAAGAGCAGACATCACATATAGCCTATGCAGACATTGTATCTAAGGAGCAGACATCACCGATAGCCCATAAGAGATTGCATCTAAGGGACAGACATGACAGAGAGTCAATACAGACATTGCATCTAAGGGTCAGACATCACCGATAGCCCATAAGAGATTGCATCTAAGGAGCAGACATGACATATAGCCTATGCAGTCATTGTATCTAAGGAGCAGACATGACAGATAGTCCATACAGACATTGCATCTAAGCATCAGACATGACAGATATCCCATAAGACAATGCATCTAAGGGTCAGACATGACAGAGAGTCAATACAGACATTGTATCTAAGGGGCAGACATGTCATGTCTGACCCGTATATGCATTGTCTTATGGGCTATCTGTCATGTTTGACCCTTAGATGCAATGTCTGTATGGACTATCTGTCATGTCTGCTCCTTAGATACAATGTCTGCATAGGCTATATGTCATGTCTGCTCCTTAGATGCAATCTCTTATGGGCTATCTGCGATGTCTGACCCTTAAATGCAATGTCTGTATGGGCTTTCTATCTTGTCTACCCCTTAGATGCAATATCTGTATGGACTATCTGACCCTTAGATACAATATCTGTATCGGCTGTCTGTCATGTCTGACAAATTGGTTATATGGTTAAATAAAACACAAGGAATGGCATATAACACAAAGAATGGCATATAACACAAAGAATGGCATATGACACAAAGTTTATGCTTTGTACATGTTTCCCGTGGACATTTCGGACCAATTTAATCTATGATACTACCTCTATTGTTGCAAATTTTCCATTATTGGTAGATACGTGATATTAATCATGTTTGGGTTTTAGTGGCAAATTTTACCAATTATCCATTTTCAAACACATCTTATTCTCACACATGACCCCGGTGATGAACTGAAGTTATATCGTGATATTTTCTCAGATATCGCTATCATCACGTGAAGGAAATATTGCCCATCTCCAGTGTTTATATCTAATATACCGGGCCAAACCAATATGATAATCTACTTATTCATACTCAAATCATGCTATAATGTGGCACCAAAATATCTATATTAAATATATAAAATCAAATATAATATTTATGTTAGAATAAAGATAGACTAATTTATATTCCAAAATATCATACATTCCTGACATCATTCTCATGATGGAAGATGTATTCAAACAATGACTTTGCCATGCTGGGGCGTGCTGCATACTTGGCTAAGTTCAGGCGGGCTAAGTTGATGAATGGGCCATCAGCTGTGGACAGCATAGATGCCTACAAGATAAAAACAGATCACTGCAATATTACATAGACAAGAGGCCCAACGGCCCTGTGTGTGCAAACATGCTGCATTTTGATTGATCCACTTCTGCCATGTTTCTGACTAAGCTCCTTCCCTTGAACAAACTTTAATGGCACTCAGTGCGTAATCATATCTCCCAAATTTCGGCCCAATCCGCTCAGTGGTTCTGGAGTTGTTTTGGAAAAGAATAGGTTATCCAAGATGGCCACCAAACCATTTGGCCAATCCAGTTCCCTTGAACAAACTTGGTGCAGCTCTTGTCCTAGATGATATTTCATGCGTTTTGAATTGATCCACCAAACGGTTTTGGAGAAGATCTTTAAAGACATTTCTAAAAATCGACCAAAATCCAAGATGTCACGAAAATACATTTTAAATTTCCCATTGCTTGAGTATGGGAGATTTGGCGGGTAAATGATCCAAGATGGCCACTAAACCATTTATCCGACAGTCTCGAAAATGGCAAATTTAAAATCACAATATGCACAAAAATACATAAAACCAATTTTTGCCTCAAAATCAATCAAATAAAAAAATACAATATGGCCGCCAAACACGCTATATATCGATAGGGCCATATAAGCCATTTTTTTTACGGATCAACTTCTCTTGAACAAACTTTAATGGCCCTTAGTCCCTAATCATATATCACAAATTTCCGCCTAATCGCTTCAGCGGTTCTGGGGAAGAAGTTGTTTTTGTGAAAATGAGGTCATTCAAGATGGCTGCTGAACCAGTTGGTCAATCAAGTTCCTTTGAACAAACTTGAATGAGCTCTTGCCCTAGATAACATTACATGAGGTCTGAATTGATCCCTCAAACAGTTTTAAAGATTTTTACAGACATTTCTAAAAATCAGCCACAATCCAAGATGGCCACCGGCCAAATTGGCCGATCGGCTTCATTTGAACAAAATGATATCTCTATGCCATAAGGATGCTTCCTGCCAAATATAATTCAAATCGGCCCAGTAGTTCTCAAGAAGAACACATTTTAAATTTCCCATTGCTTTAGTATGGAAGCTTTTGGCGGGAAAATGATCCAAGATGGCTGCCAAACCGTTCACTCAACTGTTTCGAAAATTGCAAATTTGAGATCAGAATACCCAAAAACCTATATAAAACAAATTTCGCCCTCAAAATCTATCAAATAAAAAAAACCAATATGGCTGCCAAACACACTATATTTTGATTGGTCCACTGCGGCCATGTTTTTTGATGAATCAACTTCTCTCTTGAACAAACCTCAATCGCCCTTAGTTGCTAATTATATATCACAAATTTCGGCCTGATCACTTCAGTGGTTCTGGGGAAGAAATCATTTTTGTGAAAACTACGTCATCCACGATGGCCGCTGAACCATTTGGTCAATCAAGTTTCCTTGAACAAATTTGATTCAGCTCTTACCCTAAATCATATTTCGTGAGTTCTAAATCGATCCCTCAGATGATTTGGGAGAAGATTTTTAAAGCCATTTCTAAAAATCGGCCAAAACCCAAGATGGTCGCCGGCCAAATTGGCCAGTCAAAATTGCAAATTTGAGATCAGAATATGGAAAAACCTATATAAAACCAATTTCGGCCTCAAAATCCATCAAATAAAAAAATCCAACATGGCCGCCAAACATGCTATATTTTGATTTGACGGATCAACTTCTCTTGAAGAAACCTTACTGGCCCTTAGTCCCTAATCATATCTGCCAAATTTTGGCCTGATCCCTTCAGCGGTTCTGGAGAAGTTATTTTCGCTAAAACTAGCTCAACCAAGATGGCCGCCAAACTATTTGAGCAATTAAGTTCCCTTGAACAAAGTTGGTTGAGCTCTTGCCCTAGATCATATTTCATGAGGTTTCCTTCAATCCCTCAAGCAGTTTCGGAGAAGATTTTTTAAAGACGTTTCTAAAAATTGGCCAAAATCCAAGATGGCCACCGGCCTAATTGGCCGATCGTTCATTTGAACAAACTTGGACCCCTATGCCCTAAGGATGCTTCCTGCCAAATATAATTGAAATCAGCCCAGCGGTTCTTGAGAAGAAGTCGTTTAAAGGAAAAGTTGACGGACGGGCGGACGGACACACGATGGACGGTCGCCACGACATAAGCTTACTTGGCCTTTCAGGCCAGGTGAGCTAATAATGACGATGTTAATATGATGCTGTTTATTTTGAAGTCAATTTGAATGGTAGTTATTGTTTTCTTAGGCAGAAATAACTGTAAACATTCAGTAAAATTCTGTTCAAAATATTCAGCAGAAGATATTCTTATATACTAATAGGAAATGATAATTATTGTATTTATTGTACTACTTTCAGGTAGATATTGTTACCAATCAGCGTGATTAATTCCAATTGGGTCCATGCTATGTAGCTGATGGATCCAGAATTTCTCGCGTTCCTTATGGATAGACGTTGCTTCCGGTGAATCAGGATCGCGATGGAGCACTTCAATAATTCTGTAGTTGACTGAAGTGGTGTTGTGGTTTGGGAGATTAAAGTGAATGGCTACTGGTGTGTCTTTTTTGTTCTTAATGTCCCTTAAATGTTCTTTAATAGGTATTTGGAATTCTCGTTTAGTGTGACCAATGTATTGTTTGGAACATGTGTTACACGTGGTTAAATAAACAACATTTATGGTGTTACAAAATGTTTTTGTTTTGGTATGATAGTTAAGCCCAGAGTGTGAGCATTTGAATGTGCGTTTTTTGTCCATTTGTTGGCAGAATGCGCAGTTGTGTTTGTTGCATGGAATGACCGGGTTGGTGATGTTTCTGCCTTGAATGCCAAAAGTTTTTGCATTCGTGAATTTGGCCGTTATTAGCGTATCTTTGAAGGAAGGGTTCCTTCTGTGACCAAGCTGTGGCGATTCCTGGAGTCTGGATGCCGATGCACTGTTTGCGCGCTCCTTTTATAGTAATCTTGTACCCGATTGTACCCGATCCTATGTGTATGTACCTGGATTTGGTAGATACATCCCATTGTTATTGTCGGTTTTGTACCCGACTTTATGTGTATTTGTACCCGATTTGGTAAAAATCTGTGTACTTTTTGTACCAGAGGTTTGGTGTACCCGAGTGTTTGTTTACAGACCAAATCGGGTACAAATACACATAAAGTCGGGTACAAAACTGACAATAACAATGGGATGTATCTACCAAATCCGGGTACATACACATAGGATCGGGTACAATCGGGTACAAGATTACTATAAAAGGAGCGCGCAAACAGTGCATCGGCATCCAGACTCCACGGACACTAACCGTTAGCGTCAGGACAAACCCAGCATCTTACAAGCTTTTCACAAAAATATCTAATAGGAAATGATAGCTGATCTTGACCAATCAAGGATGGGAATATTAACCCTTTCACCGACAAGTCCATGAAAAACCAAATTCTTTACAATACAAAAACTATTCTGTTCAGTCAAATATTTATAAGAGAGACGTACCTGAATTACTAAGAACGTACGTCATCGTCTTACATATGTGACACAGGGAATCTATTTGACCGTTAGTGATCATGATTGGTTCAGAAAATAAAAATATTTGCACATTGAATGTTCATTTGTAGGACAAGCTATTTTTAAAAATGTACCACTAAAAAAACAGTCAGCCACTCGTGGTAAAATTTCAGAAATAGATTTCTCTTGACCTGCAAATGGAAAAGCCTCAAAACCCATGTATAGGCTATTTCTGGCTGACACAATCATCAGAGTATAATGGAACAAGTTAACAAGTGAATTATGGCAAAGTTGCTATTTTCAAGTATTTTTTAATGTTTTATTGCATCACTATGTTCACATGGATCCTGCCAGATGTGGCTAAGCTCACCTGGACCATTTGTACATGATAATTTTCAGAAAATTCAAGATGACCGCTAACAAATTTTGGCCAATTAAAATTCTCATTTGAGTTCTTTTAACTTATCATCATAGGATCATTCCACCGAAGGTTGATTGAAAATGAGCTGTTTATTAAGTAATAATAGTGAATCAAAAGCTTCTGGAATTTTTTTTGCAAAATTCAAGATCGCTGTCGAAAAACTTAACCAATCAAATTCATGCATACAAATTTGGAAGCATATGACTATAGGATCTTTCCAGTCAGGTTTCATTTGAAATCTGACCATTGGCTAAAGAAGGTCCATTTTAAAGAAAAATTCGGTGAAATCCAAGATGGGCGCTGAAAAAATGGACCAATCAAAATTCTCATTAGAACTCTTGAAGCCGATCACCATAGGATCATTCTACCAGTTTTGTTGAAATCTGGATATTGATTAAGGAAGAGTAGCGTTTTAAAGGATTTTTAGAAAATCTAAGCGGGTGGGCGAAAAAATTTACCAATTAGAAGTTCTGAAGCCTTGGTTTGCGATTGGTTGAAATCGGCCAAGCAGTTAATGAGGAGTAGCCTTTTAACTGATTTTACACAATTTTACCAATCAAAATTTTGTATAGAAATTCTGAAGCCTACCGCACTAGGGTCATCTCAGCCAAATCTGGTTGAAATCGCTCAAGCAGTTAATGAGGAGTAGCATTTTAAGAGGTTTAGGTGGAGGATTAGCGGTTTAAGCAATTCCCCCAAATTTTTTTATACAAGTTCTGAGGCCTATCAGCACAGGGTCCTTCCAGCCAAAGCAGGTTACAATTCACCAAGCAGTTAATGATGAGTAGTCTTTTGACAATCTCCAGTAAACTTCATAAAATAAAAGATTTTCACCCAAGAATTGACCAATCAAAATTCTACCCTGCCAAGATCGTCGCAGCCAAATTTGATTAAAATCGGTCAAGCGGTTAATGAGCAGGCTTTTAAAGAAAAAGGTGATGGACAGATGAAAAATATCGGATAATGGACTAACGGTCGCCATAAGCTCACTTGGCCTTTCTAAGCATTTTGACAATTTCCATGGAATTTTTCATATAATCTAAAATTTTCACCAAAAAAATCAATCAATCAAAATTCTGAATAGATGTTCTGAAACCTACCACCATAGAATCCCTCCAGTCAAATTTGGTTACAATCCACAAAACCGTTCTGATGCCTTTTAACAATTTCTAGTAAATTTGTCATAAAAATCTAAAGATATTCACCCAAGAATTGACCAAGCAAAATTTTTAATAGAAGGCCTGGAACCAACCAGGATAGGATCCTTCGAGCCAAATTTGGTTGAAATCTGTCAAGCAGCTAAGGAGGAGAAGCATTTTGACAATTTCCAGTAAATCTTTCATAAAATCTGATTTTCACTCAAGAATCAACCAATCAAAATACTGAAGAGAAATTCTGGAGCCTATTACCGTAGAAACCACTTCAGCCACATTTGATCGAAATCCACAAAGCATTTAAGGACGCGATGCGTTTTGACAATTTCAGGTAAATCTTACATCAAATCTATGATTTTCACCCCAAGAATTGACCAATATAAATCCATAATAGGAGTTATAGAGCCTACCACGATAGGATCATTCTAGACAAACTTGGTTGAAATCTGTCAAACAGCTAAGGATGAAAAACGTTTTGACAATTTCTGGTAAATTTGTCATAAAATCTAAGATTTTCACCAAAGAATTACCAATCCAAATTCTGAATAGAAGATGCTAGAAGTCTCCCAGCCAAGTTTGATTAAAATCGGTCAAGCGGGTAATGAGGAACTTGTAGGCTTTTAAAGAAAAAGTTGATGGACATAAGATAGACTGACGACGGACATGGCCTTTCAGTCCAGGTGAACTAATATATAATTTTTCATTCTAGGAACTCCTTTTTACTGTGGTGATATTATTAGATTAAATTTTGCTTTATCAATGTGACAGAAAAATTATGGAAAGGTTCCCCTCCACACAGATCCTAGCACCGGTGTCACTTGGAAATAATTCTGGACTAAGAATCAACACACTTTGCTGAACAGGCTTCCTGCAGTATTTTCGAAACAAAATTCCCTGACTATTTCAGTAGCTTCATATACTGATCACCTACCATTTTTTCATTTAATTATTACGAGGATTCACATTTTCTTTTTCAGTGAAGTGCTAAAATCTACGTAGTGACCACATTGATTAATTTACTCACCGTCATGATTTCCAAAAATCATATATGATAAAAGCCATGATTAAGTGACCACCTTTCTAATGTGACCAACCATCTAATTGGAATTAACACTAAAATAAATTTTGTCAATTCATTGGCCAATACCATAATCTATGGGCAAACAACAGGAAAGTTGTTGAATATTTTGAAATTAATATGACTGGAAGCCATTGCTGTCTTAGGCAGCAATGACTTCCCGTTATATTAATTTCAAAAACATTCACCATTTGAATTACATACATCGCAAAGAATGTAAGAAATATAAATATCTATTCAGTCCAAAACACAACATGCAACAACTTACAGTGCCCAATCTGACATATCTTCCAGAAGCTGATGTAACAGGTCGCGCTGTCTGGGCTGTACGAGGGGTCCGTATCGCTTGTTCCATGGTTCCAGGACGGCCAGACTGAGTGCCAGGACGAATAAATCCAGTCAGAGGACGACCAGACTGTGTCATTGGTCTAGATGTAGCAAATAGCAATAGTTTTCAACATTACACATACATTAGATAAAATTAAACATACCGTATATTGGGTGGTAATTTCTCAACAAGTCTTCTCTAGGCTTGGAAATGGACACTTTTCAATCCTTCCACAGGGGCTGTTTTTTGCCAACTCGGCTATCACTAGATGGACTGTGTCCCACATGTCGAGCACTTTAGTTTTTGTGCATATCACACATTGCGTGTGGCAGAGTTGCGAAATAAGGATTTGATGAATAAAATCTCCATTGAAAAACCTTAACATTTACCTAATTCTTGTCACGCTGGACGTCATTTGGATGGCTATGTCAAGATCCTACACTTCGCTATGGGCTCGACAAAAAGGGGCCTCATGAAGTCCCATGTCAGATATTACAGACAGACCTTTGCCGACTTGTCTCAGTTAAACATGATTTGTTGGCCCTAAATGCAGGTGGTCATGTGACCAGGGCTAACTGGACATGCAAATGATCAAAACAATATCTAAGTAACAGTTCAACAATATTAATTTCAAACATGTCAATAATAATGTTCATTTACTTCGGAACAAGTTAAATCTAATACACCTATTCAATGGAGGGATCAGATCTGTCACTATCCAACGCTACAATCAATTGTTACTAGTTAACTGACATCACAATCATAATGACGCATAGCTCCATCATGAACATTGAAAAGTCTGTCATGAAATGTACAAATTGTATCTATTTGATAAAGGTATAATTTATTAAATATTCTCTTGAATATCTAGAAATTCATTTTACCGGGGGAAAACCTCCCATAGGCGGCAACAGCCTCTAGTCAAATTACTTTCAAAATATTCAACATCTTACCTGATGAGTGTTTATAATTACCTTGTTATTGGGATTCTGGGAATTCAGCATTCAACGTATATAAATCGATTCTATCATGTGTAAAAATATGCACAGAGCGTAGCTATATAATAAATAGGTGGGGCATAGCTAGTGATAGATCCCTTAATAGCAACAGCTGTCTATCTGATTTCCACATTAAGTTTTTGTTTTATTTATGATAAAGATTATTCTATATCTAAATCTGGAAACACAATTAATTTCTATCATTGATCATCAAACTTTCAGCATGATTAACCCAAAACATTTCTGGGTATTAACTTTTAACACAGAAGCCAGCCCAAAATGGTTGCTGCAGTAGGGCAAGTCTTTCCACTGATAAATTTTCAAAAACAATTTTCTCTTGGTCTGCATATGGACATTTTTAAATCAGAGAAAATTTAAGGTTTTTAAACGTACATGTATTTGTAGATTAATGGGCTAAATTACAATTCTATACAAGAGGCCCAAGGGGCCTGTATTGCTCACATGGACCATAGGCATTTCAACTACAATGTTCATTAACAATAAGTAGAACTCTAATGAGTTGAGCAGACTTGTAACAAGAAAACACAGGCCATATTTCTTTATGTATCAACTTCTCTTGAACAAACTTTAATCGCCCGTAGTCATCAATATCATATCTCCCAAGTTTCGGCCCAATCCGTTCAGTGGCTCTGGAGACGAAGTTGTTTTCATAAAAACCAGGCCATCCAAGATGGCCACCCAACCATTTGGTAAATCAAGTTCCCTTGAACAAACTTGGTTCATCTCGTGCCCTAAATGACATTTTATGAGTTTTGAATCAATTGCTCAAACAGTTTTGGCGCAGATTTTTAAAGACATTTCTAAAAATCGACAAAATCCATGATGGCCGCTGGCCAAATTGGCTGATCGGCTTCATTCGAACAAACTTAAATCTCCATGCCCTAAGGATGCTTCCTGCCAAATATAATTGAAACCGGCCCAGAGGTTCCCGAGAAGACATATTAAATTTCGCATTGCAAGCTTTTCGCGGGAAAATTATCTAAGATGGCCGGCAACCCGTTCATCAGACAGTTTAAAAAATTGTAAATTTGAGATCAGAATGCCCAAAAACATATATAAAACCAATTTTGTCCTCAAAATCCATCAAATAAAAAAATCCAATATGGCCACCAAACACGCTATATTTTGATTGGCCCATGGAGGCCATGTTTTTTGATGGATCAACTTCCTTTGAACAAACTTTAATGGCCCTTAGTCCCTAATCATATCTGCCAAATTTCAGCCTGATCCCTTGAAATCGGCTCAGTGGTTCTTGAGAAGAAGTTGTTTAAAGGAAGAGTGGACAGACAATGGATGGACAGATGATGGACAAATGGTCACCATGGCATAAGCTCACTTGACCTTTCAGGCCAGGTGAGTCAATAATGTGACATTTCTGGAGATTAAGATGAAAGTTAGCTAAATATAAATCTCATCTTTCCTTTATAAATCCTTTAACCCTCGAAATTATTCAAGAAAATTTTAATTGTCTCCTAGAAAATGCCCATTTGCAGACCTTGAGAAGAATATTTCTGAAAATTTGCCACTGGAATGACTGGCTCGGTTATCGAACCAGTCATTCCAGTGGTAAATTTTCAAAAATAGTTTTCTATTGGTATGCAAATTATTGTAATTTCTCTCAAGATCACAGATGAAGCCGATATATATATATATATATATATATTTGCCTGTATATCAGAAGCCTTTAATTGCCAAGCCGGCCAAAGCCAACCTCTGTAATTGTCTTGAGGAATGTCCATTAATAGGCCTAGAGGCCTATATTTGAAAATTTACCACTGGACTGGATAATCGAAACTGCCATTCCAGTGGTAAAATTAAAAACATTGTCTCTTGGCCCATAAACGGACATTCACTCGGCAAAAATAGCAATTTCCTGGACAAATCTTGACCATTGAGTATTAAATCACGGTCTTACTAATTATTGTGAAAGAAGCTGACTATGTACCAAATTCTAGATTTATACAATAGTGTGATTGGCTGATTGCATTACCTAACTGCCGGACTTGGTGCTCCTTGCCCAGTTCCAGGTGCCCTGAGTGAAGTACCTGGTCGTGCCACCTGAGCTATCGCATTGTCATCTAATAACAGCTCAGCTATACCCTCCTCATCAACCTCCACCTCATCCACATACACCTGCTCTGTCAAACAACGAGTCTTCAGTGTCCAAGTAGCCTACAATAGTAGATACAGGCATGATTACTCACACTGACATGCAGCTAAGAATTTCCAATGAAATTATTTTACATATTTATCTCTTCAATACTCAAATTCGTTTAAGAAAATTTCAATTTTCTCAGTGAATGATCATTTTAGGGAAACAGAAGACAATTTTTGAAAATTCTGCTGGAATGACTAACTTGTTTATTGAGCAAGTCATTTTAGTGGTAAATCTTCAAGAATAGTCTTCTCTTAGTCTGCAAATGGATATTTATCATGACCACTGTAGAAGCCATCTTGGCTGGCCTGAGTGCATGTTGTGACAGTAGTCAAAGCCTGTGTACACAATAGTCTTTTAATATTGGTAGGTAATTGGGTCTACTGTTCTAAACAGATAGAAGGTAATAAAGAAATATTAGTTACCACTCCTGGATGCAGAAATTGTTTGAGCTTAGCTTTCGTGACCATCTCAGTCACTTCTTTAGCACACTCAAACAATTTCTACATCCCAGAGAGGTATCTAATATTTCTTTATTATGAATCATCCTGGGATCGGGACCAACATTTTTGGAAATACACAGAAGGTAGTTTACTTTCAAATATCCAGTTATACCTTCTCAGAATTGTAATGGTATTTCAGTTGATTTTCAGTTTTGTCTGATGTCGTGTTTCTTTAGCAGTTACAAGAATGTTCCTAATGCATAGGTTTACAACTTGTGCTATTTTATTGTGTTACCAACACACACTGTTAATACAGATTTCATCGATGAATTCCCCATATCACAATTTCAAGACAATAATACAGGAAAACTCATGAATATTTTGAAATTAATATGATTGGAAGCCTGATGTCTGAGTATTTCCCAATGAAGAAATCTGTCAATGCTGTGGTCAAAAGCTAAAATGCAACGACAACAGCTTTCAGCAATATTGTTTCCAAAATAGACACATTTGACCTCACAGCAGCCGGATTGAATAATACATCAATGACGCAGAGGTAGTGGACAAATTTGTCATTGTTTATAATCAATTACTTATTTCAATAATACTATATATATATATATATATATATATATATATATATATATATATATATATATATATATATATATATATAGTATTATTGAAATAAATAATACTATATATATATATATATATATATATATATATATATATATATATATATATATATATATATATATATAAATATATATATATATATATATATTTATATATATATATATATATATATATATATATATATATATATATATATATATATATATATATATATATTAATATATATATATATATATATATATATATATATATATATATATATATATATATAGTATTATTGAAATAAAACCGTATGACTATTTAAACTTGAATATTCTTCTATTCTTCGATTCTGTTACTTAATGATCTAGGAATCTAGATTTAGAAAGCTTTACCGGCTCCTGGAACTGGGTACCCGTCTGCCAATGAGGCTCATATTGTTTGCATAGCTAGCAAACAAGAGAATACCTATGGCTTGCCTCAGTGGGGCAGGGAGGCAGGGTCCGTAATATAATGGTAAGTATTGTTAGATCTCGCACAAAGGGAAATTGAAATTACCTTCATTCTCCTTCGATCAATACTTACCATTATATTACTCTTGACAACACCAAATTTAGATGGCAACCTGGTGGGAAGGGGCAAGCCATACATAGCTTCTTTTGCCCCTGGAGAAAGATCTTAGACTTAAACTTTCCACACGGAGACCTAAAAGGACCGAATCACATTCGCATCACTGCTCACCACCCCCCCTTTTTCTCCTAAGAAAAGGAGAGAACTCATGAACATGCATCTCACCTGAAACATGAATATGCGAAGAGGGTTAACTGCTCTTTGCATATATTAGCCTGGGAATGAGCATGAATATATAAGATGAATGATCATGATATATAAACATAATACAAACAAGAGGCCCAAGGGGCCCGTGTCGCTCACCTGGAGCACCATCAATTTTTGTCAAAATTGTTGGTGGGTGGTTTAGAAGTCTTTTAAATGAGTTTGTGGACATTTTTGCAAGTGCAATATGGCCGCCAAACACACTACATTTTGATTTCCCCCATGGCGCCCATGTTTTTTTTTGATGGATCAACCCTTGAACAAATTTTAATGGCCCAAATTTCGGCATGATCCCTTCAGCGGTTCTGGAGGAGTCATTTTCATGAAAACCAGATGGTCGCCGAACCATTTGGTCAATCAAGTCCTCTTGAACAAACTTGTCTTACCTCTTGGCCTAGATAAAGATTCCTCAAGTGGTTTCGGAGAAGATTTTTAAAGACATTTCCTGAAATGGCCGCTGGGCAAATTGGCTGATCGGGTTCATTTGAACAAACTTGGATCCTTATGCCCTAAGGATCCTTCCTGCCAAATATAATTCAAATCGGCCCAGTAGTTCTTGAGAAGACATCTTAAATTTCCCATTGCTTTAGTATGGGAGCTTTTGGCGGGAAAATGATCCAAGATGACTGCCAAACCGTTTATCCGACAGTTTCGAAAATTGCAAATTTGAGATCAGAATAACCAAAAACCTAAATAAAACAAATTTTGGCCTCAAAATCCATCAAATAAAAAATCCAATATGACTGCTAAGCACACTATATTTTTATTGGTCCACCACGGCCATGTTTTTTGACGAATCAAATTCTCTTGAACAAACATTAATCGCCATTAGTTGCTAATTATATATCACAAATTTCGGCCTGATCGCTTCAGCGATTCTGTGGAAGAAGTTGTTTTTGTGAAAACTAGGTCATCCAAGATGGCTGCTGATCCATTTGGTCAATCAAGTTCCCTAGAACAAACTTGATTCAGCGCTTACTCTAGATCATATTTCGTGTGTTTTCAATCGATCCCTCAAATGGTTTGGGAGGAGAAGGTTTTTAAAGACATTTTTAAAAATCGGCCAAAATCCAAGATGGTTGCCGGCCAAATTGGCCGATCGGGTTCGTTTGAACAAACTTGAATCTCTATGCCTTAAGGATGCTTCATGCCAAATATAATTGAAATCGGCCCAGTAGTTCTCGAGAAGAAGATATTTTTAATTTCCCATTGCTTTAATATGGGAGCTTTTGGCGGGAAAATGATCCAAGATGGCTGACAAACCGTTTATCCGACAGTATTGAAAATTGCAAATTTGAGATCAGAATACCCAAAAACCTAAATAAAACCTATTTTGGCCTCAAAACCCATCAAATAAAAAAATCCAATATGGCCGCCGAGCATGCTATATTTTGATTGGCCCACGGTGGCCATGTTTTTAGATAGATCAAGTTCTCTTGTATAAACTTTACTGGCTCTTAGTCCCTAATCATATCTGCCAAATTTCGGCCTGATCCCTTCAGCAGTTCTGGAGAAGTTATTTTCGCTAAAACTAGGTCAACCAAGATGGCCAACCTAATTGGCCGATCGGCTTCATTTGAACAAACTTGGATCATTATGCCCTAAGGATGCTTCCTGCCAAATATAATAGAAATTGGCCTAGCGGTTCCTGAGAAGAAGTCGTCTAAAGGAAAAGTTGACGGACGGACGGTCGCCACGACATAAGCTCACTTGGCCTTTCAGGCCAGGTGAGCTAAAAACTGTCAAACTTGAATTACCTTATGAATATTGGATTTCAGACGTGGAGCCATCAACCAAGCACTTTTTCGACCATACGTGACATTCATGATTGTAATCATCTCGCTTGACCATGTCTGTTCCATAACTTTTGTTTTTTCAAGTATCAAAAGGGAGAACAGTGTGGCCGTTTAAATATCGTTTCAAAACAGCTAAAGCGAGAGGATTGGCGGAGTCTGACATATCCCTCATATAGTAATCCGTGAAAGAGGACTCATTGTGCCATTGTGCAACAGCCATGATGTCCTCTAACGGAACACCATTGTAAAGGGCGGTCGAGGAGGCTATTCCTCTAACATCGTGAGCCCTTGCGCATTGCACCTGGTGCCCAGTCGCAATCTCGTAGGTAGTCTGAATGCATTCGACTACCCAACGAGAGATAGAATCCATGGATGCGGCGCCATATGGCTTCTTATCACAAATCCACAGATGTCTATCATTTGACCGTAAAGAGTCTGTCCGGTTTTTGTACTTAGTCAAAGCATGGACTGGACACCAGACACTGGCATCACGATTAAATCTAGTTAGTTTCGGTATAATGATCGGTTTGCAGGGATATTTCAAAAATTGATTCTTTGACATAAACTCTGCTCATGGCAGTAGTTGCAGACCCTCTCTGGAGACAATCAAATGGTCCCTCTCTGCTGAAAACGCATGGATCTCACTGCGTCTTCTCACTGAGGAAGCTGCCAATAGAAAAAACACCTTTAGAGTCAAATACTTTAGACTAGCTGAACCCAAAGGTTCGAAAGGGTGCTTGGCCAGTACATTAAGCACCAAAGATAGACTCCAGGCTGGAATGACTACCGGTTGCTCGGTCGGAGATTGCTCATTCCCTTCACCATCACATTCAACTGGGCCACCTCTGGACTATCCCTGTTGGCTAGACATGGAATAACCGATGCCAAAGCTGACTTGTATCCAGCAATTGTGACAGGAACTAGTCCTGAATAGAACAGCTCACAGAGAAAGTCTGCTATTTGCTGAATAGTGGATTGAAAGGTATCAATACCCTTTCCTTCACACCAGTCTGCAAATCTGTTAACCTTGTGGTTATATGACTTGAAGGTTGACCTCCTTCTCATGGCTGTGATGAAGCTTGCAGCCTGTCGAGAAAAGTTTTCCGACGTGGAATGTTGTTTGATAACATCCACGCACTCCATTTGAACATTTCGGACCACTCGTGTAGGAAGCGTCCCTTGGCGTGGGAGATTATGTTCGGAATCTCGGGTAACTGCACTGGATTGTCCACCAGCAGATCCAGGAGGTCCATGAACCACGCCCTACTGGGCCAAAATGGCGTTATTAGCAGGACCAGGCACGGTTCCTCCCTGATCTTCACCAAAATCTTCGGTAGAAGAATGGTGGGCGGATATGCGTAAGCATGCATCCCTCTCCAACTTATTGCCAGAGCATCTGTATCGACGGCATTTGGATCTGGAATTGGCGAGACATAAGTCATGATTTGAGCATTTTCCTTCGTGGCGAACAAGTCCACGTTTGGTTTGCCCCAATGCCCGAAGATCCTGTGAAGAACTGGAGGGTTGAGAGACCATTCTGTTGGCAGAATCCTCTGTCTGCGAGACAAAGCATTCGCCAGCACATTCAATCACCCAGGAATGAAGGAAATGTCAATTTCCCTTTCTCCGAGATCTAACAATACTCACCATTCTGTTACTTCTGATATACAGCTGGCCTTGACAGCGGCTCTAGGATTATAGACTTAGAAAGCTTTACCGACTCCTGGGAACCGGGTACTCGGCTCCCAACTGCCGAGTACCCATTTACCATAGAGCTCATATTGTTTGCATAGCCACCAAACAAGAGAAAACTATGGCTTGCCTCCGTGGGGCTGGGAGGCTGGGTCCGTAACAGAATGGTGAGTATTGTTAGATCTCGGAGAAAGGGAAATTGACATTTCCTGCATTCTCCTTCGATCAATACTCACCATTCTGTTACTTCTGATATACACCAGATTTGATCAGTAACCTGGTGGGAAGGGGCAAGCCATAAATGCTAATTTTGCCCCTTGGAGAAAGATGTTAGACTTCAAACTTGACTAACGGAGACCTAAAAGGACCGTCAAGTTTACGGAACCGAATCACATTCGCATCACCGCCCCCCCCCCCTTTTTCCTCCTAAGAAAAGGGAGAGAACTCACGAACATGTATCTCGCCTGAAAACACAAATATGCCAAGAGGGTTAACTGCTCCCTGCATATTCCATGTATTAGCCTGGGAATGAGCATGAATATATAAGATGAATGAACATGATACACATCCATAATACAAAAAACTCTCACTATTGAATTACCTTATGATAATTGGACTCCAGACGTACCGCCTCCAACCATTCACTGGTTCGGCCATCAGTGACACAATCTGGTTGTCATCCTCGCGCTTGACCATGCCTGCTTTAGGTTCTTTTCTTACCGAAGTGAAAAAAGGGTGAAGAGCAGTGTGGTCACTAACTATCGTTTCAAAACAGCTAAAGCGAGTGGATTGGCTGAGTCTGACACATCCCTCATATAGTAATCCGTAAATGAGGACTCACAGTGCCATTGTGCAACGGCCATGATGTCCTCTAACGGAACACCATTGTAAAGGGCGGTCGAGGCGGCTATTCCTCTGACATCGTGTGCCCTTACGCCTTGCACCTGGTGCCCAGTCGCCATCTCGTGAGTAGTCTGAATGCATTCGACCACTCAACGAGAGATAGTATCCATGGATGCGGCGCCATAATGCTTTTTATGGCAGATCCACAGATGTCTATCGTTCGACCTTAACGAGTCAGTCCGTTTCTTGTACTTAGTCAAAGCATGGACCGGGCACCAGACACTGGCATCGCGATCAAACCTAGTTAACTTCGGTATAATGATCGGTTTGCCGGGATATCTCAAAGATTGGTTCTTTGACATAAACTCTGCTCTTGGCAGAAGACGCAGACCTTCTCCAGAAACAATAAATCGGTTCCTCTCTGCCGAAAGCGCATGGATCTCACTGCGCCTTCTAGCTGAGGAAGCTGCCAATAGAAAGACCGCCTTTAGAGTCAAATGCTTTAGACTAGCCGAACGCAACGGTTCGAAAGGGTGCTTGGCCAGTACATTAAGCACTAAAGATAGACTCCAGGCTGGAATGACTACCGGTTGTCTCGGTCAGAGATTGCTCATTCCCTTCAACATCACATTTAACTGGGCCACCTCTGGACTATCCCTGTTGGCTAGACAAGGGATAACTGATGCCAAAGCTGACTTGTATCCAGGAACTGTGACGGGAGCTAGTCCTGAAAAGAACAGCTCACAGAGAAAGTCTGCTATTTGCTGAATAGTGGATTGAAAGGTATCAATACCCTTTTCTTCACACCAGTCTGCAAATCTGTTAACCTTGTTGTTATATGACTTGAAGGTTGACCTCCTTCTCGCAGCCGCGATGAAATCAGCAGCCTGTCGAGAAAAGCCTTCCGACGTGGAACATTGTTTGATAACATCCACGCAGTCAATTTGAACATTTCGGGACGCTCGTGTAGGAAGCATCCCTTGGCCTGGGAGATTATGTTCGGAATCTCGGGCAACCGCACAGGATTTTCCACCAGCAGATCTAGAAGATCCGTGAACCACGCCCTGCTCGGCCAATACGGCGCTATTAGCAGGACCAGACACGGTTCCTCCCTGACCTTCACCAATACCTTCGGTAGAAGAATGCAGGAAATGTCAATTTCCCTTTCTCCGAGATCTAACAATACTCACCATTCTGTTACTTCTGATATACAGCTGGCCTTGACAGCGGCTCTAGGATTATAGACTTAGAAAGCTTTACCGACTCCTGGGAACCGGGTACCCGGCTCCCCACTGCCGAGTACCCGTTTACCATAGAGCTCATATTGTTTGCATAGCCACCAAACAAGAGAAAACTATGGCTTGCCTCCGTGGGGCTGGGAGGCTGGGTCCGTAACAGAATGGTGAGTATTGTTAGATCTCGGAGAAAGGGAAATTGACATTTCCTGCATTCTCCTTCGATCAATACTCACCATTCTGTTACTTCTGATATACACCAGATTTGATCAGTAACCTGGTGGGAAGGGGCAAGCCATACATGCTAATTTTGCCCCTTGGAGAAAGATTTTAGACTTCAAACTTGACTAACGGAGACCTAAAAGGACCGTCAAGTTCACGGAACCGAATCACATTCGCGTCACAGCCCCCCCCCCCTTTTCCTCCTAAGAAAAGGGAGAGAACTAACGAACATGTATCTCGCCTGAAACACCAATATGCCAAGAGGGTTAACTACTCCCTGCATATTGCTTGTATTAGCCTGGGAATGAGCATGAATATATAAGATGAATGAACATGATACATATACATAATACAAAAAACTCTCACTATTGAATTACCTTATGATAACAGGACTTCAGACGTACCGCCTACAACCATTCACCGGTTCGGCCATCAGTGACACAATCTGGTTGACATCCTCTCGCCTGACCATGCCTGCTTTAGGTTCTTTTCTTACCGAAGTGAGAAAAGGGTGAAAAGCAGTGTGGTCACTAACTATCGTTTCAAAACAGCTAAAGCGAGTGGATTGGCTGAGTCTGACACATCCCTCATATAGTAATCCATGAATGAGGACTCACAGTGCCATTGTGCAACGGCCATGATGTCCTATACCGGAACACCATTGTAAAGGGCGGTCGAGGCGGCTATTCCTCTGACATTGTCTGCCCTTACGCCTTGCACATGGTGCCCAGTCGCCATCTCCTGAGTAGTCTGAATGCATTCGACCACCCAACGAGAGATAGTATCCATGGATGCGGCGCCATAAGACTTTTTATGGCAGATCCACAGATGTCTATCGTTCGACCGTAACGAGTCAGTCCGTTTCTTGTACTTAGTCAAAGCACGGACCGGGCACCAGACACTGGCATCACGATCAAACCTAGTTAACTTCGGTATAATGATCGGTTTGCCGGGATATCTCAAAGATTGGTTCTTTGACATAACCTCTGCTCTTGGCAGAAGACGCAGACCGTCTCCAGAAATAATAAATCGGTTCCTCTCTGCCGAAAGCGCATGGATCTCACTGTGCCTTCTAGCTGAGGAAGCTGCCAATAGAAAGACCGCCTTTAGAGTCAAATGCTTTAGACTAGCCGAACGCAATGGTTCGAAAGGGTGCTTGGCCAGTACATTAAGCACTAAAGATAGACTCCAGGCTGGAATGACTACCGGTTGTCTCGGTCGGAGATTGCTCATTCCCTTCATCACATTTAACTGGGCCACCTCTGGACTATCCCTGTTGGCTAGACAAGGGATAACTGATGCCAAAGCTGACTTGTATCCAGCAACTGTGACGGGAGCTAGTCCTCAAAAGAACAGCTCACAGAGAAAGTCTGCTATTTGCTGATAGTGGATTGAAAAGTATCAATACCCTTTTCTTCACACCAGTCTGCAAATCTGTTAACCTTGTTGTTATATGACTTGAAGGTTGACCTCCTTCTCGCAGCCGCGATGAAATCAGCAGCCTGTCGAGAAAAGCCTTCCGACGTGGAACGTTGTTTGATAACATCCACGCAGTCATTGAACATTTCGGGACACTCGTGTAGGAAGCGTCCCTTGGCCTGGGAGATTATGTTCGGAATCTCGGGCAACTGCACAGGATTTTCCACCAGCAGATCTAGAAGATCCGTGAACCACGCCCTGCTCGGCCAATACGGCGCTATTAGCAGGACCAGACACGGTTCCTCCCTGACCTTCACCAAAACCTTCGGTAGAAGAATGGTGGGTGGGTACGCGTAAGCGTGCATCCCTCTCCAGCTTATCGCCAGAGCGTCTGTATCGACGGCATTTGGATCTGTAATCGGCGAGACATATGTCATGATTTGAGCATTTTCCTTTGTGGCGAACAAGTCCACGTTGGGTTTGCCCCAATGCTCGAAGATCCGTCGCAGAACTGGAGGGTTGAGGGACCATTCTGTTGGCAGGATTCTCTGTCTGCGAGACAAAGCATCCGCCAGAATGTTCAATCGGCCAGGAATACGAGCTGCTTTCAAAACAACCGAGTAATTCCTGCACCATTGAATCAAGTGCCACACCCTGATATACAAAGTGGGCGACCTGGTCCCGCCTTGGCGATTTATATATGATACTACTGTCGAATCGACCGACCGTATCAATATCACCCTGCCCCTGATCATCGGAAGGAACTCTTCCAACGCCAGTTCCACTGCCATCATTTCCAACAGATTGATATGCAGCTGACTCTCCGGGAGAGTCCATGTGCCCGAGACCTGGTTCTCCCAGGCAGGCACCCCACCCTTCCAGCGATGCATCCGTGTAGACGGACAGCTGGAGGCGGGGTAGGTGCAGCGAAACCCCTAATAGGAGATTCTGACGCTGTTTCCACCATAGAAGATGCGATATTATCGGCTCCAAAACTGGCAACAGTTTTGACAGGGGTTCTGTTCTCTGTTTCCACAGAGACATCAGATACAACTGGATAGGCCTTCGCATTAGAGCATCGTACGGGATAACCTGCTCCATGGAGACCATCATGCCCAGCATCTGAAGGAACCGCCTCGCCTTGAATGTGGTTTCCCACTCGAAAACTCTTGAGGATGGTTAACAGAGACACCACTCTGGGCTCTGATGGGTAAACCCTGCCCTCCTCAAGGTCGAATCGCATCCCCAAATAAACGAAACGTTGAGTGGGCGTCAACTCGGATTTCTCCTCGTTGACTATGCAGCGTAGATCTGAAAGTAACTTCAGAGTCAGAGCAGTATCCACGTTCAACCTGGCTGCCGAGTCTGCCTTAAGCAGCCAGTCGTCTATGCAGGTGTGTAGCGCCACGTTCTCTTTTCTGAGAAACGCTGTCACCGCAAGGACCACTCTTGTGAAAACCCTCGGAGCTGTCGACAGGCCAAACGGGAGACTGTAAACTCCCATACTTGATTCTGAAACGCAAATCTCAGAAACCTGTGCCAACTCCGATTCATAGGAATGTGGAAATATGCATTTTTCAGATCGATTGATACACACCACATTCCTTTCCTCAATCCCGCATTACCGACCTCGGCATTTCCATCTGGAACCGAGGCGTATGGCTAAACCAATTTAATGGCCTGAGATTGAGTATGGGTCTCCATCCCCCTGTGCTCTTGGGGACAAGGAACATGTTTGAATAGAAGCCTGGAGTGTTTCGATTTGCTGGTTTTATTGCTCCCTTCAGAAGCAAACCCGACACTTCCTTTTGAACGGCTTCTAACTTGTCTGGCTCCCTTGGTACGGGTGTCCAGACAGGTGCCAAAGACAGATTTTGTGGTGGAAAGTCCCACCACTCCGGCATGTAACCCTGGGATAACCATCCCAGGACCAGACTGTCTGACGTCACACCTTGCCAGGCCTCGACGAAACGCATGAGCCTTCCACCCACCATAGACGCCTCGACGTCTAACGGGGTTGTCCGGCTCGCAGTCCGCCCCCCCCCCACTCTTTCTTAACGAGAGAGAGAGAGAACCATTTCGTTCTAGGCACGACGGGTATAACTGGCACCGCTGTTCCTGTCACACAGGCGCGGTCCAGGCGGATATGAAGGGAGCTTTCGTACCCTCAGGTACGCTTCGGCCCCTTCTGTCCGCCCTTTGAGGCCTTACCCTTACCTTTCCCCTTGCCCTTCCCACCTCTAGGGCGGTCAGGAGCAACATTGGGGAGGGTAGGCGCCTCTACAACCTTCCTGGGCTTCTTCGCCGGCGGCGGCTCTGAAACCCCAGCTGAAGCAGAAGTCGCAACAGGCCTAGCTTTCGCCTTGCCCTTATGCTTCTTCTGCTCCTTTGAAGGTTGTCCCGTTAGCGGTTTCCCCACAGGCCCTAGTGCATGCGCTTGTCGCACTAGCTCTAGCTGTAGGTTTACCGCTAACCGATTCTGCGCGATACTGGCGGTATCCTCTAAGATGGCCCACGCTTGGCCACCGAAGATGCTAGGCCCTGTCAGGGGTGTCCCAAGGAGACGCTCCCTGACTGCCTAGCCGGACGCATAAGGTCAATGACCATTTGCCTCCTGGATTTCGTCACACGCGCTTGCACCCTTGCCAATGCGTCCATCGACAGCACCAGGCCGTCATTGACACATGAAAGCGCCACAGGTGGCACAGGGTGGCCTGCCCCGCTTCAGCCCACACCGACTGAAGGAGACGATAAGAGTGGTTGACAGCGCTCATCGCTGCCCTCACACCCTCATCGCATAGGGACAGGACTTCTTCCTGGTGTACCTGAGAATTGTCCACAAGTGCCGGACCGGGGTGACCCGGCACGGCACTCTGGACGCCCAGTACCCATCGGTCATCCTCCGTGACCGACGGGACTACACCATACCTGTCGTATTCCCCCCGCGGAATACGACATCTTGCCCGCACCTCCCTGGAGGCCGCAGGGAGCTGACCCTTGGTCATCAGTTGTTTGCTATAAATAGCATCCAACCATTCTATGAACCGTGGATCCAGTCCCACTGACTGGATCCGGGCCGCGGGCAAAATCCCCGTCCTGATCGACGCAACCGACGGACGGGGCGCATCTTCATCGGCCGTGGCCGAAACCACAGACGGGTCAACCCTGGCTAGCCACGCCAGAGCATCTGACCAATCTACCTCCGATGAAGACACCCCCGCAAACACGTCACCCGTTGACGTGCTCACGGGTCTGCCAGCCACGGCCTCCCAGCAAGGAGCCACGGCTGACACGCCAGGCACTCCGGTACCACACGGTTCCGCCGCCACCCCATGAAACACTCCGGTCCATGGGGTAGGTCCACACGGAAAAACCGTACGGACCCGTAGCATTCGCGGAACCATAGCCGGACACGGGCGCCCACGGCACCCCACGTCCGACTGCCGGACCAGGCGAGATAGGTGAGTACCACGCCCGGCCCGGCACACCCGTTCCCGTGACGGCTGGTGCCAAACCAAGCCGCACGGAACCGGTGCACGGTAACGGATTTGCCTCAGCCACAGGCGGAGCCGCTGACCTGGCTTGCGCCAAACCAGACAAATGGAGGCCGGTTCCGTCTAGGACGGAATCAACCTCCATATTCTCCACCTGCGGCTTTACGGGCCGCAGCAACCTCTCCTCCTCGGCCTCCTCGTCTTCAGACTCCGAAGAGTCGTCACTAGACGAGTCAACCGTGGAACCGTCCTGGCGGACGGCTCCCACACCTGACGGACCGGCCACCGCTACTGGACCACCCGGAGGTGGCCGCAGAGAAACAGAAACCCGTCTGGCCGAAGCCAGACGGGACTGCCAGGGGGCCGTACGAGACGGCCCCCTCGGTAACCAGTCCAGAATCCTGTCCGAGGACAGGATCCGTACCAGGCATGGGGAGAAACTGCCCCCAAACCTTTGGTAGCAGGGACGACACCAGCGTGGTCAGAACGCTATGCAGAAAAAACCCTGCAGAGCCGGACCAAACCACGCCGGCGGTGCCATCTCCGCCACCTCCAGCCGGGGACGTGGAGCACCCGCACCGGCCGAACCGGGCGCTCCACGATTTACTCTCGGACCGCCTGACCCCGCGTCAGACCCAGCCAAGTCCTTCTGGGCAAGGAACTTAACCATCGTTTCGACGGACCACACTGCACAAACATTACACCTATGATCTATATTACACAGGGCACACATAAAACAGACATGGTCCTTGAACATTACACGGACAAACTTATGGCAGTCGTCACATGATGGCGGGGCTGGCTTGGCCTATAAAATAAGCACAAACCTACAATAAACAAGCGGAACGAGACCCGGATGGAAGGCAGACAATTAATTTTCAAATAATTTGACTCATAAATTAACCGTAACCTCCCCGCACCCCACCCCGCCACGTTACAACAACGATCGCATTGATTATGACGACAAGTACGCGGCGGGCACAACACACCCATAATAGATCCTCCAGGATGTGTAACGGCTCCAGGAATCATATCGCATAGCATTCAGGGTATATTTACTAATCAATATAAATTATACTCCTAACGAACGCAGCACGATATGTGAAGAAAACAACAAAATGTATAACAAAACTGCTGTCTCACACGGTAAAACCGCAGACCACACATCTACTCAAGAATTTTGAAACCACCGATCATTGCAAACCGATCGTGATCACACGTAAACTTGATCATTCTAAAGTTTCCGGTACCATTTTTAGTACGCAGCACCCAGAATAAGATGCGCGAATTAATGAAAAATTTTTCTTCACATAAACATCCGAGCGACCGGGTGTGACGTCACCCGCTCGGATTCTACGGAGAACGACGTCAGCCGATATTCGTGTTAGAAATACCGTAGCAAACACCTATTTTCATATCTGCCGATCGCCTGTTGGGGTTTAAAGAAGGCGATCGTCTGGCATATATCGTTGTTAGCACACGTCCCAGATTCTATGGGGACAGAAATTGGAACATGCGACACAACGAAATTTAGAGACCTAAGTCTTTTAACTATGGATAATAAAGAACAATACAACCTGGTTGTCTTGGGCGGTATTCTCCATAGTCCTTAGTTAATCCTTTCAGAACACACAAACTATCACTGATTAAAGACTTAGATTATTTTAAAACACTAAAATCCTTAATGCAAAAAGCATGTATTGCTCTTGTCGCTATGCAAACAAGAATGTGCTCTATGGTAAACGGGTACTCGGCAGTGGGGAGCCGGGTACCCGGTTCCCAGGAGTCGGTAAAGCTTTCTAAGTCTATAATCCTAGAGCCGCTGTCAAGGCCAGCTGTATATCAGAAGTAACAGAATGGTGAGTATTGATCGAAGGAGAATGGTGGGTGGGTACGCGTAAGCGTGCATCCCTCTCCAGCTTATCGCCAGAGCGTCTGTATCGACGGCATTTGGATCTGGAATCGGCGAGACATATGTCATGATTTGAGCATTTTCCTTTGTGGCGAACAAGTCCACGTTGGGTTTGCCCCAATGCTCGAAGATCCGTCGCAGAACCGGAGGGTTGAGGGACCATTCTGTTGGCAGAATTCTCTGTCTGCGAGACAAAGCATCCGCCAGAATGTTCAATCGGCCAGGAATATGAGCTGCTTTCAAAACAACCGAGTAATTCCTGCACCATTGAATCAAGTGCCACACTCTGATACACAGAGTGGGCGACCTGGTCCCGCCTTGGCGATTTATATATGATACTACTGTTGAATTGTCCGACCGTATCAATATCACCTTGCCCCTGATCATCAGAAGGAACTCTTCCAACGCCAGTTCCACTGCCATCATTTCCAACAGATTGATATGCAGCTGACTCTCCGGGAGAGTCCATGTGCCCGAGACCTGGTGTTCTCCCAGGCAGGCCCCCCACCCCTCCAGCGATGCATCCGTGTACACGGACAGCTGGGGGTGGGGTAGGTGCAGCGAAACCCCTACTATGAGATTCTGACGCTCCTTCCACCATACAAGATGCGACATTATCGGCTCCAAAACTGGTACCAGTTTTGACAGGGGTTCTGTTCTCTGTTTCCACAGAGACATCAGATACAACTGGTTAGGCCTTCGCATTAGAGCAGCGTACGGGATAACCTGCTCCATGGAGGCCATCATGCCCAGCATCTGAAGGAACCGCCTCGCCTGAATGTGGTTTCCCACTCGAAAACTCTTGAGGATGGCTAAGGGTACACCCTGCCCTCCTCGAGATCGAATCGCATCCCCAAATAAACAAAATGTTGAGTGGGCGTCAACTCGGATTTCTCCTCGTTGACTATCCAGCCTAGATCTGAAAGTAACCTCAGAGTCAGAGCAGTATCCACGTTCAACCTGGCTGCCGAGTCTGCCTTGATCAGCCAGTCGTCTAGGTAGGTGTGTAGCGCCACATTCTCTTTTCTGAGAAACGCTGTCACCGCAAGGACCACTCTTGTGAAAACCCTCGGAGCTGTCGACAGGCCAAATGGGAGAACAATAAACTCCCATACTTGATTCTGAAACGCAAATCTCAGAAACCTGTGACAACTCCTGTTCATCGGAATGTGGAAATATGCATCTTTCAGATCGATCGATACACACCACATTCCTTTCCTCAATCCCGCCATTACCGACCTCTGCGTTTCCATCTGGAACCGAGGCATATGGATAAACCAATTTAATGGCCTGAGATTGAGTATGGGTCTCCATCCCCCTGTGCTCTTGGGGACAAGGAACATGTTTGAATAGAAGCCTGGAGTGTTCCGGTTTGCTGGTTTTATTGCTCCCTTCAGAAACAAACCCGACACTTCCTTTTGAATGGCTTCTAACTTGTCTGGCTCCCTTGGTACGGGTGTCCAGACAGGTGCCAAAGACAGATTTTGTGGTGGAAAGTCCCACCACTCCGGCATGTAACCCTGGGATAACCATCCCAGGACCAGACTGTCTGACGTCACACCTCGCCAGGCCTCGACGAAATGCATGAGCCTTCCACCCACCATAGACGCCTCGACGTCTAACGGGGTTGTCCGGCTCGCAGTCCGCCCCCCCCCCCCCCCCTCTTTCTTAATGAGAGAGAGAGAGAGAGAGAGAACCATTTCGTTCTAGGCACGACGGGTATAACTGGCACCGCTGTTCCTGTCGCACAGGCGCGGTCCAGACGGATATGAAGGGAGCTCTCGTACCCTCAGGTACGATCCGGCCCCTTCTGTCCGCCCTTTGAGGACTTACCCTTCTCCTTCCCCTTCCCGCCTCTAGGGCGGTCAGGAGCAAACTTGGGGAGGGTAGGCGCCTCTACAACCTTCCTGGCTTTCTTCGCCGGCGGCGGCTGAGAAAAGCCAGCTGAAGCCGCAACAGGCTTAGCTTTCGCCTTGCCCTTATGCTTCTTCTGCTTCTTTGAAGGTTGTCCCGCTAGCGGTTTCCCTACAGCCCCTAGTGCGTGCGCTTGCCGCACTAGCTCTAGCTGCAGGTTGACCGCTAACCGATTCTGCGCGATACTGGCAGTATCCTCTAAGATGGCCCGCGCCTGGCCACCGAAGATGCTAGGCCCTGTCAGGGGCGTCCCAAGAAGACGCTCCCTGACTGCCGTAGCCGGACGCATATGGTCAATGACTATTTGCCTCCTGGATTTTGTCACTCGCGCTTGCACCCTTGCCAATGCGTCCATAGACAGCACCAGGCCGTCATTTACGCACGAAAGCGCCACAGGTGGCACAGGGTGGCCTGCCCCCGCTTCAGCCCACACCGACTGAAGGAGACGATACGAGTGGTTGACAGCGCTCATAGCTGCCCTCACACCCTCATCGCATAGGGACAGGACTTCCTCTTGATGTACCTGAGCCTTGTCCACAAGTGCCGGACCGGGGCCACCCGCCCCGGCACTCTGAACGCCCAGTACCCATCGGTCATCCTCGGTGACCGACGGGACTACACCATATCTGTCGTATTCCCCCCGCGGAATACGACATCTTGCCCGCACCTGCCTGGAGGCCGCAGGGAGCTGACCCTTGGTCATAAGTTGTTTGCTATAAATAGCCTCCAACAATTCTATGAACCGTGGATCCAGTCCCACAGACTGGATCCGGGCCGCGGGCAAAATCCCCGTCCTGATCGACGCAACCAACGGACGGGGCGCATCTTCATCGGCCGTGGCCAAAACCACAGACGGGTCAACCCTGGCTAGCCATGCCATAGCCTCTGACCAATCTATCTCCGATGAAGACACACCCGCAAACACGTCACCCGTTGACGTGTTCACGGGCCTGCCAGCCACGGCCTCCCGGCAAGGAGCCACGGCTGACACGTCAGGCACTCCGGTACCACACGGTTCCGCCGCCACCCCATGAAACACTCCGGTCCATGGGGTAGGTCCGCACGGAAAACCGTATGGACCCGTGGCAGTCGCGGAACCGTAGCCAGACACGGGCGCCAACGGCACCCCACGTCCGACTGCTGGACCAGGCGAGATAGGTGAGTACCACGCCCGGCCCGGCCGTTACCGTGTCGGCTGGTGCCAAACCAACCGTCACGGAATCGGTGCCCGGTACCAGATTAGCCTCAGCCACAGGCGGAGCCGCTGCCCTGGCTTGCGCCAAGCCAGACAAATGGAGGCCGGTTCCGTCCAGGATGGAATCGACCTCCATATTCTCCACCTGCGGCATCACAGGCCGCAGCAACCTCTCCTCCTCGGCCTCCTCGTCTTCGGACTCCGAAGAGTCATCACTAGACGAGGAAACCGTGGAGCGGACGGCTCCCACACCTGACGGACCGGCCACCGCTACTGGACCACCCGGAGGTGGCCGCAGAGAAACAGAACCCATCTGGCCGGAGCCAGGCGGGACTGCCAGGGGTCCGTACAAGATGGCCCCCTCGGAAACCAGTCCAGAACCCTGTCCGAGGACAGGGTCCATACCAGGCATGGGGAGAAACTGCCCCCCCAACCTTTGGTAGCAGGGACGACACCAGCGTGGGCAGAACGCTATGCAGAAAATCCTGCATAGCCGGACCATACCACGCCGGCGGTGCCATCTCCGCCACCTCCAGCCGAACCGACCGCTCCACGATTTACTCTCGAACCGTCAGACCCAGCCAAGTCCTTCTGGGCAAGGAACTTAACCATCATATCCACGGACCACACTGCGCACACGTTACACCTATGGACTAGGTTACAGGGCGAACACCTAAAGCAGACATGGTCCTTAAATACGACTCGTACAAATTTATGGCACTCGTCACATGATGGCGGGGTTGGCTTGGCCTATAAAATAAGCACAAACCTACAATTACAAGCGGAACGAGACCCTGATGGAAGGCAGACAATTAATTTTCAAATAATTTGACTCATAAATTAACCATATCCCTCCCGCACCCCACCACGTTAAAACAATGATCGCATTGATTATGATGACAAGAACGAAGCGGGCATAAAAACACACCCATATTAGATCCTCCAGGATGTGTAACGGCTCCAGGAATCATATCGCATAGCATTCGGGGTATATTTACCAATCAATATAAATTATACTCCCTAACGAAAGCCAAACGATATGTGAAGAAAACAACAAAATGTATAACAAACTGCTGTATCACACGGTAAAACCGCAGACAACGCATCTACTCAAGAATTTTGAAACCACCGATCATTGCAAACCGATCATGATCGCACGTAAACTTGAACATTCTAAAGTTTCCGGTACCATTTTTAGTACGCAGCACCCAGAACGAGATACGCGAATTAATGAAAAATTTTCTTCACATAAACATCCGAGCGAACCGGGTGTGACGTCACCCGCTCGGATCCTACGGAGAACGACGTCAGCCGATATTCGTGTTAGAAATACCGTAGCAAACACCTATTTTCATATCTGCCGATCGCCTGTTGGGGTTAAAGAAGGCGATCGTCTGGCATATATCGTTGTTAGCACACGTCCCAGATTCTCTGGGGTCAGAAATCAGGACATGCGACACAGCGAAATTTAGAGACCTAAGTCTTTTAACTATGGATAATAAAGAATGATACAACCTGGTTTTCATCGGCGGTATTCTCCATAGTATCCCGTTAAATCCTCAAGAACGCACAAACTATCACTTCACAGACAAAGACTTAGATTTCTTTAACAAAAGACACTAAAAATCTTCTCCTGCAAAAAGCATGTATTGCTCTTGTTGCTATGCAAACAAGAATGAGCTCTATGGTAAACGGGTACTCGGCAGTTGGGAGCCGAGTACCCGGTTCCCAGGAGTCGGTAAAGCTTTCTAAGTCTATAATCCTAGAGCCGCTGTCAAGGCCAGCTGTATATCAGAAGTAACAGAATGGTGAGTATTGATTGAAGGAGAATGTGAGCTGCTTTCAAAACAACTGAGTAATTCCTGCACCATTGAATCAAGTGCCACACCTTCATACACAGTGTGGGTGACTTGGTCCCGCCTTGGCGATTTATGTATGATACTACTGTCGAATTGTCCGACTGTATCAATACCACCTTGCCCCTGGCTTTTGGAAGAAACTTTTCCAATCCCAGTTCCACTGCCATCATTTCCAACAGCTTGATATGCAGCTGGCTCTCTTGGAGAGTCCATGTGCCCAAAACCTGGTGTTCTCCCAGGCAGCCCCTCCCCCCACCCATCCAGCGATGCATCCGTGTACACGGACAGCTGAGGGCGGGGTAGGTGAAGCAAAGCCCCATCTAGGAGATTCTGACGCTTCTTCCACCATACAAGATGTGACATTAATGGCTCCAAAACTGGTACCAGCTTTGATAGGGGTTCTGTGCTCTGTGTCCACAGAGACATCAGATACAACCGGATAGGTCATTGCATCAGAGCAGCGTACGGGATTACCTGCTCCATGGAGACTATCATGCCCAGCATCTGAAGAAACCGCCTCACCTGAATGTGGTTTCCCAATCGAAAACTCTTGAGGATGGCTAACAGAGACACAAGTCTGGGCTCTGACGGGTAAACCCTGCCTTCCTCGAGATCGAATCGCATCCCCAAATAAACGAAATGTTGAGTGGGTGTCAATTCGGATATCTCCTTGTTGACTATCCAGCCTAGGTCAGAATGTAACTTCAGAGTCAGAGCAGTATCCACCCCTAAGCTGGCTGCCATGTCCGCCTTGATAAGCCAATGTAGGTGTGAAGCGCCACGTTCTCTCTTCTGAGAAACGCTGTCACCGCTAGGACCCCTCTGGTGAAAACCCTTGGAGCTGTTGGCAGGCCGAATGGGAGGACTACAAACTCCCATACATGATTCTGAAATGTGAATCTCAGAAACCTGTGACAACCCCTGTTCATTGGAATGTGGAAATATGCATCTTTCAGATCGATTGACACACACCACATTCCTTTCCTCAATCCTGCCATTACCAACCTCAGAGTCTCCATCTGAAACCGAGGCGGATGGATAAACCAATTCAATGGCCTGAGATTGAGTATGGGTCTCCACCCCCCCTGTGCTCTTAGGGACAAGGAACATGTTTGAATAGAAGCCTGGAGTGTTCTGGTTTGCTGGTTTTATTGCTCCCTTCAGAAGCAAATCTGACACTTCGTTTTGAATGACTTCTAACTTGTCTGGCTCCCTTGGTACGGGTGTCCAGACAGATGCCAAAGACAGATTTTGTGGTGATCCCAGGACGAGACTGTCTGACGTCACACTTCACCAAGCCTCGACGAAACGCATGAGCCTTCCACCCACTATAGACGCATTGACACCTAATGCGGGTGTCTGGCTTGTGATCCGCTTCCCCATCTCTCTTGATGAGAGAAAGAGAGAACCATTTTGGTCTTGGCTTGACCGGTCTAACTGGCACCGCTGTTCCTGGCAGATACGAAGGGAGCTATCATACCCTCAGGTACGATCAGCTCCCTTCTTTCCGCCCTTGGAGGACTTACCATTGCCCTTTCTGCCTCTTGGGCGATCAGAAGCAACAGTGAGGTTTGCAGGAACCTCCACAACCTTCTTCGCCTTCTTAGCCACAGGTGGCTGCGAAGACCCAGCACTAGCAGAAGAAGCTTTCGCCTTGCTCTTGTGCTTCCTCTGCTTCTTGGAAGAAGGTTGTACAGTCAGCGGTTTTGCTACAGCCTCTAGTGCTTGTTGCACTAGTTCTAGCTGCAAATTAACTGCCAACCGATTCTGCGCAATGCTTGCTGTATCCTCTAAGATGGCCCGTGCTTGGCCACCAAAGATGCTAGGGCCGTTCACGGGCATTCCAAGCGGCGGTAGCTGGATGCATATGGTCTAGGACCATCTGCCGCCTGGATTTAGTTACACGCGCTTGCACCCTAGCCAAAGCGTCCATTGACAGCACTAGGCTGTCATTGACACAGGATAGCGCCACAGGGTGGCCTGCCCCAGCTTCAGCCCACACCAACTGAAGTAGGCAATAGGAGTGGTTAACAGCACTCATTGCTGCTCTCACTCCCTCATCGCATAGGGACAGGACTTCTTCGTGGTGTACTTGAGATCTGTCCACAAGTGCCGGAGCGGGGCCACCCGCTCCAGCACTCTGAACCCCAAGCACCCAGCGGTCATCTTCCATGACCGCTGGAACCACACTGTATCTGTCATACTCCACTCGGGGAATATAGCACCTTGCCCGCACCTCCCTGGAGGCTGCAGGGAGCTGACTCTTGGTTAAGAGTTGCTTGCTATAAATAGCATCCAACACCTCCTTAAACCGTGGATCCAGTCCAATGGACTGGATCCGAGCCGCGGGCAAGACCCCCCGTCCTTATCGACGCAACAGACGGACGGGGTGTGTCCACAGGCGGGTCCACCCTGGCTAGCCAAGCCAGAGCATCAGACCAGTATGTCTCCGAAGAGGACACTCCCGTGAATACATCACCCGTTGACGTATTCACGGTTTTACCAGCAGCGACCTCCTGGCTAGGAGCCACCGCTGGTAAGCCGGAAACACCAGTACCGCCGCCACCCCATGAAGTTCACCGATCCATGGAGTAGGCCCACACGGAACATTGTGCGGACCTGTAGCGGTTGTGGAACCATGGCCATACACGGGCGCCAGCGGCAGCCCATGTGTGGCCGCTGGACCAGGCGAGATAGGCGTGTACCAAGCCTGGCCAGCAACACCCAGCACTGGATGGGTGCCAGGTACCGGTGTGGCCTCAACCACGGGCGGAGCGACTGTCCTGGCTTGCACCAAGCCAGACAGATGGAAGGTGAGAAGCCTTGCATAGCGGGCCCGAACCACGCCAGAGGTGCCATCTCCAAAACCTCTGGCTGCAGACGTGGAGCGCCCCCAGGGGCCGAAACAGGCGCACCACGATTTTTTTTGCCCCGCGTCAGACCCAACCAAGTCCTTCTGGGAAAGGAACTCGACCAACATCTCGACCGGCCACACTGAACACACATTACACCTACTATCAACGTTACAAGGTGAACAACGAAAACAGACATGGTCATTTCATTATTTCATTAGCGTTGTGCATAATGCTCTGGTTAGCCCCTTCAAATGTCTGGATTGACACCCAGTGGGTTACACCCCTGTGCCACATTGAGGCCGAGCATATAGTCTTAAACAGGGGACAGACATGGTAACTTTGATAAACTTATGGCATTCCGAACAAGATGGCGGGGTAGGCTTGGCCTAAAAATAAGCACAAAACCTAAAATAAGCAAGTGGAACGAAACAGGAATGGAAGGCAGACAAATAATTTTCAAATATATTGACCATACATTAATTGAAAACCCTCCAGCACCCCACCCCGCAACGTTACAACAAAGATCTAATTTTCTGACGACAAGAATGAAGCTGACAAATACACCCATATACTGATCCTAACGGATGTATAAAATGGAACCAGGAACCATATCGCATAGTATTCGCGGTATATTTAATAATAAATTTCAAATTATACTCTCAAACGAAGGCCAAAACGATACGTGAAGAAAACAACAAAATGATAAACAAACTGCTGTAGACCATGGTAAAACCGCAGAACACACATCTTAAATCAAGAATTTTGAAACCACCGACCAATGCAAACAGATCGTGATTACCACGCAAAACTTGACATAATTCGAAAATTTTCTGGTACAAAACGTACATAGCACCCAGAACAAGATGCGCGAATAAATGAAATATTTTCTTCACCATCAAAAATCTGAGAACCAACACGGGTGTGACGTAACCCGCTCAGATAATACGGAGAACGACGTCAGCCGATTTTCGTGTTAAGACACTGTACAGCCAACACCTTATTTCATATTACTGCCAATCGCCGTTGGGATTAAAAGGAGGCGATCTATCTGGCATATTTTGTTGTCACCACACGTCCCAGATTCGGGGTCAGAAATTGGAACATGCGACACAGGCATAACTTTAGAGACCTAAGTCTCCATACAGTTAGAGAATAACATGAAAGAATGCGACCTGAGATTCAGAAGCTCCTTCCATGGTAAATCCAATATTCCATGAAGCGAAAACAGCTAACTTAGGCACAGAAATACACTAAGAAACTTTTAAGAAAATCTAAGATTTTCCAAATGCAAAAAAGCATGTATGCTCTTGTTGCTATGCAAACAAGAATGAGCCTCACTGGCAGATGGGTACCCGTTTGTTGAGAACCGGATACCCGGTTCCAGTAAAGCTTTCTAAATCTAGATTCCTAGAGCAACTAGCTAGCTAGCTTGTATTATTATCAAGAGTAATATAATGTATAACATCTCATTTAGCTATCACATTTGTGAACACACCACCCTCGCCTCCAAAACCAGGAGAGCGAGCAATATCACGTGATTTATATATTTTACTAATAATAGTTAGCCTTCAGAAACATTTCGGATAGTTCACTTTGCTTGCTAAAGCGTGTATACCATCTCATTTAGCTATCACATTTGTGAACGCACCACCTCTCGCCTCGAAAAACAGGAGAGTAAGCAATATCACGTGATTTATATATTCCCGCGACGCCATTTAATGTCAAATTTTGGATTAATTTTGATTTTATAAACCATGCTTATTACAAAACATGCCATATTTATACCTTACCAGGTAATAATTTCACTCCCACAGTCACGGTTTTGAGGTATACAGTAAGGCGGTAAGAAATTATACCAGTAAATTGCGTTGAATTTTCGTATTAGTGTCCATCTTTTAAAGCAATTTTAGAGAATGAACTTTTTTAGCCTATTCCTAGTATAATCCCACCCCTTCCTCTGAGATGTTGGTTTGGAAATAAATTGAACAGCTTGCCGTAATAGACACCTATGCTACAAATAGACCGAATACGGCATGACAGTAAAATTTTGGCGATATTTCGATTTTTTTCAAAATCACATCGTAAAAAATCGTGGCTGGAAAAAATGTCGCGATTTTCGATAATATCGGACAGTCGTGCAAGCCTAACTCAGACCTGCCTACCCCCTATAAACTCAATCAGTAATTTCCAATGGGAAAAACATGACTTTCAGTAATTTCACCATGTCAATCAGTAATTGTTTTTCAGTAATTTTCAGAGGCTTTCAGTATTCAGCAATCACATAAAGCAAAATTTGATAAAAGTATGAAAATGTACGAATTAATGAAAATTAATCTCTTTAATTGTGACATGCATGCACGCACGCACACACACACACACACTTATCCTTCAAATTTATTCAAGAACATTTTTACGCCCTAGTTATTTTTTTTTAATTTAACACTAATAAATTTTCAGTCTTCTAGGAGGATTATTTTTTTTAATTTGTCACTGGAATGACTGGCTAAATTAAAATTGTACATGGTTGAACCGCCCCACTACCCACCCCAATTCATCCCTATCCACAAACAAAGAAAAAATTTGGAATATCTTACTTGGTTGAGCACCCCATTTAACCTTCAAATTTGGATATCATTACGTTACCACATACCAATGCAGAATATTTCCATTTATCCGTGATCGCGGCATTCAGGAATTCGTAACCAAAATTTATCTCACTTTAGAAACATAATTACATTTCCTCGGACAATATTTTCATGACAGCTGTCTAAACTCAACTGATTCAATGTTTGAAGTTCATGAAAACAATGGATTTTTATGATATTCAGAGAAATCGTTTATTGTGATAAGTTCCTGGTATGTATCTCGGATGTAGGGTATGGTTATCTACACAGTTTAGTGATGTCAGTCTAGCAGTAACCAGGACCCAATCTCAACTCGCTAACTAATGTAGAAAGTCTTGCTGCAGTTACAGGATTTTGAGAGACTCACAAGATTTCATGTTTGTTGACATTTTATTAGAAATGGTAGGTATTATTACTCAACGCGATGAATAGCACCCATTGTTTAGCTATCAACATGTGTGACAAGTTCAAGGTGAGGCTTATTATGCCTTGTCTGCATTGTCTATTGCGCAGTGGTGACAGCGGAAGCTTCTTTTCTTCCGTAATTCTTAACACCTGTCCATATTACCGTAATTCACCAATTTTTTCTCATCTGTAGTTTTGAAGAGCCGACCGTAGTACCGTATTTTGGATGGTATTTCCGTAAAAACTATGGACAATCCATAATGGTAGGCAGGTCTGCCTACTGCATACAGTATAAGAGTATCAGGATTTTGACCGATTTTCAAAGAAATAATAGCGTTTTGTAGAAGACTGTTAACTTGGAAAGCAGTCGTGATATTTTTTTCTGTTTTGACTACGCTGGTCCACCGTAGAAAATGTTCTTTGTTTACCATGAGAATATGGTCAGCCTCCTACCCTGTTGTTTTCCCGAGGTGATACAAAAACTTTCCTCTGCATAAACTTGGATTAGATTTTGTGGACAATTGGGGAAATAGAACTGACGTTCAAATCCCATCAACATTTCAGTCAGAGAACATTAATATTTTTATTGTGATGTTGATTGTCGTAACTACTGCGAGAATATGGAACGACATGATAAATAACAGAAATAAACTCGAGTTATGACTTTTCGTGAGGGGTAAGAATACAGATATAGCCCAATAGAATATTGAACTTGAACTGGAGCTGCACTTCTTGTCAATTGCTTGCTTTGTATATATAGTAGGTATATATACATATAGTAGGGGGATATGTGGTAGTGGTAGTGATATGGATGGATGAAAATTCTAAGGCTTGTGGTAGCTCCCGGAAACATAGGAAAGCGTCTCATAGTTACCTGGTCATATGGATTTTTCTCTAAAATCTGACTGCATATATCGGCACATTTGTCGAATTTACGTCGCCTATACAAGCTATAAGCTAAATACAATGGATCCATCAAAGACTGTAATGTTCTCGTAATGAAAACAATAAAATTTTCTAAATAAAGTGGATTCTCTTCTTGTTCGTGGGTAAATTCCGCCCCTCATATACACCGTTCAGATTATATAGATTACTGAGCGCCGGGTCATGCTTACTTGAATCTTACCTGAATCCTTCTGAGCATCTAATGATGCGTCAGCTCCAAATCTGGGTGAATTGATCAATATCTGGTGCATATGCGGTGTCGCCTCTTAAACTGTTCCATTTGTCAATGACACTATATGAAAAGAAACTTTTCCTAATATCTGTCAAGGAATTTGATTTAAAAAGCTTTGCGTCGTGACCTCGCATGTTATATGTATTTACTGAACCCTGAAAGAGGACATCTCTGTTGAGTTTGTACGAGTTGTTCAGGATTGTGTAGGTATCTCTGAGGTCTGTCTTATCGCTTCTTTCGGTCAGGTTTTCAAATTCTGCTTCACACAATTTTGAGCGACGTCACTGCACTTTATCTAGCCTTGTAATGTCTTTCTGGAATGATGATGATATTGTAGTTTCCTCTGCTAACTGGAGAACTGCTGTAGTAGCGTAGTTGTGTCAGTCCTGTAATCGAACAGACACATTGATCCTGTCTGTAGCGATACAACGGACTGTCCAGGATACGCTAAGTACCGATAAGTAACATAATATGGGTAGATTGTAGATTGTGAGTTTTGGTTGGTTGGTGATCTATTGGGAGATGACCTAGTCTGCCAGAGGGAACACAATATCCGGTAGATAGTTTTAGTTTAGTTGTTTGAGTATTGAGTTCCTCTCTCTGTGTAAGGCATAGCAGAGACACATACTGATCTCTTTGATTCTTGGCTTCAAGTCCTTGAGAATGAATGTGTTCTCTGAGCAGTCTAGTAACAGTTGTGTCAGCTCAAAGGGATCTGCCATAATTCTTATAATTGTACTAGTTTCTATCTCTGCATTGGTCAGTCTTTTTTTAAGACCTACTAAGTATGGTGTTCTCATAGCTTTAAGTGATGGACATGAAGCGATGAAGTGAATGTGGTCTTCTGCCCCTGTATTGCAAATGGGGCAATCTTCCTTCACCGTGTGCTAATTGAACTTATTTATATTAGTTTGTAGAATGTGTCTCCATGAAAATTTTGCATTTATTTGAGGCTCAAGTAATAGAGTAACAGTTATAGCCAGCACTGTCCCAGATTGGATGAACTTTGCCTATCTTCAGGTTGTCGATGTTCAGATATTTTAATGATGTCGTTTCACATGCTGTTGCCTTTAGTCTATTCTCCCAGTAAGTATTAACAGTCTTTGATACTACTGTCTTCCACTGACATTTTGTGAGGGGTGCTTCTAATAGTTCATAGGGAGATGCTAAGTTAGATCGCTGCAGAATATCTCTTATGCTGCTGAACCAACTGTGTGAAGCTTTTGGTTTTGATGGCAAGCTGTCATTCCACAATTCTGCATTCAATGGCGTCCCTATCATTGATTATATTGCCAAAGGCTGTTAATATTATTTTGTGTATCTCAGCTTGAAGTGGAATTTTGCCTATAATATGTAGATGGCAGCATCTGCAGCTGTCTGTGGTAAGTGTTGCAGTTGATGTAGGAGTTGTTTGTGGAATTTGTCTGCATGTTCTAGATCTTTTGTAGTTATACAAATTACTTCGGGACCATGGATAAGATGTGGACGCACATATATGTTAAACAGATGAATGATACTTTGGGGTTAAGACCATTTGCTCCGTGGAGACCGGCGGCCATCAGGGCATAGATGGTTCTTTTAGCTACGTTTGTCCTTTCAGGTACAGCGTTTTTTGTTCCAAATTTAGAGTCGTTGTCCCTTTCAAAGCCAAGATGTATGACTGTCTTTTCTGATGGAAGGGTTGCTCCATTGAATTGAAAGGTTGGTAAAGCATCACCTGGATTGATGGAAAGGACTACCGATTTTGAGGTACCTTTAGTGAATATTCTTTGCAATGGATTTTGGGCTACACTGATATTGTGCTCAGATGATTGTAAGTGAGCTTTTTCTACGATCTTACCAACTAAGCTGGTGATGGTTATCTTTCTGTATGAATTTGGTTCTTCCATAGGCTTATTCTTCTTCTTATAGATTGGTGAAACCCATCCAAATCTGAACGTAGCTGGAATTTTCTTTATGCGAATGACCGAGTTGATGGTTTGTGTTAATATAGTAATTATGGCCGGACAACAATTCTTAAGGTGTTCACTGGTGATATTCAGGTCGCCAGCTGCTTTTCCATTTTTCAATGGGTTCCAGATGAGACTACAATATTCTAGAAGTGGTCGTAGTATCAGAGCTATATACAAATTTGAAAGAGTCACTTGTGAATGGTCGCTGAAGCAGAGTTTAATCAAACCAAGTCTGATTTGCTCTGGATGCTATATGCTCTATATGTTTGGACCACTTGAGATCATTTGACATTATTATTCTTAAGTCCTTCTGATTGTCGCATTCCTGAAGGGGCTCTCCATTTAGTATGCATGCAAAGTCGATAGCTCCTCTAATTCACATTACTGAACATTTACTGGTGTTAATAAACAGAGACAATTTTTGGACCATTCTGATAGTTTATCAAGGTCGTCCTGCAGATCTATAGTCTTTATTTTTTGTATATTTTACAATTATCGGCAAAGAGTTTAGCAATACGATTGACTATATCTGGCAAATCGTTCACGTAGAGCATCATCATCACTTACGAGGCATAAGCCATTGGCTTGTTATTGCCTCGGAGTCAAACACATTGAAAATGCATGTAGTTTGACTTGCTCAGTCGAATTTGAATGTTCTCTCCTTAAAGCAAACATCTGGTTTTTTCTTGAGTGGTTTGATTGCTGCTGTGTCTCGAAACTCTCCATATTTCAGTGACATTGGGTTTGAGATGTTAAGTTTGTTTTGGAAAAGTGCAGTGGTGCAGATGAGTGGTCTCTGTGTCTGCTGCGGTGTGCCACCTATGCTCATGGTTACTCCCTGCTGCATTTATGTGTGTAAGGTGTCTGCCATAACAATAAGCAATGCCTTCGGTGGACAACCTGTTATGATTCATGAATATTATTTATCTGAAATTATTGAATGAATAATCTTGAATCTTGAATCTTGCGCCTAGCACTCGGCTACATTGGTGGGTTGTGGGGTCGTAAATGGTTCTGTGAGCTTCGTTGCTGTTGCTATAACTTTCTGTGTTCATTGCTACCTGAGTGTGCTTTTGTATGCTAGTGTCACTTCATCCTATCCACAAAAATGTGGCCGTGGAAAAGCAGTGACATATTTAATTTGAGGTCGATTTAGTCATATCCAAATGGGATTCCGAATCTGCAAGTGATCTATGCTAGTCTCTCTTTGTGCTATCACAAAAATGTGGCCATAGAAAGCAGAGAGCTATCTACTGGTAATAGGAATCACTACCAAGCATCGTCTCACCTATACCCCCACAGTATTGACAGAAATGTACTAAGATTTTGTGATGGGTTGGTATAAGTATGGCTTGTTCAGTCAAATTCAAATGTTCTTTATTTGAAGTAATATCTAATTGATAAATGATATAGGCAGGCAAATATTAGAAGGTATGATCAGAGACTACGATGAATTGTTGGAACTCACACAAACAATGGCACAAAATACCAAGATATTTGCTTCATCTATTCTACCACGACCATACAGCAGATGCGACAACAACCTTTTAGATGTTTTCGATGGAATGTTGTGGTCCCTTGTAAATTGGCACATGGGCAACTTCATAAATAATACAAAGAAAATTGGTGGCCTCAATGGTGAACCACACTACAGCCTATTTTGTGATGATGTTCACCCTAAGGTTCATGAAGGCCTCTGCCTATTGCCAGAAAACATCAGTATCACCTTTAGTCTGTGATGAACACCAGTGCAGAATCTTAGGATTTTTGTTATATCCAAGCTACATCATGGAGACGATAAACCCAGCTACAAACCCATTCAATCATCACATAATACCAGCACAACTCTCAAACCAATTCTCAGTACTAAGCAACGAAATTGTAGATGCACATACAAATGAGGCATCTCAGTACACTATGCGTTACAATGAAAACGCAATAACCACCAAAAAAAGTCAGATGTAAAAAACAAGTGAAAACACTAACTGGTGAGTGCGCAGAAATCACCACAAGATCAATACCAACGCACACTCTCAAATAGGGAACAGTATAAGTTCTAAAACAGTAACCGATATATGCATATACATAAATGCAGATAGTCTAATTAATAAAAAAAAAAGCTGAGCTTGAAGCACCAGTACAAAAGATTCGTCCTGCTATCATACTAATCATGGAAGTGTTACCAAAAAACACAATTATAAACATTAGCAAATTGCAGATTGATGAGTACAACCTCTCGCTAAATAGTAATCCTCCAAGAGGAGTCATCATCTATACCCGTGAATCATTAAATGCACAAAACAGTGACACTCTAAATGATCATGTGTTTAACGAATCAGTATGGCGCACATGGATGACACAGCAAAAGGATAAAATTCTTGTTGGATGCATCTATAGAAGCCCAAACTCAGACGGCCTAAATAACAATAATAATTAATAACCTGCTAAATATACTAAACCATGTTGAAACACAAAATGCAGATCACATTACTATAGTTGGGGATTTCAACTTCCCATCTATTAACTGGAGCACTGGTCTTTTGGCAAATCTAGAAGAAAATGCATTCCTCAAGACAACTAGGGATATTATCCTACAGAAACTGGTTACTAATGCGACACGACATAGAATAAACCAAACTTCAAATCTTTTGGATCTAGTTTTAACAAACAATCAAAACATCGTCCATGAAATAAGCCACCTACCTCCAATAAGTCAGAGTGGCCATGATATTCGACAAGTATCACTACATCCAGACATCTTAAGCACAAGCAAACAAGCAGCTAGGCCCAAGTTACAGTTGAACCAAGGACACTATACCGAAATGAGAAGACTTACAAATGACAGACTGGAATCATCTGAGCAAACTTAATGCATCAGATGCTTAGAACTTCCTACACACAAAATTGATCACAATGAAGGAGCATTACATTCCTACAACAAAACAACATGCTAAGAAAAAACACATTCACTCGCATGCAACACATTCAGTCACATGTAATAATTGGTCATACAAAAGATATAATGAAACAAAGAAAAGCACATATTACACGATTTACAAAATTGCTAGAAACAAAGCGACAACGAAAATCAGAAAAGCAAAACAGAAATTTGAACAGAAGGTGGCAAGTGAATGCAAGGGAAATCCTAAGGCTTTTTGGAACTATGTCAAGAGTAAAACGGTCCTATGGGAATCAATTAGCAAGCTACACAACCCAGCTAATGAAACAATGACTACAGATGATAAAGAAAAAGCTAATATTCTTAACAACTTTTTCTCAAGTATGTTCACTTCAGAAAATCTTAATTCTACACCAACCATTAGCCCCAGAAGTAATGGTATTGTATTAAAAGACATAATAATAACTCCCGTCGCTATGGAAAATAAATTGAAAGCAGTCAACTCCAATAAAAGCAATGGCCAGATGAAATACCAGTGAGAATATTAAAGAAACCGCTAACCCGATATCTGGAATATGGCAAATGTATGCTGTATACCCAAAAAAGTCTAATAAAATTCTCAGATCAGCTACAGACCAATCAGTCTTACCTCTACCATGTGTAAGGTCCTAGACTCATTTAAAAGGGGCAGCATTGTAAATTTTCAGTAAACAGCCAATCTATTTACCAGGTGCCAGCATGGTTTCAGATACAAGAGATCCTGTAAAACTCAATTGCTAGAGTACCTCAAAAAGATAACAGTCAAACTTCATTCAAATGAACCTGTCGATGCAGTATATTTAGGTTTTTTAAAAGCATTTGATACTGTACCACACCAACGACTCCAAACACAACTGAGAAGCTATGGTGTTGGTGATAATTTAGTAAGATGGATAGGAAACTACCTATGTAACAGAAGATAGAGAGTAAGAATCACTGATGCAACATCAGCCTGGATAAAGATGATAAGCGGCGTGCCACGAGGGAGTGTCCTGGGACCTAAATTTTTTCTAATAAACATAAATGACCTACCAGACAGTTTGACCTGTCACTGCAAAATATGTGCAGACGACACACAAATATATGGCAACCCAGCTACAAGTAAGATCCAAGACAACATAGACAATGTATGTAAATGGTCGCAGATATGGCAACTATTCTTCAACACAGATAAAATGCATGTCCTGCATTTCAGTAGGAATAACCTTCAAACTAAATATTATATGACAGATATGCCTGATATGCATCCTACATCAACATCAGATGTAGAAAAAGACATGGGAGTGCATATTGACAGAAACTTCTCTTTTGATATACATAATTATAGCTAAGATCATCTCCAAGGCTAACAGCACAATATGACTAATCAAGAAAACCTTTGCCAACATTGACCCATCTATTTTCGCGCTTTTGTACAAGTCTCTTGTGAGACCTATTCTCGAATACTGCAACTCGGCATGGTCGCTACAATTGAAAAGGCACTCACAACTATTAGAAAGAGATCAACGTCGAGAAACAAAACTTGTCCCACAAATCAGAGACTATAGCTACATGGAAAGACTTGTGGCCTTATGTCACTGAAACATAGACGGTTTCGAGGAGATTTCAATTTGCATCGACAGGTTCATTTGAATTAAGTTTCACTGTTATCTTATTGTTTTACATGATCTATTATGTCGAAATCCATGCTGACATTTGGTAAATAAATGCGCTGTTTGCAAAATGTCTACTATGCTGTCTCTTATGAATGACTCCAGGACCTTACACAAGGTAGAGGGAAGACTGGTTCGTCTGTAGTTACTTTGGTCGTTTTTATCCTTTTTTGTGTATGCAGTATACATTTGCCATTTTCCATATCTCAGGTAATATACCTTCTTCTGGCGACTTGTTAAAAATTATGCATAGTGGTGCATTAATTTCTTTGGTAGCTTCCTTTAATATTCTCATTGGGATTTCAGCACATTGCTTTTATTGGTGTTGAGTGCTTTCAATTTGTTTTGGATGTTGATAGATGTTATTATTATGTCGTTTAAGACAATACCATTGCTTCTGGTGCTAATGATTGGCGTAGAATGAGGATCTTCTGAAGTGAACATACTTGAGAAAAAGTTTTTGAAAATATTAGATCTTTCTTTATCATCTGGAGTCATAGTTCCATTAGCTGGATTATATACCTTGCTAATTGATTCGCGTAGGACAGATTTACTCTTGACATAGTTTCAAAAAGCTTTAGGATTTCTTTTTCTTTCACTTTCCACTTGACGTTCAAAAGGCTGTTTTACTTTTCTGATCCATGCCATTTTTTTTGTTTCTAGCAATTTTGTAACGCGCGTAATCAGTGGTCTGCTTTGTTTTACTGTATCTTTTGTATGCCCAATTTTTATATTTGAGTGAGTGTGTTGTCGTATGGTTGAGCAAGAAGTGTTTCTTCTTACCATGCTGTTTTGACGTGGAAATGTACTGCTCCTTCATTGTGATCAGTTTTGTATGTAGGGAGTTCCAAGCTTCTGGTGCATTAAGTTCGTTCATATGATTCCAGTCAATCGTCCCTAAGTCTGCCCTCATTTCATTATGCTATCCTTTGTTCAATAGTAGCTTTGGCATAGTTGCTTGTTTGCTTGTGTTTAAGATGTCTGGATGTAGTGAGATTTGTAAAACGTTATTCAAGGACGATATTTTGGTTGTTCATTAACGTTAGGCTTAAAATATTTGAGGTCTGATTTATTCTATTCCGTGTCACAGTTGTAACTAGTTGCTGTAGGAAAATATCCCTGGTAGTGCTAAGAAATGCTTCTTCTTCCCCATTTGATGAAAGTCCCGTGCTCCAGTTAATCGAAGGAAAGTTGAAATCCCCTACAATAAGAATGTGGTCAGCATTTGCCGTCTCAACCTTGTTTAGCAGATTTAACAGTCTATAATTGTTTGGCCCGCCTGACTTAAGGCTTCTGTAGATGCAACCAACAAGAATTCTTTTCTATTGGTGTGTCATCCATGTACACCATACTGATTCGTTAAATGTGTGATCTTATAGCATGTCACAGTTTTGGCTATTTAATGATACATGGATATAGATGATAACTCCTCTTAATGGATTGCTGTTCTATTTCCCCAGCAATATAATTTAAATCAAATTATGGGTATCACCCTAATCATCACCTTGGTTACTTAAGGTACTTTCAATAAAAACGCAATTGAAACACCATTCAGCAAATTCAAATTTGAATCATTTATGTTCTGTTCTGGTCTGTATACTGCTATCCCCCTCGACTTGGTTGGAGCACCCACACAACAGTGTGGTAACAATTTACTTAATTTTTCTTAACTGTATATGAAACATGCTTCAGGTTACTATTCACACCGCTGATTGACGAAGACCCATATCCTTCATTAGCGAAAACGTTGAATTAACTAATAGTTAAATCAGAATACGTGGAGATGTACATGTGAGTGTGTAGAGCATGTGTAAGGGAGTAACTGATCCGAGATTAATTATGAACCCGCAATCCTAATGTAAACAGGTCAAAATTCAAAATGAAGTATTTTAAAGCGGGAATTGGAACAAATTATTAAAGATAAAATTTAAGTGAATGACTGTACTACTAGATGTAAAGGTAGTATGGAGTAATCCAACAGATGGCCTCCAAGATAGAATTTCTGTTATCCCTACCCGCCTAAATTCAATGGATTGGTGATGACTGTGCTGATAAGAATTAAACATAAGACAAGGCTGAAAATTAATTGCAACTATTATATTAGCCAACCTATATATTCCATATATCAATCTAATGGTAAAGTGGTACATATTTTATGACATACTACGACGGACCATGGCGAATGTCTACCCCTCTGGAGAAATTTAAATATTAGGTATTATCATGCCATTCTCCCTGGGCTACGGTCTGGTATAATACGCCATAATCCCATAAACCCCTGTAAATTAGCGTTCACCAGCCCATAACTTCACCATCGAAACATGCTTCTCTCTGGAATGACTCTTTTTGACACTCTCGCTGTCAATCCAGAATTGGACTCTATGGCTTGACCTGTCACCTCCACATTCCCTTTTAAAATTCACATCACCCTGATTAACTTGCTATTTTCACGATTAACAACGAAAGAGAATGACCAGACCTGGCTTTCCCACTATATTCACTTCCCTACGACAAGACCAAATAGTTCCCTTCTTTCACTCCCACCTAACAACCAATTTAACTAATTAAATCCATATCAAAGGACCAATGATCGGACATTAAACTGAATGATCACCACCCCACCTCTTTCACGTATTACAACCTCATTTCTTAATGCAAACATCTCACTACATGCAATATTACTCCGCCCGAGACAACACCAAACACTTCCCACGAGAAATATACATCCAAAATGTACAGCTAGGAGAAAACCGGTATTGTTACATCGCAGGGAACGTATATTTCTATACCACTATTGTCTAACACATACACAAAAACAAACACTTTAACAGGGGAGACTGTGGTCAGGTGGGTCAAGTGGTACACTTTGGCATCCAATATCAACACATACAGGGAAACATGAAATTTATAATTTATTTATTTCACTCTCTTACACATGCATGTGCAGAACATCAAGACGAAGACTTTTTTTATCTACACTACCAATCTGTCTTTCTAGTCTCTGCTTACTTTTGCGGCACCTACTTACAGTGTTAAGCATGTAAACTCGCCTGCAGTGGATGCTGTAACATAATCTTCTCGTGATTGATTCTATTTCGTTATTTAGTTCTGGGTCATTTGGAATAACGTTTGAGTCAATTAGCACAGAACAACCTATGATGACCTGGGTTAATGTGTTAATGTCTCTAATGATAGTAATCCGGTTGTGATAGTTAAGCTTAGATCTAATTAATGTTTTGAGTTCTAAGAGATGACTCCGTCTGTGCGAGAGCAATGCATTGCATTTTACCAGCATATGGGCATAGTCCTCGGGTTCGAGCTGACAAAGTGGACATGTAGGGTCGATTTCATTTTGGTCGAATTTGGCAAGATTTGCCTGAACTAGGTACGTTCCAGTGAGAAATCTGATTTTTATGCTACATCTACGCACGTCCTTTACTTCATTACGAACAGTGAGCACAGACTGGTGCATTTTGCCAATAAGCAGTGCAGATATGTGACAGAATGACAACGTCTTATTTGTACTGCATTCCTGAGTCAAGTGCCATGTCCAGTATGAATCTACTGTTGTCTTGACTAGTTTTTTCCAGCTTGGTAGGAGTTCGAATCATTAGGCTATTTAGAGCAGGAAGACCATACTGATGTAGAATAGTTTGGACATATGTAAACCAGCTGTGAGAGTTACCGGAACCAGAATGAAGAGCAGTCTGTCTCATCATTATATTCCTTAGAACCTGGTTTTCACTTCTGATGATAGTTCCTAATAGTGAAAGTTGTCGAATATGTAGTTCCGCGATGATAGGCCTCGCTCCAACTAAGAGTAATACAATCCACTTGGCAGTATGAATTGGTAGAGACAGTATTGTCTTCAGCATGTTAATGTGGAACGACTCAAGACTATCCATCTGATTTTTGGTGAGAGAGACGATCTCCATTCCATATAAAAGGCGAGGTAGGACATACATTATATAAATATGATAGCACACTTTTGGTGATAATCCATTTGTGTCGTGTAGGCCAGAGTTTGTCATGGCATAGAAACATCTTCGTGCGCTGGAGATCTTTTCCTCTGTGTTGATAAAACTTTCTTCTTCACTGTACGGGCGAGGCCAAGATGTGTTGTCTTCTCCGTAACTGGTATTGGAGCATTACCCATGTTCCAGGTAGATGAGGTTGAGTTATGCAACTTTGTATTAAGCTTACAGAGGATGGTTGATTTTTCTGGATGAATGTTGTATCTTTTCTACATGTATAAGAATATGTCTGGTCAAGCATAAGTTGCAGTTCTTGTGCAGAGTTTCTACATAGGGTAATATCATCAGCAACAGTAGGACACCCTAAGTAAGTTGTTCCAATATAAGAGCCCAATTGTTGTGTATGTAACTGATCCAGTAGGCTATTGATATAGGTTTTGTACAACCCTGTAGATAGGATTCCATCGCGTCGGACACCTTGTTGAACTTGGAATTCTGCACTAACGATGCTTCTCCATTTTACTCTTGCTGTTAAACCTGTATAAAAGCTTTTTGACTGTCCAAAAATGCTAGGTATAATGGCTGTTTCGTATCGGTAGCTTCGGATATAATTTCTGAGACTATCAGAGCCGCCATAGTTGGAGAAAGATGAGCTGTAAATCCAAATTGTAGAGATGATTGTTTCTCGGGGAGATGTTTTAAGATTCTAAGCCTGACACTCAAAAGTAATCTTATCTATGACCATAGTAAGAAATGTCCTGTAAATTACACAATATGACAAATTTTCAAATTCTTATGCGTCACTTATCCTCGTGGCTTCTGTATAACTTCTGCATACACAGAGAACAACCGTTTTCTATTATCAGTAGGTTGAGGTTTGGGAGCTGAACACATTATACTGGATTCATGGACTCAGATCTTGTCTTGTCTGAATGTCCAATGAAAGCGACCCTCAACATTTGTCTCTTCCATAAATGAAATGTGAACATCACCATACATATTATCCGGTTCTAGCACCTGCCCAACGTATGCACTGCCACTAAGTGGCTGCCACAAAGTCATCTACACAGAAATAAGCTAGGACAGGATTTGTGTTGGCCCCAGATGGAGAATTGGGAGGAGGAACCCTGGGAGACTTGCCTCCATTAGTGTCATTATCATCTATTCTATTTTAAGGATTTATTTAACATTCTTCACGTGGTGGTAAAATACCTTCATTTGCCATGTACATGGAGAATCAGTAATAAACCCTTCTTCGGCATTGAAACAATCTTTACATAGGCATGATGTGCATCTAGTTATGAATCTTCCACCACCACCCACCACCCACCACCCCCATTCGATGGTCAACTATGGCAAATGTTGGAAGAGAAATGTTGTACGAATTTTCGGAAATGAATATAAAAAACCCAAATTGTACAAATAGTCATGCAGCACATACTTTTGCTTTTCATTGCTCCGTCCTTAATTGTGTCACCTTTCCCTGGTAAAATACACATTTCCTTCCGGATTTGTTACCTTAATTTTGATTATCTACAGCGTTTCAAATAGAATAATACTTTGTCTTGTATGTTAGTTTGGCACCAACTAAGCTTTACTGACTTGTGGAGAGTCGATAACAGTTAACAGAACATACACTCAGCAAATATCGTTCTTTTTTAGATATAATAAGCTGACTTTGTTGATTTCCATAGGTAGCCTGATTTGTAGTCATGGCAGATTGACTCTGTTGACATGTATGTGCTGTTAAATCTTTGTAGACAGAATAGGTTGGTTCTGGTTAATTGAGTATGATGCTAGAGATACAGGCATTGTAGGCGAGTCCTGTTTATTTGTATATATTGGCGGGTTATGCATGACAGGCTGACTCTGATGCATATGATTTTGATGCTGTGGTTATGTTACTTAATTTGTAGATATCACAGGATGGTTATGACTGGTGGCATGTGCTACTGAGTATGAAGATAAAGTAAGCTCGGTTTGCTGAATTGAATATGTTGTTGAATTTGTATGCATGACAGACAGATTCTGATACATCTGACTTTGATGTGGGTCTTTTTCTGAATTTTTTGACATGATGGGCTTATTTTGATAGGTGGCATGTGCTACTGGGTATGTAGGCATAGTAGGCAGAGTCTGCTGAATTGTATATACTGTTAAATTTGTAATATAGCGAATGGCGATGAAGACTGATGTGGTCTCTTGCATTCTAGCCCCACATTAGTTGTAAGTTGTAGCCGAGCATGATGAGGACTGCAGCTGGCTTGCCAAGAAGCCTGGCAGCGGACTGGTGTGTGCCTCTGCCTCGAGAAGGCACTCACTAAGGGTGGCATTGTGTGCCTGTAGCCGGGATCTCACCAAAGTGCTGCATTTGTTTGGCCTGCTTTTCGACTTGGCTCTGCAGCATTAACGTGATCACGAAGAACGACACACTTCTAAAGCAGTTCTGTATAAAGACTGGTTATAGGCCATATCCTCTAATGCCAAATGTGCCTATATACCACCACTTTATTGGAAACATGTCCTCGCAACTAGATCACTTCCTCGAACTAGCCGATCAACCAAGCCCTATTATAGAGATTGTAGTGCATTCCCTAAATCCAGAAAACAATAGTACCCATGATGCGGTAATGGCTACTCTTGCTGTACACCTGAATCTATGTAGACATGCTGAAGCCAGTTTGTCAAGTCCAGTTGAAGGTCGAATAAACTGGGGGAAAGGTAGACATCGATAGGTATAGACAGCTGACCTCAGCCAGTGTGCAGGCGAGCTAGAAATATGTACTTGACCCCGTGGGCTGAACAGGCTGAACCTGGTTACATCCAAGCACATCTGGGATGTTTACATTACGCCAGTCATCCTACATGGGCTAGAGGGTTTGCTCCTTAAACCGACAGAAGTACAAAAGATACAAGAATTCTAAGAATACAGCACCTGCCAACTGCATGTGTATATGAGGCTGCTTACTTGTTACATGGAGCCATACCTATTGAAGGTCAGCTACACAAAATGACTGTAACCTTTCTTGTGAGTATGATGCGCAGAGAAGACTCTATAAAAAGGGATATAATTGAGAGACAATTGGCAGTTAAATCTCCAGAATCACATAGCTGGCTAGTAAAGGTTAACAAATCCTCAAGATGTACAGCCTTCCCTCTGCACATACTTTGGCAAAGGAGCTGCCAAGCAAGTTGAACTGGAATGAGATGATATTGGTTCAGAACCATGCCTACTGGGACAGAGAGCTGAAAGAAGAAGTCACAGAGAAGAAAATATTGCAGTACCTCAGCTTAGATGCCTGTGAAATGGAAGAGCTGCAAAACTGACAATATCTCTGTATATAAAGCTACTGTCCAAGCAAAACTACTAGTACAAATATACCATCTGATAGGTGGCATGACCAGAAGTATAAGTGGTCTGACTTGTTGTCCTCTTTATAAGACTGATGATGAAACATTGATGTGATTCCTCCTTGTCTGTCCTGAGCTCAAGATACCAGAGGAAAAAGGATTAACAACATCTACAGCTGCGTACAACAACGTGGCCATCCAACAAATGAGGAAAAGTGCACATATGCTATTCTAGATCCGAGTAAGCTTGTTACTCCGAGAAGTGTGCAACCTTTTTGAATTTCGATCAGACTCAAGAACCAGGAGACACAGGCTAAAACTATACAAATCCCGATCACGTTTAAACATACAAAAAATACTTCTTTAACATATAATCGTGGACTTATGGAACATCATTCTGACCCATGTTATAGAAGCAACAACCGTGATATCATTTGAAACAAAATTAGATAAACTATGGGATAACCAACCTCTATACTATAACTATCTAGCTGGCAATATAAATCCCATGTTTTATTACCCAATTGAAATAGGAAATTAGGAATTTGTCACTACAGGCTTTTATCCATCTCACAGAAATGGAATATGATTGATTGGTGTGATATTTACTAATATATAGAATAGGATCATCTACAAGAGCATCATATTCACTCATGGGAGCAGGAATGCACGGCTTAAACGGGTTGAATCCTCTAACATCAAAACAGCTATGGGATATATACATAACTCCAGTTCTTATCCATGGACTTGAAAGGCTGATACTACTGCAGACAGAAATAGAAAGGCTGGAGAAATTCTATAGATACTATCTGAAAGCCATACAGCATATACCAACTGGAACTGCCAACTCAGCTGTATACATATCATTGGGAGCCATACCATCTGAAAGTGAACTCCACAAAAGAATGCTGAATTTCTTTGTACACATGCTGAGGAGAGAAGGCTCTCTGGAACGAGATATTTTGGAATGACAACTTTCTATCAAACTACCGTCATCAAACAGCTGGACAGTAAACATCAGGAAAACCCTTCAGCAATATAAATTACCATCTGCATATACAATGATAGGAAACCCATCAGACAAACTGGCATGGAAGAAAACAATCTCATCACATATTAACATCTACTGGGAGAACAAACTTAAAGAGGAGGCTGTGGAGAAAACTACTCTGAAATACCTAATCACAGACAATTATAACATCGGTACAGCACACATGACATGGAGTAGCTGAGGAACAGATAACACTTCAGTCTACAAAGCAACCATAAAAAGCCAAACTACTCGTGCAGAGATACCATCTATTTGGTAGTTTAACAATAAACTGAAAGGCAATAACCAAATTGCCACTGTGTAGCAATATGTAGCTCGCGGGGGTACATACTGGTCCGCTATGACATTTCCGCCCATCGCACCGCAAGTGCATGATGAATGGGATGGCTGGTTACCTGCGGATCTCGTATGACGTCTCTCCGAGAAATACATAGACCGACTTCTAGAGTCGGTGGAACACTGATGTTCCAGTGGGGCCGTGTGACCATTGCCGCCAAGATTGAACCACACAGTGTCATCCCAACTATTAGTGTCACCGGTATGTCTATCCATACTAATTTAGAGATATGGAACAATTTATAATTAAACAGTAGAAATATTTATATACTATACAAACAAGGTGAATCGGTTGACAGTAAATGAGCACACAATAATACACAACATAGAGCTATCTGGTGTTCTTTCCACGTGGTGTCACAAGAGGTACCACACAGGTTCTTGAATCCGCAGAGGTATCACAACAAGAGAAGCATCCACAACGAAGTCACTAGTTAGTTTAATATAAACTAGTATACCCCTAACACACACACAAAGAAAATATTGTTGTTGCGAGAGGTAAGTGCCTCGTGCGGGCCTCCGTCAAAGGAAAATGCTTTCAACTCTGAAGCGGAGGAAAAGAGATGGCAAAAAGGGCCAATATTTTATTCAACAGAAAAATGCTAAGTGAAGATCCTAGTGAAACCATAATTCATGTGATGCATACTGGTTTATGTGAAGATGGGACGAATGATTTCCAAAGAATTCCCACGCCACCGTCTTATGTAGTTCCAAAGATACTGTATTGGTAGATGCCGCTTTATTTATGCAGGCCTTCTGCTACCGTCTAACCTATCATTTAGTTGTTAGAAACAGAAACTAGTTTTGGCCACAAGTGGCAGGGATTCCTACCTAACTTTAAATACAGTTGTCCAATGGGCGCAGACGCTTCGCTTCCCATAGGTCGTCTGGATTAACATCGACCTCCATGGACAACATGCGTACATGTTATGACACAAGGCATCCAAATTCGATGAAAATCTGGCTACCTTGTCCCGCAACCACATAAAACATCACCTGGACAATGGCTACGTTTCACACAAGCAAGTTTTGATTCCTGACATGTCTTTATGGTGGGGGTGGAGAGATGGATATCCATCATGAGCATCCTTCCCGTGAGGGCGTGATGAGCTCCAACACGTCATCCAGACACTGCAATGAATTGGATTGAGATCCGCATCTCATCCGTCACCGCGTGCTACGGATCTAACAGTTGGCCTGTCGTTAGGGTTAAGTTCCAATATGCCCAAATATGCACTGCGAGCTGGTAAATAAACTAACTAAGTTGTTGAAAGCACCTACAGTAAACAAGGATAATATTCACAGTAAAACAAATTATAAATTGTGGCTTTAGGACCGGTAAGGTACCTATTAGTTATCAGTACCATATACGGAAATGATACTTGAGTACCTAATAGTCATTGGTACGGAACAGGCTACTATGTTACTGAAATTGAGGCGCTAACATATTCATAGCGTGAGTCAAAATGTTCTCGGAAGCTGGAGAGATTTCTGCAGGCAGATTTCTGCAGGCAGATTTCCGCAGCTGATCTATGCAAGCTGACTCCTCCAGAAAGGGTAGATATGGTACACACTCAGGACAGTGAAACACAGCAGTGAAGAAATGTCTATTAGATAGTCTTGGTAATTAATATACAATTTATATGGAGGTGAGAAAGTTATCCGTCTGGCGATGGAAGTAGTAAAGTTGAAGTTTGCCCATTAACAGAGAGGGCTATATATTATATTAGGCAGTTACATAAATTGGCACACAGTGCGGGATGCATCACATAGCTCTTGTGGCGCACCCAGCAAAGTTCCACCTGGCTGTGGTCAAAAAGTTGATTAAACACACACGACATGCAGTGCGGAAATTGAAGTCCACTTTTCAGCATGGTTGGCAGATCCGGTGAGTCATCCATTAAGAATCACTGTAAGCTCTATATTCCATAGAATCACATCCCGGGCCCACACGACCCTTTCCGCAGAGGTGTTCCCTTTAGACAAGTTCGGCAGCAGGAACCATAACTTTAATTATTTTGCTCCCGGATGGCCGTCCGGGAGCATCCAAAATTATGTAACGCATAAAGTCCGAGAACTGCTATCCGGTGTGGGTGAGCTGAATGTCGCTTGGAACTGCGGTGCTGTTCTGTATCTTCTGTTGGTGTTCCGGTTCACTCATCAAGTCCCACACTTCCAGCCAGTCCTCCAGACGGGTCGGTCTCCTCGCCGACGATGCACCTGATTCTTGATTTTGCATCCCTTTTATACTACTCGTGACATTGGAGGCAGATACCTCAGCCAATCAGCGGCCGAGCAGTAGCCAATCAGCGTGTAGCTAGATCAGTGACGTATTTATCACGTTTACAGAACATTCTAGATCTATTTAGGCATACACGCGATTACGACGTCAAAAGCAATATTTTGAAGATAATTTAAGGGGATTTTCGCGGATAACTCAGCCTTTTCTGGACCAATTTTAAAATAGTTAACAGTTCTAGAAAGGTTTCTTACGAGTACCCACTCCGTAGGCTACCTATAGGCATGCACTCGCTTCCAATTCCGTGACGTGTTGTCAGGGAAGCTCTGACGCGCGTGCATGTGCACCACACATTTTATCAGACTTAGCCGATTTTAACGAAAACCTCTCTCATAGGGCTTATGTACACGTACTATCCTACCCAGGGTGGGGCGTGCTTGGAGCGAATCCAGAGTGGCCATTCCGTACCCAGCTTTGCTGGGACGGTCAGTACCCATCCGGTCGGTCCGCGCTACAAATAAAATGGAAGATCTTCAGCACTTCCTTCTGGACTGTCCAGAGCTAGAGCATGTTAAAAGCCCAACAATGACAAAGATCAGAACATTGATGCAGCAACAGAATATCGTGCTTATAGATGAATGCTGTATACAAATTATATTGGATGCGAGTAAGCTTACAGATTCACACTTTGAGACAATCAAAAAATATGCAAGAGAACTATGCTTTAACCTACATAAGAAACGCTCCAGTCTACTCCAACTTAACCTTGATAGAAATCATCAGTGAAATCAAATAATGTCACGATTAATTGTAAAGAACACAAAACAAAAACAAAAACCCAAATGGTGAAACCAGATAGGAAAATACTCCATATTTGGCGGTTCGCCTGAAGGGAAACTCTGAGAGGCGAAATTTACATAACAAGAAGAAGAAGAAGAAGAAGAAGAAGAAGAAGAAGGCCATATCAATTCAATTCAATTCACATTTTTTTTTTTTTACAGTAGCATTTCACATTTATATTACAAATCACAGGTAGTCCACCAAAGACAAAGCCTATGTGGTGATGGACCCCTAACATATATTAGACAAAGACACATTATTATATAGATCTCTGATGAGTTTGAATGTTTCAATTAAATCTCCTCGAAACAGTCTATATTTCGGTGACATTAGATTTAGGGCTTCAAGAATATGTTTGCTCCAGCGTTTTCATCTTCTGCTGGATAGACGTGTATTCAGGAGCTCCATAATTCATAAATTTCCCAAGGATAGAAATCTATTCCAGAAGTAGGTTCGTCTGCAAGGCCTTCAGTCCAAACTCAAACGAAGAAAACAATACAAAATTTAATACATTTATTAAGAATGGGTCTGCCAAAAAGCATTCCCACCTACTAATTACTGGCGATTTTAATTTTCCAGAAATTGACTGGAAAGCAGGTGGTATTCTTGCAAAACAATCACAGCACGCTGATTACTTTCTGGATGCTGTAGGCGATTCTTTGCTGCACCACCATATCTCATTTCCCACAAGATATAGAATAAATTGTGAGCCTAGTGTCATAGATTTAGTATTCACTAATGAGGAAGAAATGATTGACAACATAATCCCTCTCCCAGCCCTTGGTAAAAGTGACATATGCATTTATTATGAACTAAAATGCTACGCTGAACCACAGCAGAATATGACCAATCAATTTGCTTATGACAAAGGTAACTATTCTGCACTACGATCAGCGGGGAAGCACTTTTCCACAACAAATCCCCCGAAGAATATTGGATAAATTTCAAAAATCTTGTAAATAAATTCACGAAAGATTATATTCCAACTAAACAAGTTAAAAACAATAAAAGATATAGACCACCCTGGTTAGACAGAAAGACCCTCAAGTTAGTGTAAAAAAAGAAAGGAAGTGGAAAAGGTATTTGCAAACAAGAGCATCAACAGATTACAACAAATATGCTAGTATACGCAATCAAGCGAACCTATTCTGTAAACGTGCAGTTAAAAAATATAAGGAAACTCTAGCTAAAAACAGCAAATCTAGTCCAAAGTCATTCTGAGCTTATGTAAATAGCCAGCTCTAGTCCAAAGATAATGTGGGAGACGTAAAAGATCTTGATGGCAATTTAATAAATGAAAGAAAAAGTCCTGAACTAAATCACTTTTTCCCTAGTACAGTCACCAATGAGAACCTAGATATTATCCCAACATTTACAACAGAGACTACAACAACAATAAACAATATTACTGTCTCTGTTGAAGACGTCAGAAAAAAACTTGCAGATTTAAAAACAAATAAACCAGATGGGCCTGATGACCTGCATCCAAGACTTTTACATGAACTAAAAGATGTATTATCTGAACCACTTAGCATAATTTATAACAAGTCATTATCAGAAGGGACTATCCCTTCTGACTGGAAATGTGCTAATGTTATACCCGTGCATAAAAAGGAGCAAAGAGGGATCCGAACAATTACATACCCATCAGTCTAACCTCAGTTCCATCCAAAATACTTGAACGCATAGTAAGGGACAAGCTGATAGAGTACATGAAGAAAAGTGAAATAATTACTGAATACCAACATGGGTTCCTAGGGGGTGGGGTGGGGTGGGGTGGAGATCAACAGTAACTCAAATACTAGAAGTCAGACGAATGGACAAATGCTTTGGACAATAAGAAATAGATTGATGTAATTTATCTTGATTTTAAGAGGGCTTTTGACTATGTACCACACGCGCGATTGTTAATCAAGTTAAAAGCATATGGTATCTCGGGGAAACTCCTAGAATGGATTAAGTCATTTCTAATAGGAGGAAAGCAGAGGGTAGTGGTTAATGGGGCAGCCTCAGATTAGGCCATGGTTATAAGTGGTGTCCCACAGGGCAGTGTACTTGGCCCACTACTGCTTGTAATATACGTAAATGACATGCCAAGAAGCTTAAAATCCAGACTCTATCTTTTCGCAGACGATACTAAACTGTTTAACTCAATAACTGATGCGAGTGATTGTGAAATCCTGCAAAATGATCTAGAGACCATTCAAAACTGGTCCCAAAATTGGCAATACATGTTTAACACAAACAAAAGCTCAGTTATGCACATTGACCCCAAGCCAAGTGCCACTAATTTTAAGTACAAACTCCTTGATAATGATATAACAGTAGCCTTAAAGGAGGAGAGCGAGATCAACGACATGGGTATAATAATCGATTCAAACTTAACATTTGAAACCCATATAAATAACATCATATCAAAAGCCAACAGAATGAAAGGGCTTATATGGAGAATGTTTCATTCCATTACTACATACATTTTTAAGATGCCGTACCAAAGTTTAATACACCCTCATCTGGAGTATGCTGGTCCCGTTTGGTCCCCACACACATGGAAATATGTCCAACATTTAGAAAAAGTCCAGAAACGAGCCACTAAAATGGTACCAGCTTTGCAGAACATGTCCTATGAAAATCGTCTTCGAAATCTAAACTTAGGATGGCTTAGGATGTCTTAGGATGTTTCTGTGGACTCAGGCTGATTACATCCTCTATGTCCACCTCATCTTTCTTCACGACCATTCTGTGTATCTGACTCCCTGGTATATGGTAGGGTGCAGAAGGATCATATTTAAATTCCTGGTTTTCCCAGAATATATCTAGTGCTAATTCAAAAGCAAAGACTGTTCTGGCAAGCACAATATCCTCAGGGAGGGTATTCCATATAGCATTTACATGATTCGTAAACGAATGTTTCCTCATATTAATCCTACTACGGTGCTTGACCAATCGTAGTTCATGGCCTCTGGTGCATCTGTTACTTACTACTTCCAATAGGTCATCGGTTACATTTGGGTCATAAACTTACCAACCTTAATCTATAGAAGAATACAAAGTGATCTCATAAATGTTTTTGCTCGAATATGCCAACACAATATGGAGTCCACGGCTCAAGACGGACATAACACATAGAAAATAGCCAGATACAGGCCACCAAGTTACTACCGGGACTGTATGATAAGGCATATGAGGAAAGGCTCCACATTCTAAAACTCCCGACACTCACATATAGACATATCCGTGGTGACATGATTGAAACATACAAGTTCCTTCACAATAAATATGCCATGGACCTACAGGGTCTGGCACTAGAAACGTCAACCAAAACACGTGGCCACAGCTACAAGCTAAAGAAACACCATTCAAACCAGTCACTACGTGCACACACATTTAGTAACAGGGTTGTCAATAACTGGAATTCTCTAAGCGAAAATGTTGTGACAACACCCTCACTATATTGTTTCAAGAACAGACTCGACAAGTTCTGGTCTCACTATGTGTACACAGTCGACCTCCCAGCCGTACTTAGAAGCCAGACCCAACTAGAGTGTCAGCAAGAGAAAGACACAATCACTGCACCACCTCTATCCACATACACGCCACCCCTTTACCACTAGCCCACAGCAAAATTTACATAGGCCAGGTGGGTGTGTCCTACCAACCTCAATCATTTCAACAGCCATCCTACGTATCATATAGATGAAGCTTATGCACATGCAACCGGGGCAGGTTGGTATGTCCTACCATTCCAATCAGCAGCTATAGCACTGCATTGCACTGTACATAGTGTATATATTGTACATCCAAACAGGCCAGGTGGGTATATCCTACCAACATCACAGCAGTTAATGCTTACATATATAGTGTATGGACACACACAGGCAGGTGGGCATATCCTAACACCCTCGTCATCAGCTATGCACCAGTACTTGGCACCAGGCCATGTGGGCTTGTCCTACCAACCTCATCAGTGTCGACCACAACTGTATATAACTACATGCAACCAGGCCAGGTGGGTGCATCCTACCAGACTCACCAACGTTTAGCACACTTGTATATAGCCAAAACGCACCCAAGAAAGGTAGAGGAACATGTCTTACCAGCATCTGTAAATCTTGTATATACCTTGTACATCCAACCTGAATAGGTGGGCATGTCCTACCAACCTGATTTTACCAATTAATAACCTATGTACATATGTAAATTGTACATCCACTATCCGCGCATGCGCAACAATACACAATACATATTTAAGTTGAGATCGGCAATAGGCTTTACTAGGGCTTCCAACGTCGCAACACCGATCAAGTAACACACATACTAAAGGTCACACATTCAAGCTCAACACTAAATGCAGCAGAAAAGAAATTCATAGCCATTTTTCCCCAAACCGAATTATTAACACATGGAACTCACTCCCTTCTGTTCTGGTCGAGTCACCCACGCTCAGCATGTTTAAATCAAAACTAGATATGCACCTAAATGACATAATATACGATCATGACAACACCAACTAATAGATATATAATAATAAGACAATCTAGAAATATAACCAACTGCTAGGCGCAGAAGGGTGTAACCCTGACCATAGGTGGCACACCGCAGCTGACGCGAGGATAACCCATCTGCTCCACAGCACCTCCCAAAGTCAACCATGGTCCTGATTAATGTCAATGAATAATGTCAACCAAACAACTAAGCAAAGTACAAGCACTAGTAATACAATACCAACACAACTCCAGAGGCAATAACAAGTCAAGGGCTTATGCCTCGTAAAATGATGATGATGATGATCATGGAATTGTCTGTATAAAAAAAGTCAAACATGTATTGTATTTCCGTGGTAGTAACTGTTGTATTTCCGGGTTTAGCCATGACAACACTTGTCAACAAATGGCATTAGCGATCAAACCAATTATCATTATCATCAACAACAAAGTGCCCTCAATGCATTAATAATAATTACAGATTAGATTAATTTATTTAAGTGTAGGCAGCATAACGCGGCTGACATTTAAATAATTTACATATCTCTAGCCTGGTATAGGCGGCACATTGCAGCGGGCACTAGACACATAATTATTTTCTAAATAGTATTCAAAGGAATAAATGCCAAGCTACATAATCATTGCTACTGACTCCAGATACAGGGGACTCAAGCACTTCTTATGTAATAAAGAGTTATTAAGAAAAGATGACATAGTTTATGAGCATACCATCGGAGGTGCAAAAGTTGAGGAACTCTTCACAGAAGTGAGGCGCAAAACAAGAGAAGTATCGTATAGGTATCCCTCATACAGGATTATCGTTTGCCTGTTAGGAGGAATCTGTAACCTCACAGAAAAAAATAGACAAAGAAATCATGAACAGGTTTATTATAATAGGAGCCCTGACAGAATTGCTAAACTAAAGAGGGTATCTAAAGACATTGCTGATTATACAAAAGCGAGAGGTTATTCGTTGGTGAGTGGAACCATTCTACCCTCACTGTTAAGTGCAGCACAGGATTGGGCGATATCGAAAGGGAAACTAAATGCAAGCCTATTCAGAGACAAAGAACTGTAGCTCGCAGGGTAGTGTCGGGCCATTCCGGTGTCTGATGTCAACTCACCGCGCCGCAAGTGCATGACGAATGATGACGCTGGTTAGTTTCCGGTCTCGGGGTGACAGATCCTGTAGGAGACTGCCCTACGGGTAACAAAGACCAGCTTCTAAGGCCGGTGGAACTCAATCGTTCCGGTGAGGCCATGCGACCATCGTCACGAACATTAAACACAACGGTCTCATCCCAAGAGTTTGTGTCACCAGTATGCCTGTCCATAGCAATTTCGTGATCTATGGACTTACAAGATTTGATTTTGGTGACCTAATTAAAAATAAGTCTATACAATGATTTTACCTAAACAGACCGTCGAGTATGCTAGATAAAACTAATGAGCATAGGAAAATACAAGACATAGAGACAGCCTGATGAACCTTTAAATGTGGGGCTCCCGGAGGTACCACACAGACTCGTAGGTCCACAGAGGTATCCCCGCAAGGGAGGCTCCCGTACACGAGATTTAAATAATTAACTTAATATAATCTATTATACCTCTAAGCTGAAAGGAAAGAAAATTGTCGTTGTAGTGACGGGAATTATGTGCCTCACACAGGCACTACTCCTAGTGCTCGTTTGGGTGAGGAGTATTATCCTCGCGTGGACCGTCATCGCTGAATCCTTGCGAGAGGCAAGTGCCTCGCACAGGCCTCCATCACGGGAAAATGTTGCCACTGCTTAAAGTGGGAGAAGAATAGTAGGCAAAAAGGGGCCTATTCTAATATTTAACCAAAAGTGCTGTAAAGAAAAGACCATACCTAGTGAGATTATGACTATAAGGCTGCGTGCTGTTTTACATGAAGATGGAACGAACGATTCCTGAAGGATTCCCACGTCACCGTCTTATGTAATTCTTAGTATGCTAAATTAGTAGTTGCCGCTTTATTTATGCAGGCCTTCTTCTATGCTTAGCCTCACATTTAGTTTTTAGAGACAAGGATTATTTTTGGCCGCAAATGGCAGGTGTCTACCTAGCTGTTAGATATGGCTGTCATTGAGAACGGATGCCCTAAGACATCAATACTGAAGACAGCGCTCATACATGTTACTTAGCAAGATCTCCGAACTGGATAAGAATCCGGACATCTTGCTGCGTAACCACATAAAACGTCAAAAGACACTGGCTACTTTTCACAAAAGCATTTTTAGGCAACTGGTCTATCGTTATGGTGGGGGTAAGAGAGACGAATACCCACTGTAAATGTCCTTCCCGTGAGGGCGTGGCAGATCTGAATATCATGTCCAGACATTCTTACAGAATTCGGTGGGGATGCGCATCTCGCTCGTCACCAGTTCCTATGGAACTAACTTTTTAACCTGTCATTAGGTTTAAATACAAGTTGCCCAATTTTGCACTGCGGTGCGGGAGGATTGCTCAGCAAAGAAAATAATAATTAAGATATGTTTTCGCAGTGATTTCCTACATTGGCAGAAGTGCTAACTACTAAGCATCCGAGAACACAGAGGGAATGTATGTGATACCACACCTTGGCCATCACCGCTCGGAAACCCCAATAGTTTCCCATGGTCGGATCAGCCCATGGTGCGGATAGGGACATCCAAACAATTAAGAACCCATAAGGCTTAGTGGAGCATGAAGAGAGACAATAACTTAGAAATATGAGGCCCTTTAGGTATTTTTGGCCAATCTTACTCAACCTTGCCTGAGTGCGGGGCTAAATTATTGCACTACCGGGAAAGAGGTGTACACTATGGGTTTCCTAAGAAATTGTCTCTAATCATATTAAACCTATCCTATCGAGCTGAATAGGAAAAAGCAGTGTTATAGCACGGACAGCGACCTCAGTGAAAAATGTTTGGTTGCAGGAGAAAGTTCTGCATATATAAATGTTGCTGTATAGTGTTTCCTGCGTGCACTGCAGCCCTACATTTTATACAAATAAAAAAAACATATGAACTGATGGCCACTGGCCATATATATAAACTAACCAGAACAATCAATACAGTATGAAATGATCGGAATAATAATATATCTTTAGTACAGGTTAAGAAACTTACTACGGTGCGGTTAGCGAAAACACCTTACAGAAAACAAGAATAACTATGAACAGATACAGAACTTATAACTAGCGGTCCTAGGACCGTTACGGTGCCTTTTAGTCATCGGGACCATTTATATGGGTACGATAAAATTATCAGAAATCTAATTAACGGAATAATTAAAATGTTAAGTATAGTTACTTGAATAATCGGTAGCCATTCTTAAGTCTGGGCTATCGTGTTACTGAAATTGATACGTCACTCTTAGGTTGATGTGAGTTGATGCATTCTCAGGAAGCTGGAAAGTTCCCGCAGGCTGGTTCCCGCAAACAGGATTCCCGCAATCAGCTCATGACGGGAGCGGATCAAACTCAGGACTGTAAGCACAATATAGAATGTCTAACGAGTAGTCAGTAAGAGATACAATAACATTACTGCTGTGAAGAAAGTTCCCATACACTGATGGTACGGATGGAAGTTGACTACAACTCGGTCACAAGCGGGGGTTGTTAGATGCAGATGAAGATACCAAAACTAAGCTTAACGGTGCTGGGTATGTCAGCCAGCTCTGAAGACGTACCGGGCAAAGTTTGCTTGTTGCGGTCGAAAAGTCTAGATGAACCTACACGACATCAGTGCGGGGACGGTTAAATAAGCACTTTTGTCATGGCCGGCAGATCCAGCGAGTCATCCACCAAAGAACATCGCTGCCTCTACATCTGTAGAATCACATTTTCAGGCCGGAAAGTCTCACCGCAAGTTTGTGTTCCGAATCAGCTCTTGATATATTCATGAACAGTATCTAAGAAGTTCCAAAATTGCTCCCGCAAGATGGGAGTTACAAAATTGTTTTAGTGCGGTGGGTTGGGTTACTGCTAGCTATGGGAGAAAAACCAACAGAATGCGACGTAATATGCGTCATGCCTGTCGTGCTGGTAGTAACTGGTACAGGTCCAACCTATTCGGCCCCTGGCCGAGGATGCTCTCGATCTCTGGATCGCGTCTCCTTTTATACTACTCATGATGTCACAGGCGCAGGCTCCAACCAATCATCGGTCGAGCCACAGCCAATCAGCGCGTAGCTGATAATAACGCAGTCGAATGTTCTAGAACATTCTAGAAGTTCTGCGTCCACATGCTTATGCCGTCACGGCATTATTTTGAAGATAATCAAGAAGGGCTTTCCGTGGATAACTCAGCCATTTCTTAACCGATTTTGAAATGGTTTACAGATTTGAAAAGCCCGTCGAAATACGGCAGGAGATGACATCTTCCGAGGCTTAGCATATTTTAACAGACGATTTGCTGTAACATTGGGTACGGGCTGAATGTCCTGCGTGTGAGTGATATGTCTCTTTCCCGTGTATGGTCGTTCCGGTGTGGTACCCTTCCTGATGGCTTTATCGGAAAGGTTAGGAGGCAGATGCTGGATAACATGAGTCGGAGTAACGCTAATCGACGCAGGCCGTGATGGTCCTCGTCTATGATCAGGGCTGGAGGAGATGGTGACTGCGGGTAACTTGGAATTTCCATTCCCGCGGGTGTTGTAATGACTACCAATATTGGCTGACTGGCTAAAACTGCTTCAGACACTACGGGTGCGGGTGTAGTGGCTGTAGTTGGATGGCTGGTTACTGATGCGGGTGCTGCCGGACTGGATTCTGCGGAGGACTTACTAGTCAGGGTCACAGTGTAAAAAATATTTTTTCGTTCAGAATTTTTGGGGATTTGTAAAACTATATATTTTCGGAAAGCTTTTAATGTGTCAATTTCAAAAAACAATTTTTGCATTTGCACAAAAGTCTTCATGGCGGCCATCTTGAATTTCAAAATGGCCGCCATCGAAAATCTTTGAAATCCAATATATCTGCAACCATATGACCTAGATTAATAATTTTGATGTCTATATCTATGTTTTCTGGGTCAGTGAATGCATTGGTAACATTTATAATAAACTTCAAATAACAGAAATCATGTTTTGGTAGATAAGTTCTGGCTTAATATGTAATTTACAGACAGCATCTGCAAATTTGTAACTTTGTGATAATGTTGGAATGATGAATTTTATTTGGCATATAACAGAGTTATATCACCAATTTAATCTAAGTATTCAAGCAACAATCAATGTGCTGCATCAGTTGCTGTCTACCTAGCAACATTGGCGTCATCTTCATCATCTGATATAGAGACATTAACGATTGAGTCATCATCATTTTCACACTCTGCGCTGCATTGACAAAGCTCAGTGCATGGTAAGTCTTTGGATTTTCACGAGCATCGATGAGAGGAAGAATTCGATTTGCATTGACGCCTAACCATCTCAATGAGAGACTTTGGAGCTGGTAAAACATCTGTTGTTTTTGCCTTTAGTTGGCCACCTGTCTCCTTGTAGTATCCATTCTGTAGTGGATCCAGAAACACATCATGATGTGAAATGTCTGCCTGACCCCACACATTTGACTTGTACTCTAAGGACATGCTGTTTCAAAGCACCAATAGTAGGCGGTAGACTTTCACTATCAGCATGCTGCTTACAGAATAAATGCCAACGTAACTCTGGGATGTTCTCGATTCTAATAGACTTTGGACAGTATGCAGCACACACAAATTTTGCCAGAGTTGAAAGTAGCTCATCTGTGACCTGAGTGCTTCTCGATAAATTTATCAGAGCGTCGATTACATCGCTGTCTGCCTTTAGGAAAAGCTTTAACCATGTTGATTTACCTATCCTAGAGAACCTGCCAATATTGTCTGCTCCAGTAAAGGCATGGAATGCAGGTAATGAGCTTACTTTCTCCATGCCTAGAGTTTTCCATATAGGCCGTAGCTTAATGGTACCAGAAACCATTGAGATAGACGTATTCTTAGGTAGATTGTCATAATATGCTATTGCCAGCACTAAGACAAAAGTGTCTGGAGAGAAAATCACCAACTCTGCGGTATCAAGATTTCGCTGTGTTGCACATATGGCATTATAGATCATTAATGCATCAGCTTCCTCATGATTGTTGTTCTCAAAATGTAGGCTTCTATTACTTATCGTCTGGCCTGATGCTGATGCTATGACCAAGGTAGATGAGTCTTTATTGTACTCAATAGTCTTCTCTGCCAGATACTGCGCAAGGTCATTCTTTGTTTGGTCATGAGACAAAAATCTTGTCATAGGGATATGCTTGATACTGGTATCATCTTTGACTTGATATCTGATTGGATCCTTCCCATGTCGTCGTTTCTCTCTGGTCATGTTTTTTAGGGAATCTGCTTGATATGTATCAAATACAAGAATGATCTCATCATATCCTGCTGTCAGATTCATTAACCTGTCATTAAAACATTTACTACGGTCGTTGACTGTCACAATAGTTGCTGGTTTCTTTGCCAGCTTCTGGACAAGAACCATTCCATCCACAACTGCGATTCTCCTACTAGATTCATTAGTTGCGACGGCAGTTGCGACGGCAGTTGCTTCTGTTGCACCTAATAAGAGTGAATCCTCTGTGCTCTCGGTTTGTGGTAGGTCAGTCAGGAGCTTGATTAACTTCGACTTGTCGGTGCACTGTAGGACATAGCCACATGGAGCAAACAGCACCCTCGGTGTCAGTGTGAATTCAAAGTTGTCGATCGAATACTTCAAATCAATGTCTCGACTCGACTTTGCGAGAATCATCAGCCTAGCATATAGATCTTTAGTTTCCTTGAGATCAACAGCTTTGTCACGAATACGTACTGTTGTCTTTTTTGTTTCCAGATGTATACATCTTGTTTTTCTCACGCTTCACTGGTGCCCAAAGGCTTACCTCTCCATTAATGCACTCTTTCACATACTCTTCATATAATGTCTGTCCTCTTTCGTCTACATCCAGGATTTGTGGTACCGACTCTTGTAGTACATAAGCAAGTGAGATAATGTTGTAGATCATGTCACCTTCAGCAGCGAAAGGATTACCATGAGTCAGTATGGCAGCCTTTATCTTGTCGATTGTGGTGTGTTCGTGTTTAACAGCACTTGCTTCAATGCCATGGTGATCTCTGACCTTGTCTTCTTGCAAATCAAATTGACACTTGAATTCCCGGGATAACCGTGACAGTTCTGGAGCAGCGAGGAAAAATCGCTGTCTCGCATTTGCATTGTTAGATATTACAATTAGTCATGAGTGCACTTTCATCATTTTGTTCAGATGCTCACATGCATGATCCGCACCAATTGAAGTGAATGGAATGTCATACTTAGTCACTGCAATGTTTTCAGCTTCGAATTCTTGCCATGTGTCTGGATGATTCTGCTTGAGTGCATACATATTTGCTATGTATCTTGGCCAAAGACGTTTGTATTTGATTCTATCAAAAGCAAAGAATAACTTGCTCAGTGCTTCTCCAGCTTCAAGATGAAGGGTCAGATCAGTATTTCGGGATGCTGCGACAAAGAAAAGGATTGTTTCCACACGGTGCAGATAGTTCATTAATGACTTGAACATCGCATGTTGGGACCTCTTTGTCACCCATGTCTGAAAGAGATTCAGCATATCAGTATTAGGCAGCACTTGGAGAAGATTGCTATGAGCCGGCATCACTGATTCTGCCCGGCTGGCTTGGTTTGATTTACTGCATGCCTCTTCTATGTCATCTGTAGCTGATATCCATGCACCCCTTAGATTTGGATACTCTTTGAAGAATTCGTCAAAGACCAGTTCATACAATGCGATGTAAGAGTAGATATGAGCATGAAGAGAACGTGAGTAGTGCTTGCATTTCAGGATTTGTGTCGTTGTGGTAGAGCTAAAGACACCAGCCTCGATCCATGCATCGTCTATTCCGGAATTCTCAATAGAAGTACCGAGAGCTCTCAATGCAGCCATGACGACATGGAGTTCACCAAGTCTTGGGATAACACCACTCTTTAAATTGGTGTTGACATCTACAAGCTGCACTGCTTTCTCATCCAGGGCCATGTCAAAAGTAATGACTGTTAGATGATCTTTACCAACAGCCATCTCCTTCAATGTGTGTGCTTATTTAATTACAGTCATTAGCGTTGACCATTCATGAGCCAGCTCTGGGAGAAGAGGCAATGCACCAACATTGGTTAGAGATCTACTTGATGACAGGAGTGAATTATACCCAGCCCACCCAGGAACCAAACACATCTCTTTCCTTTCACCCATCCTCGCAACAACAGATGCTATGACCCAACCCATATGGGTCAGCTGATAAGAGTCTGCAACACCGGTTTTACTCAACACAAAATTACTTTGCATTCCAGGTTGAGCCTTTGGTTTGACGCATGGCAACATAGATGTGTGTTGTGGTGTAATGGATAAGCTCTTTGCATCACCAATGTTTAAAGGTGGTGCAATGGATTCCCCGGGTGCAGAAGCTTTTTGATAGACTGCAACAATTGATCCATGTGTAGTACCTTTACCATCAATGGTATCCTCAGCAAAATCGGTGTTGTCCACAGCAAAGAAAACAAATGTCCCTTTCTTTAGAAATGGTGGTACATACAGATTATTGAATTGTCTCATGTTTTCGACAACCGAGTTAGCTATTGCTGTTTCTAGAAGCATGGTACGGTGGTAGGATATGCAACAGTTCTGTGCATGAAGAAGATTCACAATCTTCTTATTCCTGGTGTCGTGATGCACAGATAATGCCAATCATAGAACCTGGGAATTTTCTCTTCTTTGCTGGGATCTGAATTTTTCAGAAGAGGCAGCTTTAGGTTTATGCATCACTTGCCTATCCGATTTAAGTCCAAACATGAGGGTTTGACAAGATGTAAGCACTGCTCTATCAACGAGACACTCTCTGGTTTTGCTATCCAAACTATCTACAGGTCCAACCAGTATCCATCGTATCAGTGTGTATAGTTCACATGGGATGTCATCCATATTGCTGGAAACAAGGACTGAACCAGGTTCGCCATCATTCTTAGTGAATGTTGTGATGCTTTTTCGAACAATCTGTGCTGCCCTATAGATCGCCTTCATGCCTTCCATACCATCATCTTCACACATCGCAGAATGAACCATTTCTTCCTCACATGCTTCTAGCGAGTACAGAACGGCACACTTGCGCCTGTCCTTTTGAAGGACAGATCTTACATGATTTAGCTCAGAAAGGATTTTCTCTTTCAGCCACTGCCTACTAAATGTAGGTGAATGATTGTCCAAGGATGTACGGTCAAACATGTTTATATATGTTATTTCTATGTCAGCCATAGACAGATAAGCCCCATTTCGGGGGGGGGGGGGGGTGTATCAACAATATGGATAATTTCAATCAGACATGCCATTTTCCGGGAGAGATCATTCTCAGGATTTCTTGTAGTATCTGAATCTCGTAAAATGTGGAAAACATACTTCCTCCAGCATGGCTTGTGATACAGGACATCAATTGCATGTGCATCACACGGGGAAAGCGAGGTATTTAATCTAGTAAGTAATGCTGTATCTTGTGCTATTTCCAATGCATCTCTTAGGGCTTTACCAGCATTATGAGTTCGTAATTTGAACAACTGCTGATTATGATCGTCTGTCTGGCAAAAGAAACACAGTTCCTTACACAGTGGAATTGTCGAGGAACATGTAAATACTGAAATTGATGTCGATGCCTCATCAATAGCACTTTTCCTCTTTATCCCACGTTTCTTAGTAATGTAAGACCCACTAGATAGTGCATCCTCTATGCGATTTCGTGCACGTCGTATTTCTTCTTTGTTAGTGGCAGTAGAGTAACAACTGCGATGCCAACCCGCTTTATGTGAGGATAGGTCACCATATGTGCAAAGTCTAAGTCTTTTCTGAATTTCAATGTATGAACCATCTTTCAATGTTGGTCTCTCTTCGACTGCTTGCAGCAAATTGGTAAATGAGTCTATTCTTGGATGCTGCACCATTGGTCCTTTAACAGTAGCATCTGTCTGGCATAAAATGCATAGCTTCCAGTTTGTTAACTCCTGTGTTGCATCAAGCTGTACATCGCTCATGATTTACTCAAATTTGATGACAAAATATATTTGATCAATGCTTATTGCAAGATTACAAACAATAATCCTGAAGATTATTGCTGTCTGATTGTGCTTATTGCAAATCTATGAGCAGACGATCATTTGAACAACTTTTCTGCAAAAATTTGCTTTCAGTTTACTTTTACTGGTGAATTTGAAAATTACCCTGGGCCATCCATTATTGTAAAATTGTGACACGCCGATCACCATATACATACTCTGTCATAATATGTTTATTAATAAACATGATGACAATGTGATTACGTAGATAACAGGCCATTGGGCTATATCGTCATTCTATCCCCTCTATAGGATTACTATGGGCTACTGTTACCATTAAATATTGTAACAAATATTGATTTAGAAAAAAGGTGCGACATTTGCAGATGTTGTGTGAGAATTGCTTATTATTTTGGGAATTATCAACCAAAACATTATTTCTGGCACTTGAAGTTTATTATAAATGTTACCAATGCATTCGTTGACCCAGAAAACCTAGATATAGACATCAAATTGTGAATTTAGGGTACATGGTTGCAGATATATTGGATTTCGAAGGATTTAGATGGTGGCCAATTTGAAAATTCAAGATGGCCGCCATGAAGACATTTATGCAAATGCAAACATTGGTTTTTGAAATTGGCATATAAAATGCTTTCCAAAAATATATAGTGTTACAAATCCCCAAAAATTCTGAACGAAAATACATAGTGAACCCTATTATATGCTTCTTGCTCTGCTTCAGGACTGGTGTAGATGTGGTGACTGGTAGTCGAATAGAGCTCCCTGACGTGGCTGCGGGTAGGATTTCACGTCTTGCTGCCGGCACGTGGCTCACGGCAGCTGCGGGAGGACGATGACTAACGGGATATCTATGGGTAGTGTTCTTCGTGCGGGCCATATTCTCGGTCGGGAGAATTTTGACTGGAAACCGAGATTCGAAACGCATGGCTAAAACGGCATGATCCTCGTTTTCTTCCCCGGGAACTAATGTCACTTCTAACACACGTTGATGATAACGGAGCGCATGGGTCACTCCGTAGTGAGTAGTGGTATAGAGATACTATACTAGAGATGTCATGCATAAGGCTGTCTGGAGGAGATGATCCTTATTAACATGAAGTGTGCGGTCCGATTTTCTCATAAAAGTTCTGGTACAGGGTTCTCCGCTAGCTAATAATGAGCTGCACGGGAATCTTTTCGGAACTGGTACTGATTCTTCTTCAGATGAATCCGACAATACTAAATCTTCGAGGAGTGACATCTCGTTCCCGCATGGTAGGTGGCTGCGGGAACCTTATTCAAAACCTAATGCCCTATCTCTTCATTTTGTTAACTTTCCAGACCAAGTATAATAATGAACTAATAATAAAACAGCAGAATTTGGTTTTCGAAACGAAAGAAGCCTAATGTTATCTGTTCTTCCCTGGTGTCGAGTTTTGACGGGAAGACGAAGTTTCAGAGCGCGCTTCCTCCTTTTATACTATTTGGTGACGTCATATGCGGCGGATGACCACACCAGGAAGTTTTAACAGGTGATTCGGTCAGCCCTATATGGAAAGTTTCTTTTCTCCTACTCCAGACGTCAAGGGATTAATTCTCCCCGTATCAAGGGAGTACTTTTTATTATAGGAGGAATGGCTCGTTAACTTTGTCCTAATTTCGCACATTTAACAGCCTCCGATCAACATGAAAACATGGTACTACTTTTTCTTTGAGGAGCCTCACCTTTTAATTAGCGTCAGGCGGTTTTTCAGATTGGATGCTTATAAACTTACCTGTTTTAATTTTAGGCTGGAGCACCCGATGGGGTGTGTGGGAGCCTGGTGACGTCAGTGATAATTACCCCGACTCACCCTCGCCACTCCTCCATCACGCTGTGGTAGTCGCGTATTAGGGCTCTTGTGTTTAAAGCGTTTGATCCAATTTACTGGAAATAGCAGTAAATGTCACGTGGCTCTTAAAAGCATGTGGTTGATCGGAAACATATGTGCTGTTTATGGCGATGGCCAAAATACTGTTGCTGAGGTGTAGTCTTCTTGGAGATGCGAGATATAGAAATATATATATATATATATATATATATATATATATATATATATATATATATATATGTTACATCATGAATCTTTATAATATAATGTCCCTTATTTGCGCGAGTTCTTAAACATGCGTCTTGGTATATGTCTGTAATAGGTAGTTCTCAGCAATTTTTGAAATTCTCCTTGTAATTATACTGTTAGATTTTTTATGCCGCTTTACCGGCCCATGCGCTAATGATTTGTAGTATGGTAGAGCAGTTGTGTTCTTAATTAAAAATATAACAGTAAAGTTGTAAGTAATTTGATGTGTGGTTTAAACAGATCTATTAAGGCGGTAGATCAACGTTACTGATCCCGACAAGATAGCTGTGTTTTCTGATTGGGAGGGCTGCCGAGCATTCTCCTCAATGGATAGAACCAGCTCCGTCCCCGGCATAGACCAGACACATTAATACCATTTAATAATGGTTAAATTACAGTACAACTCGTAGGTGGGTGCCACAGTTATTACAATTTACAATACTGTCGTTTGGAGATTGCGAATACAGTCAACCTGAGTGTCTATGTTCCCGACATGTTGGTGATTTGAATCTGATATGCGTGGTTGGTTATCTGTGGATGATACTTGCGCTGTGGTGAAGGTGATGCTTTTATGGCCGCTAGGTGCGGGAATGGGGCTGGGGGGAGTTGGCATGATGTCGAACCTTGAGGTTATTTCGCTGTGTAATGGCCGAGCCCGTGGGTGGGACAGAGTTACTTTTGAAGCTCGCCGGGTAGTGTCGGGACATTCCGGTGTATCATGTCAACTCGCCGCGCCGCAAGTGCACGACGAGTGATGACGCTGGTTAGCATCCGGTCTCGGGGTGATGGACCGTATACGAGACTGCCCTGCAAGAAACAAAAACCAGCTCCTAAGGCCGGTGGAACTCAATTGTTCCAGTGGGGCCGTGCGACCATTGTCGCGAACAGTAAACACAACTGTCTCATCCCTTTGTGTCACCAGTATGCCTGTCCATAGCAATTTCGTGATCTATGGACTTACAAGATTTGATTTGGTGACCTAAAAATATCAGTCTATACAGTGAGGTTACCTAAACAATTAAAAATATGCTAGATAAAACTACAATAAGAGCATACGAAAATACGAGACATAGAGACAGGTAGATGAACTTCTAAAGATGGGGCTCCGAGATGTACCACACAGACCCGTAGGTCTGCAGAGGTATCCCTGCAAGGGAGGCTCCCATACACGAGACGTAACTATTTAACTTATTATAAGTTATTATACCCCTAAGCTGAAAGGAAAATACCATACCTAGTGAGATTATGACTATAGGGGTGCGTACTGTTTTACGTGAAGACGGGATGGGGAATTCCCGATGGATTCCCTCGTTACCGTCTTATGTGATTCTAGGTATGCTGAATTAGTAGTTGCCGCTTTAGTTATGTGGGCCTTCTGCTTTGCTTAATTCCTGTTGGTTGTTTTCAGAACAAGAATTATTTTAGGCCGCAACTGGCTGATATCTACCTAGGTTTTAGACACGGCTGTCACAGAGAACAGATTGCCTAAGACATCAATACTAAAGACAGCGCTCATACATGTTACGTAGCAAGATCTCTGAACTGGATAAGAATCTGGACATCCTGCCCCGTAACCACATAAAACATTACAAGACATGGTTTACATTTCATGAAAGCATTATTAGGCCATTGTTCTATCGTTATGGTGGGGGGGGGGTGTAAGAGAGACGAATACTCACCGCAAATGTCCTTCCTGCAAGGGCGTGGCAGATCTAAATATCATGCCCAGACATTTTAACGGAATTCGGTCAGGGTATGTATCTCGCCCGTCACCGGGTCCTATGGAACTAACCATTTTACCTTTCATTAGGTTTATACACAAGTTGCCCAGTTTTGCACTGCGGTGTGGGAGGATTGTTCAGTAAATAAAATGATAATTAATACATATGTTTTCGCAGTGCTTTCCTACATTGGCTTAAAGTACTAACTACTAAGTATCCGAAGATATGCGGGGATGTGTATGTGACACCACACCCTGGCCATCACCGCTCGGAAACCCCGATAGTTTCCCAGAGTCGGATCAGCCCATGGTGCGGATAGGGACATCCAAACAATTAAGAAGCCACAAGGCTGAGTGGAGCACAAAGAGAGACAAAGTTTTACTTATGAGTCTTAACGGAGTGCGGGGCTAGATTATCGCACTACCGGAAGAGAAGAAGAATATATTACACAGTATGTAATGAAGATAGTGTCTCTAATCGTTTTGAAACTATCCTATCGAGCTGAATAGAAAAGGTTAGTCAGTAGCATGCCGGGCTAAACAGAGTTATAGCACGGACAGCGACCTCAGTGAAAAAGTGTTGGTGGCGGGAGAAAGTGCTGCATATATAAGTGTTGCTGTATAGTGTTTCCTACGTGCACTGCAGTCCTATATTTTCTATAAATAAGCAAAACATATGAATGGATGGCCACTGGCCATATATATACATTATCTAACCAGAACAAACAATACGGTGTCAAATGATTAAGATATATATTTTAGTAAAGGTTAACGAACCTACTATAGTGTGGTTAGCAACACATTGAGGAAAATGATAATAATTATCAACAAATACAGAAATTATAACTATCGGTCCTAAGACCGTTACGGTTCCTTTTAGTCATCGGGACCGTTTTTGTGGATGCAATATAATTAACAAAACCTATATAGAGAAATAATTAAACTGTGAAGTATAGTTACTTGAATACTTGGTAGTCATTCCTAAGTTAGCCTACCGTGTTACTGAAATTGAGACGTAGATCCGTAGTCGATGTGAGATGATGCGCTCTCCGGAAGATGGAAAGTTCCCGCAGGGTGGTTCCTGCAAGCTGTTTTCCGCAAACAAGACTTCCGCAAGAACACTCATGATGGGAGTGCATTGCTTAGTGCTGTAGGCCTAATAGAATGTCTAACGAGCAGTCAGTAAAAGATACGATAGTACTATGTGGTGAAGAAAGTTCCCGTACACCGATGGCACGGATGGAAGGTGTAAACAACCCGTCACAAGCGTGGGTTGTCAGAGGCAAATGAAGATACAAAACAAAGCTTCACGGTGCTGGGTACGTCAACCAGCTCTGAAGATGCACCGGGCAGAGTTCATTTGCTGCGGTCGAAAGTCGAAAGAACCGACACGATGTGTGCGGCGGCGATTGAAATACCACTTTTAGGCGTGGCCGGCAGATCCGGTGAGTCATCCATCAAAGAACATCCTGCCTCTACATCTGTAGACTCACATATTCAGGCCATAAAGGCCTCACCGCAAATTTGTGTTCCGAAGGAGATGTTGATATTCGTGAACAGTAAATAGAAAGTTCCAAATTGCTTCCGTAAGTAGGGAGTCTACAAAATTGTTTTTACTGCAGTGGGTTGGCTACTGGTAGCTACGGGAATGCGACGGAAACTGAAGTCAGATGCGTAATATCTGTCGATCGTAGCTAGTACAGCTCCAACCTGTTCGGCCCCTGGCCGAGGATGCTCTCGATCACTGGATCGCTTCTCCTTTTGCACTCCTTGTGACGTCACAGGTGCAGGCGCTATCAAATCATCGTTCGAGCAACAGCCAATCAGCGCGCAGCTAATAATAGCGCAGTTGAACGTTCTAGAACATTCTAGAAGTTTTACGTCCACGTAGTTATGACATCACAGCAATATTTTGAAGATAATCATGAAGAGTTTTTCCTGGATAACTCGGCCATTTCTCAGCCGATTTTGAAATGGTTTACAAATTTAGAAGGCCCGTTGAATTCTGGTCTTGATTAATGCCAGATTTAACGGGAACAGGCAATCAATAAGGATTACAGGGTACCATCTCGGAACACTAAAAGCGCCATCTTATCTAGGTCGTAACTACGTGCTCCATATAAACAGCGTCCTGACGCGCGCATGCGCATCATGCGCTTTAACGAACTTAGTCTCTTTTTGACATGCTATCTCTCCCATAGGCCTATATATGCTTATAGCTCTACCCAGAGGGGCGTGTTCAGGAAACGAATCCAGGACGGGTGGCGCGTACCCAGCTTAGCTGGTACGGCCGGTATCCGACTGGTCGATCCGAACTACCCCACCCCCTCCTAGTTTGACATCCATGGCAAACGATCGCGCATGGCGGATTGACACACGGACATACACTAGGTGGGAATTATAGGCTTCCCGGGGTAGGCGCGTGGCCGGAGAGGAGTAGTGATGCATTAGACGCGTATTTAAGAGACAGAGCACATAGGGGTGCCAAGAGGAAGGGGAGGCATAATTTTAGGTTTTTTTTTTAATTTTTGACCTGGAATTATTTTTCCAGGCCTTTCTTTTTTTTGTTCTGTTTTATTACTAAAATTACGGTGCGTGCTATAACTTTATTTAGTATATGATTCTAAACAATAGCTCGCATGGTTGTTCTCCTTGAGTGCGGATAATCATGATCTCTGCAGAGGACACCCAATCTCCAACGTACCACAATTTAAGTTTGTATATATATAAAAATATAATAAAACAAAATTATATATATAGACCAGGTAACATACCCGTACGAAGTATTTATTCATTAATCACACCAAATTAATCACGCACCCCGGGTAAATAAAGGGGTACGCAACACGTATCTCTTAGTATTATCATTATAAATATCTCTTTGCTATCATTATTATCATTATAAATATCCATTGCTCTCGCTGGCCCATATCCGTCCTGACGTCTAAGACAGGAAGAAAAATAATAAGAAAAATAAGATATTTAATAAAAATAACTAAAAAAAGTTAGTTTACCAGGCAGACCCAGCATAGCTGAGACTGCATGGTGGGATTGTGACGTTATTGCACTGCGGGATGTTATATTCTTTTTACGTCGCACACGACGTTCTTACAACCTCGGAATTCACAGTGCTCATTTTGTGTGAGACACAACCAGGCACTGAAGTGTGCATTGTATCGGATAGCTGTAGTCATCCTAAGGACGGGATTCAATTGATCTAACGTATATAATAAGAAGAAAAGTATTTTAAAAATAAACTATAATTAATACATTTCCACGAATCGCCTATTGATATTTCTGCTGAATTACATATGATCACACTGCTACAGCGAAATTTCCCCATTGAGTCTGGGTCCCACGACTGACGGTGGTGGGTCACGGTGGGTGCACTGTCATTGCTGAAATGCTTTCATTATTATCATTATTGGCACTGTCCGAAATATCCGAAGTGATGGTGGTGGAAAATGCGCGTCCATTATGTCTCTCACAGTTACCGCTGGTTCCAATATATCCGTCCGTGTAGCAGCGGCGGTACTAGTGGTTGCCATTGTGGCTGGTGTGGTGGTGTTGGTCACTGCCGTGGTGGCGGTTGTAGTCGTCGTGGTGGTCGCTGTTGCTGTTGTGGTGATGGCGGCGAGCTGTACCCTAGGCTGAAGTCGTAATGCGGGAGCGGATACGGCGGGAGACGACATCTTCCAAAGCTTAGCATACTTTAGTAGATGACTCATGGTGATGTTAGGCACAGCCTGGATATCCTGTGTGTGCGTGATCTGTCTCCTCCCCCTGTATGGACGTTCCAGCGTGGTTCCCTTTCTGATTGCGGGGTCAGAAAGGCGAGGAGGTGGATGCTGAATAACACGGGTCGGAGTTACACTAATTGTCACAGGCTGCGACGATCCCGGTCCTTCGTCTATGGTAAGTTCGGGTGGAGATGGAGACTGCGGGTAACTTGCAATGTCTATTTCCGCAGGTGTGTTAATTACCACTGAAATCGGTTGACTGGCTAACACTGTCTGAGATACTACGGTTGCGGGTGTAGTGACCATAGCTGGATGACTAATAACTGATACGGGTGCTGCCGAACTGGTTTCTGCGGGAGACTTTCGCTTCCTACTCTGCTTCAGGACCGGTGTGGAGGAAGTAATTGGTACCGGCGTAACACTTCCAGACGTGGCTGCAGGCAGGATTTCTCGTCTGGCTGTCAGTACGTTGCTTACTGTAGCCACGGGAAGACGATGGCTAATGGGATATCTACGAGTAGTGTTCTTCGTGTGTGCCATTTTCTCGGTCGGGAGCACATTAACTGGGAGCCGAGATTCAATACTTGTACCCTTTGGCCTTCCTGGTGTGGTTCACTGTCCCCACCATGCCGGATGGATGCCCAGTTCCGCGCACAGGATGCAGCCTAGGCTAGGTACCTTTCCGTATATGCCTGAGATAAAGACCTGTCCAAGTTATGGGGGCCATAATCCGGAACAGAGTCAAAATGCACACTGGCGACTCCCGAGCCGAGCGAACACAGTACTGGGTGCCAGTAGGATCATTTGGCAAGGGGCCATAGCCCCGCATAGACCGTACCATGGAGGCGATGTCCGCTAGATACATCGCAACTAAGGCCCTCACGTAAATCATACTTTGACGTCATTTTAGCTGAGAGGCCCTGTGCAGATCGTACTTAGACAGATCATCCACCCCATGGGTACCTGGGCGCCAGACTGCTCCACTTGTCCGGCAAGTGACAGGTCACACCGTCTCACACACATACCCGCCTGCTTCCCAAAGAAACACTTCTCCTGTTCTCTAATCACAGGATGCATGACTCGCAATACGAGCGCTTGCCATGGCCTGACTGTACATTGAGCCATCTTGACCACTCATAACCAGAAACGGGTTAATGAACTGACATGATCAAGATGACCGCCTGGCGACCCAGCCGATAGCGATCACCATCTGAGCTCACGCTCAGGGACAACCAACGGTCTGATCCATATTTATCTGCCAACAGAATACGAGCTTTGACCGTTTCCCCCTGCCTTACCTGCAGGACATCTCTGACAACCTTTAGCGTAATTGCAGAGATTTGTGCACTGGGTGTGAACTGTCATCCATTTACTATTACCAAGTTCAGCAGCCCAAACAATGCGCCGACTAGACGGTACCATAGTAGGATGTTAATTCATCCTTCGTTAGACACGGAGGCCTTCAGTATCTCCTCTGCACTATAAGCCATTGTTTTACGTGTATCCGGACCCTCAGAGGCCCACTGCCGCCTGTTCCCGTCACCCTTCGAGGAGCCTAACCCTCTTTGGTAGCGGGTGGCTAAAACGGCACGATCCTCGTTCTCTTCTCCGAACCGTTGGTAATAATATTTAGCCATGGTGGATAGAGGTGTTACCGATTCCTTAGGAGGACGTACCTCCTCCTGAAGCCACACGTATATATTCCGTGTCTGCACATCTGTTGTTTGGTGGTGTGCGATTTTCTCTGGATTCCACTCTGCGCACCTCAATTTGGGGAACTCCGGAGATGGCTGTGTTGACTGTGTCATGGTGTCGGCCTCTGTGTGTTCATCCTCCGCGCCGATTCTGCTAAGGGCGTGGCATTTCCATGCAATTTGCCGGGATGGTGAACAACGTTAAAGTTATAGGCCTGCAGGGATTCCTGCCATCTCACTACCTGACCCTCCGGATTTTTTAAGTTCCTGAGTCACCGTAGCGAGGCAGGGTCTGTACGGAGTGTAAAAGGGCGCCCGTACAGAAAGTGTTTAAAATACTTGACGAAGTGTACCACCGCTAACAGTTCTCGTTTGGTGGTTGCGTATCTTCTCTCTGTTTTATTCAGAGTATGCGAACCATAACCCAATACCTGCTCCATTCCATCTTCTGTGACCTGAGATAGAACTGCACCAATAGCGTAAGCTGACGCGTCAGTGTCTAAGATGAAATCGAGGTTTGAATCAGGATGAGCAAGAATCGGGGCGGTCGTCAAGAGTTCCTTCAATGCCCTGAAGGAGCCTTCTCACTCACTCGTCAACTCGAATGGTCGATCTTTTTCGGTAATCATGTAGAGGGGTGAAGCAATCTCGCTGAAATGTCGGATTTAATGACAATTGTACTGGCATAAGCCAAGAAAACTCTGTGTCTCGGTGACTGAAGAGTGTGTGGGCCACTCCGCTACTGCCTTAGTTTTTGACGGCTGAGTAGCCATTACATTACCGGATATAATGTGTTTCCTAGGAACACAATGCTCTGTATAAAGAGATGACATTTCTTGGGTTTGAGTTTCAAATTGGCCGTGCGGTAGCGGTAGAGCACGGTGTCCAAATTGATTACGGTTTGCGCAAACGTGGGTCCGAAGACGATTACATCATCGATGTAACAGACAGATTTCCCATTGCAAGGTGGTTAATATCTGCTCAATGGGTCATTCAAAAGTTCTGGGAGCATTGCACAACCTGTAGGGCATCTTGCGGAATTGGAAAAGGCCATCCCTACAAACGAATGCGGTCTTTTCCATGTCAGCTTCATCCATGGCTACTTGCCAGTAACCGCTAGCTAAGTCAAGGGTACAAAACCACTTGGCTCCAGACAAGGAATCCAAGGCCTGATCTATCCGAGCTAACGGATAAGCATCCTTGACGCTAAGATCATTAAGGCCGGTGGTAGTCAATACAAACCGCAAGGTTTCATCCTTTTTGCCTGCTAGTACTGTTATGCTAGCCCATGGAGATGCTGAGGGTTCAATAATACCGGTCCGCAACATGTCGTTCACTTGTTGGTGTGCTTCCACTTCCTTATGAATGGGAAGACGCCATACTGGTTGACGTACAGGGCGATTATTGCCTGTGTTGATGGAGTGTCATACAAGATGAGTCTCTCCGAGATCCATTTCTCCGGAGGAAAAACTATCGCGATATTTGTGCAGTAAGTTCCGAATTTCATGTTTCTGTGATCGCTGTAATCCAACTGTGGCACGTAGATATAAATTGTGTAAATGTTCGGGTAAATCATCAATCATTTGCGGTGTTGTGTCAGAAAGTGCAGGTAATTCCAATGAGATTATGTCCACTAAATGGCCGCAGCATACTCTCGGTTCCAGAGTGATGGGGTCTGCAGTGCCATTGAATACTCTAAAAGGTATATTTTCCTTATTAGTAGTGTCTACTATCATGCGGGGACTTGCGCATTGTGAGGCGATCATGTAATCAGGAGCAGGTTCCAGCATGGCGATGTGTGTGTTGCTTCCTAATTGTGGTGCGGTGGCCCATAAGATTTGTTCTTGTCCCGGCTCAACTGTGGCTGTACTGGCTAATATTACAGCACACGTGTCATATAATGACGATGCCGGTCCAAGAGGTATTCATCGGCCATGTATGTCGAGTTCCTGTTGTTTGCAATGTATGATGGCTTCGCTGGCACTGAGAAAATTAGAGCCAAGGAGGGCATCGTTATGAATAGAAGCAATGACAACTCGCTGTATGAATTGCATCTCCTCTATTTGAATGACTAAATTAACTACACCGGCTACGGGCACACCAGCTTCCGTAGCCGTCTGTAGGCAAATGTTTGTAGGTTTATGGGGAGGCTTCTTATGAGGTGGGATGCTCTCATATAAGCGCTTGTTAAATACAGTGATTGAAGAACCAGTGTCGACGGTGGCACTGGTGGAAACGCCACTAAACAGACAGGCACATTTGTATATTACGTTGCGGTGTTTCCAATGACGCTGTCTGCGACAAGGGTGTCGGAGCGGAATCACTTTGTATGTAATCGAACTGTTTCTGAATCACTTCTTTTAATGTGGTGCATGGCTGAGTGAGGAAGGGGCCAGTCCGTCGTCGCCATTGCTGTGAGGGCTGTTGTGAAGGCGGAGCTGGGGATAGCAATGATAATGGAGATGTTGCTGTTTCTGGGTGTGCAGTATTAGTGTAGACAGAGGTGCGTAGTGGATGATGGATAAGCTCTACCTGCGCGAGCCATTTCCTACAATGCTTCATCGGATGTTTTGGTGAAGCACAGAAGAAACAGTGCTGCCGCCAGGGATGTGTTTTTCCCCATCTATGTCAGCGCTTGCGAATCCATGAGGCGGAGTGAACTGTTTCTCCCGAGTCGCTGCTCTCTGTGGATTCGGGAGATGATGTTGGGTGGGGCGGTGTTTTGCATACCACCAAAGGACAGCGAGAATTCAGTGTCTTGGTGGGGGGACGTGGTGCTTGCAAAAACATTGTTTCAGCGGAGGTGCTACAACCTACCACTGCCGTTTTGCTGACCGCATCCGTAACAGGTGTTTGGTGGTGGTGCGCTGCTGGTGGTGTTTGTTGTTCTAAAGTGAGTGGTTGCGAGATTTGTGCTGAGTGTGGTGCACTTGTACCTTTCGGCCTTCCCGGTGTGATTCACTATCCCCGCCATGATGGACGGATGCCCAGTTCCCCGCACAGGATGCAGCCTAGGTGTGGTACCTTTCCGTATATACCTGAGGTAAAGACCTGTCCAAGTTAGGGGGACATAATCCGGGACAGAGTCAAGATGCACACTCACGACTCCCGAGCCGAGTGAACACAGTACTGGGCGACAATAGGGCCATCTTGGCAAGGGGCTGTATCCCCGCATAGACTGTACCACGGAGGCGATGTCCGTTAGACGCATCGCAGCTAAGGCCCTCGCGTAGATCATAGTTTGATGTCATTTTAGCTGAGAGGCCTTGCGCAGATTGTACTAGACAGATCATCCACCCCACGGGTACCTGGGCGCCAGACTTCCCCACCCGTCTGGCAAGTGACAGGTTACACCGTCTCACACACATACCCTCCTGCTTCCCAAAGAATCACTTTTCATGACCTCTGATCACAGGAGACATGACTCGCAATACGACCACTTGCCATGGCCTGACTGTACCTTGAGCCATCTTGACCACTCATAACCAGTAACGGGTTGATGAACTGACATGATCAAGATGATCGGCCAGCGACCCAGTAGATAGCGATCACCATCTGAGCTCATGCTCAGGGGCAACCGACTGTCTGATCTGTATCTATCTGCCAACAGTATACAAACTTTGCCCGGCCTTGCCTGCACGACTATCATCTAGTAAAGAACACAAAACCTAGAGATATTTCTAATGGCCTGGGTGTGGACTGTCATCTCCTCTGCACTATACTGATGATTTCACATGCCCCCGGACCCTTGCGGGCCTACTGCCGCCTGTTTTTGGCACCCATTCGAGGAGCCTATCCCTCTCTGGTACCAAATTAGTTAGAGTGGAGATCTGCTTATTGATCTCATCTATACATTCTTTCATGTTGCCGCTGTTACTGTTGCGCTGGTTCCCGCGCCTGGGGGCCCTGTTATAGCTTCCTCTATGGGCATGCCCCCTTCCTCCAGGCGCTTGATTCTGATTGGAATTCTGTATAGCTGGTTGTGGTGATGTTTGTGCGGTTGGTGTTGATGATCTGGGGGGAGCATTAGTGGGCGTGGCGACAGCGGCACCCTCTATCTCATTAGACGGGAGTTACACAATTATTTTAGTGCGGTAGGTTGGGTTATTGCTAGCTACGGGAGAACAACCAACAGTAAGCGAAGTAATATGCGTAATGCCTGTCGTGCTGGTAGTAGCTGGTACAGGTCCAACCTATTCGGCCCCTGGCCAAGGATGCTCTCGATCTCTGGATCGCGTCTCCTTTTATACTACTCGTGACGTCACAGGCTCAGGCTCCAACCAATCATTGGTCGAGCAACAGCCAATCAGCGCGTAGCTGATAATAACGAAGTCGAATGTTCTAGAACATTTTAGAAGATCTGTGTCCACGTGGTTATGACGTCACGGCAATATTTTGAAGATAATCAAGAAGGATTTTCCGTGGATAACTCAGCCATTTCTTAACCGACTTTGAAATGGTTTACAGATTTGAAAAGTCCGTCGATTTCTGGTCTTGATTAATGCCAGATTCTGCGGGAACAGGCAATTAAAAAGGATTACATGGTACCGTCTCGGTACACTAAAAGCGTCATCCTATCTTGGTCGTAAACTACGTGCGCTGTCAAAAATAGCATCTAAGCGTGCGCATGCGCATTGTGCGTTTTAACGAATTTAGTCATTTTTACTAAGCGATCTCTCCCATAGGCTTATATATGCTTATGGTTCTACCCAGGGGGGGGGGGCATGTTTAGGGAACGAATCCAGGACGGGCGGCGCGTACCCAGCTTGGCTGGTATGGCCGGTACCCGCCAGGTCGATCCGAACTACAGAACTTCAATGTCAGCAATTTACACTTGAAGCAGATATCAAGGAAGTAAACAACTTGATTAACACCATATGCAAAGCAGGTAATGCTACTGTTATACATATCCACAAGGTCATACAGAAGACGGCAAAGAAAGGTGTGGGAAAAAGTAAGAAAAAGAAGAAAAGGGTGACTAAGTTTGTATATGACCAATTTGTTGATGGTGTTCACGACGACAATGAACTTCAGAAACGTGTAAATGAGAAGATACTTGGTGCACTTAAATTTGTAATAGGTCCGGCTGTAAAGCAACCTGACACATCAGCATCTGAAAGCACACAGAGTGAGCAAGAGAAATCCTGGAACTTCAAGAGAAGAAAATTCTAAGGTAATAAAATTAATACACAGAGGAAGGTAGGTTCTGATTTGTGTGGTATATATTGATATATAGTACCAACGACATGCCAAGGCAGGCAGCATATTGTGACTGGCTTTGGTATAGATATTCCTACTTGCGTACTGAGTAAATTGTTTGTAAATATTAATAATTGAGGGATCTGACTGTTCTGTTCAGTATATAGAGTACAGCTCAAGTGATTTAGGTAGGCATAACATCGCTGCTGGATTTTGTACAGGTTGTTTATTATCTACTTATTTTTGTTGTAGGCAACACACTACAGCTGGCAACAGGAATAGTAGTTAGTAGTAGTTGTATTGTATATGCATTGTTACGGAGCCAGAACCATGTATCATGATAAGCTGTATAGGTAAGTCAGCGTGCTTAGTATTCCAGACATAGAAATGGCAAGTTTACAAGTAAGACGAGGTAGGAGAAAAAACAGCACTGCAGAAGTCGAGCAAAAAAGTGACGCAACAAGAAGAACGAAAAAGGGAACAGGAAAAAAGGCTGATAGAATGGATACAAAGGATGAAGGATGGAAATGCAACATATGCACGCAATTGTTTAATGATGACCAAGACAATCTACTTGAGTGCCAGTACTGTGGCGAACATTTCTGCATTAAATGCCTTATGATCGACCCTTCAGATTATGATGCCATGGAAAGAGTAGAAAGTATGTTGGTTTGTGGCCCATGTAAAATCAAAATGGAGCACACCATCAAGGCTGAGAACGGTATTGAAAAGAGGTGCCAGGCATATTTAACATCATTCACACAAACAATTGAAAAGCTTAAGGAAACGATGGCGACAAAATGCAACGCTGATGATGTAAGAGAGATCATAAAAGTAGAAATGGATGCACAAAAGGAGCCCACCAACCAGGCAGTAGCACCAGTAGAAAATGCAGTCAAAGAGGTCAATGACAGAAAGGTCAGAGAAAACAATATAATAATATTCAATGTGCCTGAATCTGACTCCCAGGAGGTGACAGACAGAGTTAAGCACGATAGAGTCACCTACAATATTTATGTAAAGATGTATGCCAGACAGACATAATTCAAGAAGATATCAGCAGGGCATCAAGGTTAGGAAAAAGAGAGATACTGGAAATAGGCCACTCCTAGTAGAATCGAAAAAAGGTGTGTGAAGACAAGGTAACATTGCTGAAAAAGACAAGCTGTTCAAAGAATGCACCAGAGCCTTATAAGAAATTCAGCATAACTAGGGACATGACTATATCTGAGAGGGAAGAAAACAGAAAGATGATGGAGGAGGCTAAAATGAAAGAAGAAGGAGCTGGCAGATGCTGGGTGTATAGGGTTCGGGCACCTCCATGGGCCAAGAAAATTGTCAAAATGACAATATTTTTATATTCAGTAACCATAAAACCAAGCTACTGGATAAGCAGGAGAATGAGCACTGTGCCCCTCCCCTCCCTCCCCACCCTTGCCCAGCCAGCATCCTGTAAACATCTTATCAACTGCACAAATACATCACAGCTCGGGGATGACCTGACATACTTCCAAACAAAAACAGTACCTTGTTGTTAGAATAATTAAAAAATCAGTGTGAGAAATGTTCTCTTGTATGTTTTGAATGTGGGTGGATTGGACGACATTGCTGCCTATGGAAACAGTGGCATCCAATTCAATTATATTCAACACATTCAACGGAACGTTTTTATTTTACTATTAAGATGAACTGCTTATTTCCGAGATGTACTGTATAACCAAAGTCAACCAAAAATATAAATGTTTGTGTTGTATTGTAAAATCACCACCACTACTACTACTACTACTACTACTACTACTACTACTACTACTACTACTACTACTACTACTACTACTACTACTACTACTACTACTACTACTACTACTACTTAAACATGTATTAATTTTTTGTTTAACTTGTCTACGTCCTGTGTTTGTATGTTACTTTCCTGTTTAATTTGTTTGTATAGATGTATGTATGTATGTGTAAGGTGTCCGCCCATACAATAGGCATTGTCTTCGGCGGACAACTTAGTTGAATCCATGATTTATTAATATATTTTACTACTGAATAAATAATCTTGAATCTTGTTATGTTATGTTACAAGCCTGAAAGACGGGAACTACTATACAAGACAAGAATATGCGTTTGGAAACTTTGTTATTATTTACTTGACTGAGAAGTCAATCACACAATGATTATTACCCTTGGAAATGTACGCCGTACTTATTGTATGTGCATTTCTCTGAGGCATTTATCAAGTAAAAAATCGGTTTTGCTGGGGCCTGAAGAGGTTACTGAGGTAAATGCGATTTTATCAGCTCACCTGAGGCTGTCACCTGTCAGCTGATCTATATCATTATGTTCCCTGTATTTGCGCATCCCCTCTCTTTGCGCATACACGTTCAAAACGCTTGTGAGAGTCCCCCATGATCGGCACACACACATATTGATTAACATGTCAATCTATGGTTATTCATTTTCCTCATACAAGACTTTCTCCTCTTGAAATTGTGAAACTACTTGTTATTATAGGTTTAGAGTAGTGCTGTTGATTTCTGACACTAAAATATTAATTCAGAGTTGTCATATCTATCGCAAAAATTGTTCTTGGAAACATAAAATATGAAGGCGTTTACCTATATTTGCTGATTAAATAATATCTGATGACATTTTCATCCCCTTTAAGAATAGCACAGACGTTTTTACGCATTCAGGGTCATCGTTTATCAAAACGATCTTTCAAATATGATACATATGTTACCATTGGTTAATCTTCAACAACAATGCATTTATGTGAAACATATGTTAAAGATGTGGTAGCATATGCTGCACAACACACTTTTTGCCTGTGCGCAAAAAAGTGGGTACACAATTGGATTCGTTAGCGTCCCCTTTTGTGCTGTATTTTACACAGACCGGCAATTAAAAAGTCAAGTTTCATACCTGTATGTGAATAAGAACCCATACTAGTTTCTTATATTTATTCAACAATTACAATTTTTGCTCAGACTATTTGATAGGAGGCGATAATCCAAACATGTGCAATATGTGGGTACCATATGATATAAACGACACGAAAACATTACAAGCCAAATTGGTAAATTTGCTGATGATACTAAATTAGGTAAAGAAATTCTGAACAAATAAAGTACACTTAAGACTCCAAGCAGATCTCCACAGAATTTGTAGCTGGTCTCAAGAATGGCAGATGCTCTTTAACTTAGATAAATGTAGTGTTTTACATTTATTTTAGGACACAATACCGTGTGCTATAGCTATAAAATAGGAAGCAACACACTAGCAAAAAGCATTGAAGAAAAAGATTTGGGAATAACGATTCAGCAATCAACGAAAGTGTCAAGCCAATGTGAAGTAGCATCAAGAAAAGCAAACCAAGCCCTAGGCCTGATATATCGTACAATAAAATATAAATCCTGACCTGTTATTCTCCAGCTTTACAAATCCCTCGTAAGACCTCACTTAAACTACTGTATCCCCTTTTGGTGCCCACACCTACAAAAAGACATAGACTTACTGGAGCGGGTACAACACAGGATGACACGCATGATCCCAGGTTTAGCAAGTATACCTTATGAAACACGTCTCCAGAAACTAAATCTTACAACATTGAAAACCAGGAGAATCCGAGCTGACATGATAGAAGTCTATAAAAAAAATTTCTAACCAGGACCATATTAAGCCGAATGAATTCTTCACAATGGCATCTACACACACTAGGGGACATGGACTTAGACTTTACAAACAACCCTGTCGACTTGATCTACATAAGTATTTCTTCACAAATAGAGTTGTTAATGTATGGAATTCTCTACCAACAGAAGCAATTAACGCTCCAACATTAAACACATTCAAAAACAACCTAGACTCATTCTTCAAGTCACAGGGTTTTATATAGACCTAAGGTCGTCTAACTCCCAAAAATTGCAGACACTTCATCTACACTGAAGTATTTGACTGCAATCACTGATAAATATCTGTATCGTCCAGTAAGGTAAGGTTTTTTCGAGGGTCATATGATTTCGATGGTTTGCATGGGCACGAACTCATCAGCGATGGCGTGCTCAACAATGGAGCCACGTTTTGTTCAGTGATGAGTCGAGGTTTTGTGTGGATGTGGCGGATGGTAGGCAACGGGTTTGGCGACGTTTAGGAGAACGGTATGATGCAGTCAACATCATTCAGCACGACAGATTCGGTGGCGGCAGTGTCATGGTGTGGGCTGGAATCCATGAAAATGGCAAAACAGATCTTATTGTGATTCGCGGAAATTTAATGGCTCAACGTTACTGTGAAGAAGTTGTCACCCCTGTTGTCATCCATTTTATGCCGCATCATGCAGACTATGTTCCAGCAAGACAACACCCATCCTCATTCAGCTAGGGTCACCAGTGATTTCCTTGAGGCTAACAACGTTCCGGTGTTGGACTGGCCAGCGCGATCACCGGACCTGTCTCCTATCGAACACATGTGGGACATTCTTGGCCGTATGGTGCGTGAGAACCATCCACATCTTCACAACGTGCGGGAGCTGGAAGCTGCACTGCTCCAGGAATGGGATGCGATTCCTCTTCGTGACATCAGGTGCTTAATTCGAGGCATGAGAAAGCGATGTACGGTGGTGGTTAATGCACGCGGAGGTCACAACCGGTATTGACAGCTCACTGTCATTATTTAAATTGGACCCTTCCGTTGAATGATGCCGTGTTAAAGGCGCGATGCTAGCATTACAGTAACAAGAGACTGTTGTTCAAATTGGAAAATGACCTATCAATTGAATAATATATTTGAATCAATTTATTGTTTTTGTTAAATAACATTTATACAGTAATATTCTCAGTGTTGCTAAACTTTTTTGGTTCAGTATATATTCTGTGATTGCGGTATAAGATTTTGTGCACAGTGGATTTCAGTTTTTGTTTTCCAATTTTGGTGTCTAAATATGGAAAATAATCACCAAACTTCATGGAAGTGCTCAACGCAACCTGATAATGCAATAAAAAAACCAGTTCAAAAGACATGTGTATAAGCGAGAATATACAGAAAGATGACCGGTCTTAAAGAACAGAAAAAGGTGATACATAAGCCTACATATACATGCACATTTCTGCTTGCAAATCAATAAAAAATATCTATCCAAAAATGTAATGGTAAATTAACTCGCACAATACTAGATGACTATATTTACATTTTAACACCGGAATGACTGGCTCAATAACAGTCAATCATTCCAATGGTAAAATTTCATAGTTATTCTTCTCTCGCCTTGTTTAAAATCATGTGTTTTGCTGCTTTTTTAATCACTACTGAACTACTGAAAGGTTCCTCAAACTACTGAAAATTCACTACTGAAAGATTGTTTGAAACTACTGAAAATAATGTTTTTTCACCTGAAACTACTGATTGCTTGAACTGGAGTCTGCTTTCATGGTAATATATATTTCTGTGATCATGGTATAAGATGTGCACAGTGGATTTCAGTCTGTTTTCCGATTTTGGTGTCTAAATATGGAAAATAATCACCAAACTTTGTGGAAGCTGCAATACCAATAAAAAACCAGTTCAAAAGACATGTGTATAAGCGAGAATATACAGAAAGATGACCGGTTTTAAAGAACAGAAAAAGCTGATACATAGGCCTACATATACATACACATTTCTGCTTGCAAACCGATAAATCTGTGTCTGTGCAGAAAATTGATTGTTACGCATCTCCTTTGAAATCGTTGGATGGAATTCAACCAAATTTGGTATGTGTGTTACCCCTATATGTGTGGAATGCACGAGCACGTCTACATTTGGTCAAAAGGTGAAATCGATTGTAATGCCACTCCTCCGAAACCGTTGGACAGAATTCAACCAAATTTGATATGTGAGTTACCCATTTGATTGCGCATTGCAAGAGGCCATTTCCCTTTGGCTCCACCCCCAGTGGGTGGGGAAGAGGTCAAAAGGTCAAATTTTAACTTGCATAAATTGATTGTAACACAACTCATCCAAAACCATTGGACACTCGGAATTCAACCAAATTTGCTATGTAAGTTACCCATATCAATGTGGAGTGCATAAGCACATTTACTTTTAACACCTTCATCCCACCCAAAGTCAGTGTTATTTATCTAAAGCACCTCAATTTTAGCAAGCCATATATATCAAAAAGATCGCTAGCATCCATTGTTACAAGATATTTATTTTTGCACAATGTTCTAGATGTTCTCTTCTAGTTATGCTCCTCTTGCATTGTGATTGGCTAGTATGATGCAATTGATCACAAAGTACAGTAAGCTCTTCTATCGGGAATGAAAATTATGGAAAAAAGAACGTACTGGCACAACTGCGCATGATCGTGCACATGTTCACAGTTTTATAACTCTTCTTCCTACACTTTCATTGGCTAGTATGTGAAGCTAGTCAATGCGAACCTAGTTTCTCTTCATAGCGGAAATTTAGATCATAGTATAGGCCATAGGGTGGGTTTAAGCTGTCACTCTTGGAGCTATTCGGGTAGCTACTTGATTCTACCCTCTTATTTAAATGTGTCGGCGAAAGTACCTAACAGGTACAAATATTTACATTTTTGCGCCACTCAAGTAACGCGAGAGTGACGACCTAAACTCGTCTCTTTAGTGTATCATCATGTGATTTATATCTTTTTGCGACGACATTTTATGTCAAATCTTGGACTAATTTTGATGTAATAAAAAATGTTTATTAAAACATACGCAATATTTAGGCGGGCCAATTGAATAATTTCACTCGCACGATGATAGTTATGAGGTATACATTAAGTATAATCGTAAGGCAGCAAGATTCTATGATTTTTGTGGCATTGTCAATTTTTAAAAACTATTTTAAAGAATTGATTACAACTTTTTCTCGAAATATTGGCAGGTCTGACGATATTGTGGTATCGTTTTCATTTACAAAACAATATCGTGAGCAGCTTGACCATTTTGAGCACAGCTCTATGTGGAGTGTATGAGCACATTTAAATCTGGCCCACCCCATTTAGGGTCGGGCATAGGGATCAAAAGTATGGTTGCGCAATTTTTGCTTTGAAACATCGCGATCGATTTTATAAAAAAAATTGGGATTTTCGATTAAATCGTAGGTCCAAATTACCAAAAGTATGAACCTGGTTAATGTGACAAGTCACCAAAACTGGGACTTGGAATTTCTAGAAAAAGTTGAAATAAATGATAGGAAAAAATAGCACTAAATTAGAACACAATTTCATGCGACAAACTTTTACCATCCTATGTCTATGCTTAATGGATTCCTTATATATTCATACTCGCTGGAGTGAAATTATTAATTGGGGCCACCTAAATATTGCGTATAGTTTAATAAACACCACTTATTTCATCAAAATTTGACATAAAATGTCGTCGAGTAAAAATATAAATCCTGCTTCTGCTTATAGCCTCCAGTTTAAGTCATTACCCGAGTAGCGCAAAGATGTTAATATTAGTACCCAGGGAGATACTGCGCAATCCATAGACATAGGACGATAGCTTTGAGTAGCTACGATAGTAACACCATAAACTCGTCCTATAGTGCAGTTTATAATTGCTTTCAGAATGTACGATTTACATTTAAGAGTAATCAACAGAACGCATAGTTCAAAATACAACATTCTGGAATGCTGTTGCATTATTTTCTTTAATTAGGCATGACAACCAAATCAAAAGGGAAAAATTAGTACACAGCTTGAAATTACTAAAAGAATTAAAAAGAATTATGTTCAGTGATTATTGCCTAACACTCTGCAACTAAGTGTATACTTGGTTTTTCATGACAGACGGGGTCTGCAACGAAAGAAAGAAAATTATATGGCAATTCGACGTGGTAACTAGCTGGTTTTCTCAATGACAAAGGTGTTACCACGCTATTGTTAGCTGGTTTACCATAGAGCTTTGTGTTTTGATTAGGACCTAGTGAACACATGCGTGAAGCGATCAAGAAAAACACAATGGATACATGCGCGAATGGATTATAACTGTATTCTTTTGCTGCTGACTGATGAGTTTTTAAAATCTTAGTCTGCTCAATTTTTGCACGATTTTTCGATTTTTCTTTCAATTACATCATAGAAAATCAAAATCGTGATTTTCGATTAAATCGCGAAATCACGCAAGCCTAATCAAAAGGTCAAGAAATTAATTGGAATGCAACTTCTGCAAAACTGTCGGACAGAATTCAACCAAATTCGGTATGTAAGTTACCCATATCAATCTGGAGTGTATGAGCATGTTTAGATTTGACCCCACCGAAGGTCAAATGGTCAAGAAATTGATTGTAATGTAATTCCTCAGAAACCATTGGACGGAATTCAACCAAATTTGTTATGTGAATTACCAATATCAATGTGGCGAGAATGAACTCATTGACATTTGGCCCTGTCCCAGAGGTGGGTGGGGGAGGGTGTCAAAAGGTCAAGAAATTTATTATTTTTGAGAATTTACCACTTGAATGCCTGGCTCGATAACAGAGCCAATCATTCCAGTTGCTAAATTAAAAAAAATAGTCTTCTCTTGGCCTGCAATGGACATTCAATAAGCAAATATTTTGATTTTCTTGACAAAATTTTACCATTAAGAGGTTCAGCTATGTTAAGCAAAACATGGCCATCATGGACCAATCAGAAGCCTATTGTTCTTTGCGCCAAATGGTTAAAGGTCACTGTGACCTAATTAATGACGTAATATTGCGTTTCCGGATGATAACTCGAATTCTATTGAAGGGATCATTACCAATTTTGCGTGGGAACTTGTCCTTGGTGGTCCCAAGAACCCTATCGATTTTGTCATCAAAGGTCAAGGTCACTGTGACCTAATTAATTACGTAATGTTGCGTTTATGGATGATAACAAGTTCTATTCTATTGAAGGGATCTTTACCAGTCTTGGGTGTGAGCTTGTCCTTGGTGGTCTACAGGACCCTATCGATTTTGGGGTCAAAACGTCGGAGGTCAAAGTCATAGTGATCCTATTCAAGAAATAGGTTAATATAAGACTGATAATTAATGTGGAATGGGGGGGGCATAGATCAACAATCTTTGATTGTCATCCTTGTATCTTTTGTCTTTGTTACAGAAATTAAAACTCCGGCCTCAAGCTCCGGTGGATATTAAAAATGACTGGATTGGGCCGCCAGCTCCAGTTTCAAATATCCGACCCATGAAGTTCTATATATCAGAATCTGATACCTCTCGTCAGCAGGAATTCAGAGAAAAACGCATGGAGGGTATTGAGTGGAATGATGCATTTTGGAAAGATCACAATAGCAACTTTCAGAAGGTAATAAAACCATTTTGTAATGCTAATTTCTTGCCTTCAGAGAATCGTACAATGTGCATATAGAGAGATGAAACTGTAGTCATTGCAAGAGCCTGACGTTATCTACTTTTTGGTCTGAATGATTCAACATGGCTTTCTCAGTTCCTTTTAAACCAAAATTGGCAGCCATCCGGTTATTTTGGAGGCATTTGATTGGCTAGGAGAAGTTGCTATTAATGGAGACCTCAATTTTGATTGGTCAGAATTTGCAGACAATCGGAACCTATTTTGTCTTAATTTGTTTAAAGCGGTGTGTTTTTTAGCTCACTTTGGCCTGAAAAGGCCAAGTGAGCTTATGGTATGGTGACCGCCCGGCATCCGTCATCCATCAACTTTTGCTTTAAAACGCTACTCCTCCTTAATCGATAGACAGATTTAAACCAAATTTGGGTCAATTTAGGATCATATTGGGCTTGGCTTCAGAACGTCCATTCAGAATTTTTATTCCTCAATTTTTTTGGTAAAAATCTTAGATTTTATGAAAAATGTACTGGAAATTGGCAAAATGCTTCTCCTTACCATTCTGAGCGATTTCAACCAAATTTGGCTGAAAGGACCCTATGGCTGTAGGCTGCAGAACTTCCACTTGGAATTTTGATTCATCATTTTTTTGGTGAAAATCTGAGATTTTATGAAAAATGTACCGCAAATTGTCAAATTGCTTCTTTCTCCTTACCATTCATTTTGAGCGATTTCAACCAAATTTGGGTGAAAAGACCCTATGGTCGTAGGCTGGAGAACTTCCATTCAGAATTTTGATTCATCAATCTTTTGGGTGAAAATCTTAGATATTATGAAAAATGTACCAGAAATTGACAAATTGCTTTTTCTCCTTACCATTCTGAGCGATTTCAATCAAATTTGGCTGAAAGGTCCCAATAGTCGTAGGCTCCAGAACCTCCATTTGATCCTGTCATCAATTTTTTGCGTGAAAATCTTAGATTTTATGAAAAATGTACAGGAACTTCTCAAAATGCTTCTTCTCCTTCCCATTCTGAGCGATTTCAACCAAATTTGACTGAAATGACCATATGGTAGTAGGCTCCAGAACTTCCACTTGGAATTTTGATTCATCAATTTTTTGAGTGAAAAGCTGAGATTTTATGAAAAATGTACCGCAGATTGTCAAATTGCTTGTTTCTCCTTACCATTCATTTTGAGCTATTTCAACCAAATTTGGGTGAAAAGACCCTATGGTCGTAAACTCCACGTCTTCCATTCAGAATTTTGATTCATCAATTTTTTGGGTGAAAATCTTAGATATTATGAAAAATGTACCAGAAATTGACAAATTGTTTCTTCTCCTTACCATTCTGAGCGATTTCAACCAAATTTGGCTGAAAGGTCCCAATAGTCATAGGCTCCAGAATCTCCATTTGATCTTGTTATCAATTTTTTGCGTGAAAATCCGAGATTTTATGGAAAATGTACTGGAAATTGTCAAATTGCTACTCCTTAGCTGCTGACCAAATCTCACTAATGGATTCTATGGTGGTAGGCTATAGAAACTCTATTCAGAATTTTGATTGATCAATTTTTTGGTTGAAAATCTCGGATTTTATGAAAAATTTACCAGAAATTGTCAAAACGCTTCTTATCCTTAGTTGCTTGACATATTTCAAACAAATTTGGCTAGAGCGACCCTATCAAGGTTGACTAAAATTTCTATTCAGAATTTTGATTGGTCCATTTTTTGGGTGGCCATCTTGGAGTTTCCGAAAATTATCCATCATATATATATATATGCAAATGTTTCAAATGCTAATGGTCCAGGTAAGCGCCACAGGCCATTGTTTTGGTGGCTATCTTGGATTTTCTGAAAATCAGTTAAAAGCCTACTCATTAACCACTGGGCCGATTTCCGTCAAACTCAGTGGGAAGGAGCCTAGCAGAGTATGCTTCAGAACTGTATACAGAATTTTGATTGGACAATTTTTTTTAGTGGCCATCTTGAATTTTCCACAAATTTGCAGGAAATTGTTTGAAATTCTACTCCTCATTAACTGCTTGGACAATTTCACACAGACTTGGCTGGAAGGCTACTAGGGTGGGAGGTTTCAGAACTTGTATACAGAATTTTGATTGGTCAATTTTTCCGGCGGCCATCTTGGATTTTCTGAAAATCAGTTAAACGCCTACTCCTCATCAACTGCTTGGACAGTTTCAACCAGACTTGGCTGGAAGGATACTAGGCTGGTAGGTTTCAGAACTTGTATACAGAATTTTGATTGGTCAATTTGTTTGGTGCCATCTTAAATTTTCCGAACAATGGCTGGAAATCGTTTAAAAGGCTACTCCTCATTAACTGCTTAGGAGCGGAGGTGCCGGACTGCACATACAGTATCCAAACGGACAACATGAGTCAGCTGCAATACCGACAGGCAAACACTGCACAAACTACAGAGCTGAAGTCGAAGCACTGGTCCATGCAGCTAATACCATCAGCAGAACAGCAGACCCTATTGCACAGATTGTCTTTTTATCTGATGCCCGCTCCGTCCTTGAGGCTATCACCAAAGGTAAGCTGGCACAACTTGAAGAAGCACTACAAACCATCAAATGCTTTCGGATAGCATTGCAGTGGATCCCCTCACACTGTGGAGTCCAAGGAAATGAGGAAGCAGACAAGATGGCAAAGGTGGGTGCAGAAGAGAATCAGACTGAAAACATGGTTACACATACAGCGATGAAGACTATCATCAAGTCACTCTATAGAACACCTCAATCAGAAGATGCCTACCATCATCTCTTGAGGCCAGAGCAAGTGACCATTTTTCGTCTCAGAACTGGACATAACAGACTAAACCAACACATGTACAGGCGGTTCCACCTTACGACATCGCCCGCTTGTCCTTGTGGAGAGGCAGAACAGACCACAGAGCACATACTTCAATGTTGCAGTACGTATCAGCTGCTGAGAGAAGAGATCTGGCCTTTGTCAACCTATTTTCTTGAAAAGCTGTATGGGCCTGTGGAAGAACTGCAGAAAACCACAGATTTCATCTTGAGAACGGCTCTCCAAGTGTGATACCAGCAATCGAAAAGAAGAAGAAGAAGATTAACTGCTTGGGAGATTAAAATCAGACTTGGCGGGAGGGACCCTAAGGTGGTAGGATTTAGAACATGTATACAGAATTTTGATTGGTCAATTTATTCAGTGGCCATCTTCGCAAAATGGCAATTCGTTTAAGAGGCTATTCCTCATAACCCCTTGGGCAATTTAAACCAAATTTAGCTGGAAGGATCCTATAAGTGGTAGCCTCCAGAAATTATATTCCAAATTTTGATAGGTCAATGTTTTGGTGGCCATCCTTTAAAAATGATACTCCTTAATCAATAGTCTGATTTCAACAAAACTTGAGTTGAACTATTCTATGAAAGTAGGCGTCAAAATGTCAAATGAGAATCTGGTTTTCGGTGGACTTCAAGGATCCAGTTTTTCGACTCTATATAAGATATGGCCTATGTTGGTGGGCATATAGTTTCGCTTTTGGGGTAAAAAACTTTTCTAAGATGTCGAAAATATATTTCATTCCTGTACTCCCAGATTTTGAATTTTTTTATATCAAAATGGGAGCGAAGCATTGTGCATGTATCACAAGTGAATCTGGTTCCTGTAGATAGTATTTTTCTGCAGCTGTGGCCGGCGCCTTCATGCACTATGGCACACGCGAACCGACACACTGATGCACTATGGCGAGCTTGAATTGGTGTGGGCCGGCGTGTGTGCCAAGTCTAGCCCCATGTGACCTGCCATGTATATCCCTTCTGTGGTATTTGTGGAAAGCTTGGCCCACACACGAGTGCGCACACATACCTGCATGCACCGGCACATCCCTGTACGATGATATATGCTTCTTGGCCTGTATTGATGCTTTCCCTGCACACACGCATGCCAGCCCACGCGCCACCGGGACTGGAAAAGTCTCGCTGTTTCATTTAGTGTTGTCTCATGCTATTGTAATTCATTACTGCTCTGTTCACAGACTGGTGGGGCCATTTTTTGCAAGCATGAATAAAAGGACAATGAACAAAGTCTCAGTATAAAAGCACTTCATTGTAGCTGAGTTGCGCAGTGGGAGTGCTTTGGGACCATAATCCAGAGGTCTGTCGATCAGAACCACGCTCTGCTACCATAAAAAGTGCTTTTACACTGAGACTTGGTTCATTGTCCATTTATTCATGCGTACGATAAAGAGCCCACCAGTCTGAATAAAGCAGTAATGAATTACAAAAGCATGAGACAATAGTAAAAGCAACAGGTAATAATTAACTTCTTACCTGTAAACTGACAATCCTCAAGACTACTGCAAAGGCCAGTTTTGGCCGTCTTTACATTAACCCGTTAGCCCTTGAATCTGTTTAAGAAAATTTCAATTTTCTCATAGAAAATGCCCATTTGCAGACCAGGAGAAGACTACTTATGAAAATTGACCACTGGAATGACTGGCTCGGTTATCGAGCCAGTCATTTAAGTGATAAACCTTTAAAAATGGACATTTCACAAGACCACTGCAGTAGCCGTTTTGGGCTGATATGTGTGTTAAAGGGTTAATTCTGCATAAATCTCATCATTATTCTGTTTCTATTTCAGTTAAAATCAGAGTTTATAAAAGAAAAATTAGCTGAGAAACGGCAAGCAGGTGAAACAACAAATACACTGTCACCCGAGGAGATGTCTGTCTTTTATAAGCAATTTCTGGATGAAAATTATAAAATACATATACAGTATAATCGGTGAGTAGCCATGGTAAGGAGAAAAAAACCTGATTTTGATTTGGTTGATGTTAACCCAAATAAGACCAAATATACAGAAAAAACAAACATTTGTAATTTAACCCTTTAACTTTCACAGACCAGAAATGACAAATGTAAGGGATATTGTCGCATTTGTGTTGAATATTTTGAAACTTATTTTGGGCAGAGCTATGTCAGCAATATGTCCCAGTCAAATTAGTTTCAAAATATTCAACAACTTTCCTGCATCATTGTTTTGAAATTGAGACACTGGAAGTTCAAGTGTTAAAGGGATAATAAATATTTTAATTGATGTTAACCCTTTAATACTCTAGCAGGCCAAAATGGCTTTTGCAGTGCTCTTGATAAATGCCCATTTGCATATGATGAGAAGACTATTTTTGAAAATTGACTACTTGAATGACTGACTCGATAATCAAGCCAGTATTCCAGTGGTAAATGTTTAAAAAAGTGGATATTTTCTGTGAGAATTTTTCTTTGAACAAATTTGAAGGTTAAAGGGTTAATGTCAGTGGTCATTGTTTACAATCAACTCAAACTGAATGTCGATGTCTAAATGAGCGGGATTCAGATGACAAACCTGGATTCAGTTGCTGGATACTGATTACTTAAATACATGTACACTGCCACTTGCTTGTTATACAGGCTGCCCTTCAGCCCTTTAACACTCAAACCAGCCAAAAATGGCTTCTGCAGTTATCCTGGGAAATGTCCATTTGCAGACCAAGAGAAGATTAGTTTTGAAAACTTATCACTGCAATGACTGGCTCGATAACCGAGCCAGTCATCCCAGTGATAAATTTTCAAAACTAGTCTTCTCTTGGTCTGCATATGGACATTTTCTATGAGAAAATGTAAATTTCCTTTGAAAAGATTTAAGGGGTATAGGGTTAAGAGAGTAAGATTGCTCAACATTTCGTTGCTTCAGAAGGAGGTTATTTAACTGCGATTACTGCAAGCCAAAAGATAGTAATTTCACTGGACATTAACTCTGATACTGCTGAATATTTTGCAAACAATTTGACTGAAAGTTGTTCTGACTTAACCACCAACGACTTTAAGTCAAATGGTTTTCAAAATAATCAGCTTTTCATGAGTTAAACACCATGGAAAATGTAGTCTGCAGAAATTCAGCGGGCAGCGGCTAAAACCTCTTTTGTAGTAGAGCAACACGAAATAACAAAGTTTAAAAAAATAAAGCTGATAGTGATTTTGTTCAGAACTTGTTTATCATGTTAATCAAAGAAATCTAATGTAACTTTCCAGTTTATCCAGCCATCAATGATGGACCATCATATGACGTCATAATCAACTACATGTACGTGGCGTGTATGATGACGTTATAATCACTTCATGAATGACTCGATTTAGTCATCTTAAACTCTTAATAGTCCAACACGGTGTATGAATTGTATGTCTATTATTTAATAAACATTGGGTCAAAATTTTGAAACTAATTTGACTGGCAGCAACAGCGCCCAATCAAATTAGTTTCAAGATATTCAACAGCTTACCTGTATAGTTTCTGGAAAATGGTAGTCAGGGAGGTCAGGGATTGATCGATCCCAACATGAGCGAGGTATGGTTGGAGCTTAGCTAGAGATGGGCAGAGCATAGCTAAAACTGGAAAGGTCAATTCTATTTAATGTGTGACCTTTTTTCTCTTTGTATTTTCAGGGAATGGTACAAAAAGAATGTATCTTTACTCTGGCCTGCACTGAAGGTGGCTACTGAGAATATCATACCTACAATAATGTCTTTTACTCGGAGTAAAATACCAAAGCGTTGATTAGTAACTCATAATAGTATTTATTAAGTACGTGTATTTACTCACACCGCCGAAAGTTGTGGTTGGTGCCGTCTTTGTCTCTGTTTATCCAAGATATATTTCCGGAATCTTATGAGGTAGACTCACCAAATTTGGAGCATACAATCATATTATGAGTGGTTAGAAATTTTTTATTTTGGGGGTGAGAAGCTAAAATATCGAGGTCACTGGTCACTAGTGCATACAGAAATACATAGTTTCATCAATAACTCTGCAGTGCAAGAAGGTAGAATCACCAAATCGTTAACATACTTTCATATTGTGGTTGTCTAGTTGAAAAAGTTAGTGTCAGGTCAAAAGTTAAAATATCTAGGTCATGCGGACACTAAGTGTATCCATTGACATGGTATTCGCGTGATGGCGGACAGGCGGGCGGCAAAGTGGTTTCCGGATTATAACTGTTGCCGTTTATCGGATCGCTTTGAAACTATAGGGTGGTTGGAATAGGTCTGGGGAAGAAACCTATCGAGATTGACACTGAACCGAGATCCAAGATGGCCACCAGCCACCTACGGCCATCTTGAAAATTGTTTTTCGGATGATAACTCTGTTAGTGTTTATCGGATCGCTTTGTAGCTTCATAGCATGGATGGGGAAGAAACCTCTCAAAATTGACACTGATGTCAAATCCAAGATGGCCGCAAGCCAACGGTGGCCATCTTGAAAATTGGTTTCCGGATAATAACTCTGTTACTGTTTATCGGATTGCTTTGGAAAGTCAGTGTAGTTTGACTAGTTCTGGGGAAGAAATCTGTCAAAATTGACAATGATCCTAAATGCAAGATGGCTGCTAGCCACAGGCTAGGTCACTTATCTTGCAATTTTGTCATTTCACGTCACATATTAAATGTACTGTATTTTACTTATCGTTTTCATATTTGTACATCATCTATGCTCAATGTATTTTAAGAGACACATTCCCTTCCCCAGACATTAGAAGAATGATATTAACGATATTTCCTCCTCTGCCCTGATTAAATAACAAACCACCATCTTCATCATTCTTCTCTCTTCATAGGTTAATATTCTACTTTCTATCGTTAACTAACAAACAGCAGAGTTCATCCTCTCTTGAACTTACTTTATTCTTTGCTTATCTATCGCTCTGATGCTAATAAAATGTCCATGTTTATCATGTAGTAAAGCAGTAAAAAATAACCAGAATGCCTTGTACTGTGACCTTTGCCACAAATTGATACATCTAAAATGCTCGCTATTAAGCAAGAAAGATTTTAAACAATTAGAAAATGACACTACATGTTGATACTCTTACAAATGCATCCAGTATCTCTTTCCATACAACCATTTTGAATAGGAAACAAACTAATATGCTAGCCATATTAGGACACCAAACAGACCATGGTATGCAGCTACAAAACCCCTTAATTAACCCCTTCACACTGAATAGTTTCCAAGTAGATGACAATGGTCAACTTATGAGAATCCTGAAGAATTTGAATTACCAACTCCAAACTGTAACTACACACTAAAAGAAGTTAGTGATTCACTTCTAAGCAACAAAAAACAAAGCATACCATTTTCGATAATACATTTTAATACATGCTCAATATTGAAAAACGCAGACAAGTTATATACTTTTCTTAATCTCGGCGTGCTTGATTTTACACTAATAGGAATAACTGAAACATGGCTGAAAACTAATTCACCAGTAGAGTTAGTAAATAAAGATGGATACACTTTTGTGAAAAATGGAGGTGGGATAGGCATTTTCATAAACAATAAAACTGACTACAAAGAACGACGAGACCTATCACTGTCAAATACTCAATATAGAAACTTTTTTTATTGAAATTCCAGATAACAAAGGTAAAAATCAAGATATTTGGAGTCATTTATAGACCACCTGGAAAGGATACTGAGATCTTTATCAACATATTTGAAGACATGCTCAAAACTATACAAAAGGGAAATAAATTATGTTATCTTGTAGGTGATTTTAATGCCAATCTACTATACTGAGCCCAAAAAATTTAGCAACAGTGAAGTTTGGTTTGTTGTATTAAAACTATGCATCCATTTATGACCAAATTTGCAGGCCCGTTTTGTCAATGTAATGTCTCGCTGATCATGAAGAAATGCAAACGCTTACTGCATGTGAAAATGCATTTTTCATGCACTGGCCCACATTGGCGGGTAGCGAAGGCAAAAATTCACCATATTGCAAAAGCAGATAACGAACATTAACAGAAAACGCTTAAAGGTTTACCCTACCGAACATGGGCCGCCGCCCAGGGCTACCCGAAAATCAGCGCCATGAAGCAATGGGAAGACTCGCTGCTGGGCAGAGCGTTCGCGCTGTTGCTCGACATTTTAATGTTCACGCCTCAACCATTTCCAGTCTCCGCCAACGTGAGCAGGAAACTGGACAGGTTAATGACCACGATTTGGCAGACCGAGAGCAACAACACCACGAGAAGACGGCTACTTAGTGACGTCATCACGACGTCACAGATTTGAGACTGCGCCGCGGCTGTCCCGTAATTTGCACACGGCTACCGGCACTACAGTGCATGCACAAACTGTGCGAAATGGACTCCATGATGCTGGACTGCATGCCCGTCGTCCACTTGTTGCTGTTCCGCTTACAGAGCGTCACATTGAAAATCGGTTTGCATGGACAAGAACTCATCAGCGATGGCGTGCTCAACAATGGAGCCACGTTTTGTTCAGTGATGAGTCGAGGTTTTGTGTGGATGTGGCGGATGGTAGGCAACGGGTTTGGCGACGTTTAGGAGAACGGTATGATGCAGCCAACATCATTCAGCATGACAGATTCGGTGGCGGCAGTGTCATGGTGTGGGATGGAATCCATGAAAATGGCAAAACAGATCTTATTGTGATTCGTGGAAATTTAACGGCTCAGCGTTACTGTGAAGAAGTTGTCACCCCTGTTGTCATCCCTTTTATGCAGCATCATGCAGACTTTATGTTCCAGCAAGACAACGCCCGTCCTCATTCAGCTAGGGTCACCAGTGATTTCCTTGAGGCTAACAACGTTCCGTTGTTGGACTGGCCAGTGCGATCACCGGACCTGTCTCCTACCGAACATGTGTGGGACATTCTTGGCCCTATGGTGAGTGAGAACCATCCACATCTCAACGTGCGGGAGAGGGAAGCTGCACTGCTCCAGGAATGGGATGCGATTCCTCTTCGTGACATCATGTGCTTAATTCGAAGCATGAGAAAGCGATGTACAGCGGTGGTTAATGCGCGCGGAGGTCACAACGGGTATTGACAGCTCAGTGTCATTATTTAAATTCGACCCTGCCGTTGAATGATGCCACGTTAAAGGCGCGATGCTAGCATTACAGTAACAAGAGACTGTTGTTCAAATTGGAAAATAACCTATCAATTAAATAATATATTTGAATCAATTTATTGTTTTTGTTAAGTAACATTTATACAGTAATATTCTGTGTTGCTAAACTTTTTTGGTTCAGTATATATATTAATTCAATGCATACCCAGAACTTTACTAACTTGTTAAACTATTGTACCTTCATATCAGCAATAACAAAACCAACAAGTATAACAGAATTTACTGCAACACTAATTGACAACATTTTTACCAACAACATCTCAGAATGTAGCAGATCAGGCATTTTTGTGTCTGATGTCTCTAATCATTTACCCGTTTTTCTTCTAGAATTAAAATCAGTTGCTGATCTTAAAATCACAAAAAGTGAAATTAGTAATTGCAGGGATTTTAGTAGCTCCAACATGGATGCGATTAAACTCAAAATTATTGAACAGAATTGGGATGAAGTAGTGTGAGGATGTTCTTGTGAAGATGCCTGTAATGCACTTAATAACACTTGCACACACATCTTTGAACAATGTTTTCTTTTTAAACTAATAAATCGATTTAAGAGAAACCCAACAAAACCATGGCTTACAAATGGAATTCTAGCAGCATGTCATAAGAAACATAAGCTTTATCTCCAATTTTTCAAATGCCAAACTAGCAATAACCAATATAAATACAAACAATATAGAAATAAACTCAATCAAATAATCAGACGCGCTAAAAGAAATTACTTTTACAACAAATTAGAGGAATTAGAAGGTGACATAAATGGCACATGGAAAGCAATCAAGTCAATTCTAAATAAAAATAGGCAAAGCATGACAAACACACAATTTATTTACAATGATAAATTAATAACAAATGGAAAGGAGATTGCAAATAAATTCAATGATTATTTTAGGCCCAACATTAGCTAATACAATCAAATCAAAAGCAACTTTTGATCAATACCTGAATGATAGGTATATGTCCTCCATATTCGTAAGCCCTACAGATCATCTAGAAATCATGCAAGTAATGAATAATTTTAAGTTAGGAAAAAGTGCAGGTATTGATATGTTTAAATGGCGACTTTTCAAACCACGCTCTGCAGGAATTTTATTACCATTAAGCCATATTTGCAATCTCTCTCTTACATATGGAATATTTCCATCAAAGCTGAAAATCGCACGTGTCACCTTTCTGTATAAAGCCAAAGAGGCATCACTATTTAGAAATTACAGGCCTGTATCAACATTACCCCTATTTTCTAAATTGCTAGAAAGACTTTTTAATGAAATATTTAGATAAGTACAAAATACTATATTCAGGGCAATATGGATTCAGAAAGAAACACTCTACTTTAATAGATATATTAGAAAAGATTAATGAATCATTAGAAAATAAACAACACGTCATTGGCATTTTCTTGGATCTTTCAAAGGCATTTGATATGATTGACAATCAAATCCTCCTGAAGAAATTGTACTATTATGGTATCAGGGGAGTGGCACTTGACTGGTTTAGGTCATACCTGTCTGACAGGACAGAATATGTTCAGTACAATGCACACATTTCTGATCCAGCACATGTAGCTTGTGGTGTTCCACAAGGATCAACTCTTGGCCCCTTACTCTTTGTTATTTATATAAATGATTTGCCTAAACTATGCAAGCATGTCTCTCTCTCTTACTCTTCGCAGATGATACTAATGCCTTTAGTTTTCACTAAGACATAAATACACTATATGACCGAGTAAATGAGGAAATTGGCATAATTATAGAATGGTTTGCGGCCAATAAAGTCTCATTAAATGAAGACAAAACATCACATATGTTATTCACATACAGTAAAAAATTAGACAGAAGTAAAATACCAAAACTCCTGATCATCAACAAAGAAATTGCGCAAACTCGGCTAAATTTCTAGGTGTTCTTTTGGACGTTGACTTATCCTGGAGCTGCCACATAGGTTACATTAGCAAAAAAGTCACAAAAAACCTAGGTGTGCTACAACGACTAAAACCATTTATCCCAAATAAAACACTTAAGACACTACACACTACTCATTCTCCCATACCTAACATATTGCAATGCAATCTGGACAAATACACACAAAACAAAACTCAGCAACTTGGCTGGATTGCAAAAGAGAAGCATCAAATTATTTACAGACAAAAAAACCAGCCAAAATATCTTGTAGAATTTATTAAAGCTGACAGATATTGGCAGAATGCAACTTTATACCATGGTGTATGACTTCCATCACAATATCTTACCCAGCTCATTATCACAGATTTTCATAAAAACCAAAAACATCCATAAATACAACATACACACAAAACAAAATCTACACACACAATTTTCAAGAACACGCTATGGCAACAGGAAAATATCTGTCATTGCATCCAAGCTTTGGAATGAACTAGAGAGCAATTTTAGGACACTACGGCGGCAAAGGTCACATAAAAAAATCATTAAAACGATACATTGTTAGTAATTATTAAACTCAGCGATCATAATCTTTCATTTTTCTCTCTCTCTCTCTCTCTCTCTCTCTCTCTCTGTCTCTCTGTCTCTCTCTCTCTCTCTCTCAATTTATGTAATTGATTTTGCTTGTTTTATTAAATGTCTTTGTATTATATATGTATTGTAGTGTGAAGATACACAAATATTAATCTAGGTGCTTGTAAGCCTCATAGACAATGCCTTAATTACAAGCAATCTATAATGTATATATCATACTGTGTTTAAACTGAAAATAAAAGTAATTAACTTGAACTTGACAGGTCTAGGTCTGAAGACAAAATCACTATTTTCTGTTAGCTCACATTCATTGGTTTGCCATCAGGGCAGGGTATTATGCACCATTTGCGGAGCTCTTGTTAGTCATACATTGGGAACGCATGTAGGTAGAATCACCAAATTTGGAGCGTCCATTCATATTATAGGTGGCTAAACGGTCTACGAGTTTCACTACAAGGCATCAAATATCTAGGTCACACGGTCACAAATAGCATACTGGAATACACATTTTCGGCAATAACTGTGGAATGTAAGAAGCTAGAATCAAATCACCAGATTTAGCACATGCCTTTATATTGCGACAGTTTATGAGTGCTTTGAAGTTGAAAACAATGGATCAACTATCTTGGCCACTGGGGTCACTAAGTGCTTTGTCAAGACAGAGCGTAAAGCGTGAGTCAGCATCTCTCTTGAGTGCATTCTTGTTAGTAATACAAATACTGCTAAACAATCAGCTTTTCTAGTCATCTGTAGTCATGATATTATCCACCCCTTTTAACACTCATATTTGTTCAAGAAAATTATAATTTTCCCATAAAAATTATCTGTTTGCGCATCAAGAGGATATTATTTTTGAAAATATTTCACTGAATTGTTTGGTTCATTTATCTGCAAAGGGATATTTTTCAAGGCCACTGTAGATTTTGTTTTGCCCAACTGGAGTGTTAAATAAACTAATGGATTTAAACCTTAGTGATTTACTGGATGGCATTAGCTGTGGTACACTTCAATGATGAGTAGGATGATGGCAGTCGACACGGGTGAAAACGATTCAATAGTATGCTACAAGACTTCTTCAGATAATAAATAACTTCAGCATTTCATAATTTAAAATTGGTTTATTTAAACAAATTGATGTTTGTGCTAAAATGTATACAAAAAAGTAACTGACTATCTATCTATCTGTCTGTCTATCTATATGTATGTATGATTACTGTATTCTGCGGCTGTAGTAGTAGAAACATCCTACAGCTGCAATCAGTCCTTCGCTTTTGCCCACTGTGTCATGTCCTCAGCCAAAATCCTTAGCTTCCTCAGGTCCATTCTTGACTTGAGTGTACCTAATCCTGCTTTCTTGAGGTCACCTCGTAGCACGCTTAGCAGATTTATGCAATGACATCCTCTTCTGGCTCTGTATTTGCTGGCTCCGAGTAGGGCGAATTCCAAGGCTCTGTGCTGGTGTGTCTTCTGGCATCCTTAGCACATGGCCAAACATGGACCATCTTTGCTGGCCAACTTTTACAGACAGCGGCAGCGTATTACACGTCTTGTATAGTGCATCATTGGAAATTATGCTCTCTGGCCATTGGTGTCCAGTGATGGTGCATAGGTGTTTGCTTTGGCAGGCGTCAAGTTTGTCTAGAGCTGTCTTTGGAGCTGCCTAGCTGTTACAGTTATACATCATCAAGGAACGCAGGTTGCATTGTATAAACGTAGTCTTTTTACCAAGGGCATCTTTGATCTACGAATCCATACTTCCAGAAGGACTGGAAAGCTATGTTCCACATGATGCAGTGTGCAGAGATGTCAGCAGTACTGCAAAGCAGTGAGCCCAGGATTTCACTTTTCCTCCATGGTTCGCCGCCACAGAGTGGATCGTCTTTTTCTTTAGTTTCATGCTTTGTAGATAGGTATATGTGGGTGAACTCTGTTTTGGATTCATTCATAAAGAGATTCTCAATTTTTAGTTTGCTTGCAGCTATTGGGAGAAGTTCGTCAAGGGGTTTCTTTTCCTCATCTATAAAGTCCACATCGTCTGCATATTCCATCTCTAGTGGCATGCCCAGTATTGACACCGAGGGGTTTGGTCTTGTGGAATTTTTTCACACGAATTTCAATGCAGCAGCCAGGTAACAGGTGAAAAGCACAGGGGATAGACCATCTCCCTGTGGGGAGCCGATTGATGTCTCAAACTCTACAGACTTCACTGACTTGACTCATACTGTCAGCTTGGTGTCTGCAAGCAGTAGTCTCACTAGTCGTAGCTCATTTTCACTGCAACTTGCCTGGCGTAGTACATCTAGAATCTTTGAGCGTTTAATTGTGTCGAAGGCTCGTGACATGTCAATGTCCATTTTGTGGAAATCCCATTGTTTGGACATGACTACCGACACAAGCATGCGTTGAGCCCATACAATGTCTGTGCAGCTGCGTCCACGTTTGAAGCTACTTTGACATGATCCGGTGAAGTCGTCGATCTTGTTTCGGCTGCGGCATAGAGTAACATTGGATAGGATTTTCCATATGCTGTTAAGGAGCACAATGGGCCGCAGATTGGCTGGGGGGGGGGGGGGGCCAGGTGGCTTCTTGGGCTTGGGTAGCGCGATAAGGATTCCTTGGCCTGCAGCGTCAATGAGAAAGTGGTGCATAAAAGCTGAATTGATTATGTACGTGATCGGTTTTGAGATAATGTCACTTGCATATTTGAATAGTTCATTGCTCATGCCATCAGGTCCAGATGCACATCCATTTTTCAGGGTGTTAAGTGCCTTCTCAACCTCTGCTGTATTAATTTGTGTTAGTAATGGCCTGGGGTCTCCTGAGAATGGGTGCAAGGGCTCATCATCATGGTCAGTGGGCTGTTCCTTGAACCATTCTCGAATTGCCTCTGCTTTTCCCTGGTCAGTCCCGATAAAGTGTCCGTCAGAGTTGTGTACAGTTAGTGGTGGTGTGTAGTCACCAACTCTCAGGGCTCTGGCTGCCCGATACATTTTGTGGCAGTGATTTCATCTGCTAGGGCATCTGCTTGTTGGATAGCAAGATCTTTTAAGCATTCGCTAATGTGGCGCAGAATGTTATTGCGTTCCTGGCGTAGTTTGGTGTGATCGTCACTTTGGCCACTTTGACAGATGCGCAGACGTAACACTTTCTGTTCTGCTGACAGTTTTACTATGAGAGGGTCATCAGTATACCTTGTTCTGTTGTTTTTTAGAACACCTATGGTGCTAGTAGCTGATGATTCCATAGATATCAGTATTTTGGTTAGGGCTTCGTTTGGATCAGAGCTGATGTCGATGTTAGCTATCTGCTCCCCAAGGGGCTTTTTGTATGACATTTGAGTGTCAGTGTCACTGATGAGCTTGGGTAAGTTGTAGGTGACTCTACCCTCTTGCCTGGTATGGCGTTTGTACATTAGATAGAGCTGGTTCATATGGAGGCGTGTAATGACTGGCTTATGATCAGAATTGAGGTATGTGCCTCCATAGGAACGAGCATCCCGAAGTAGGGGTTTTGCTGCTGTCTTGCATAGTATGAAATCTATTTGGTTGAAGACAGATTTTGTAGCCTTAGAACCTTTAGGGGCTTTGCGATCAGCAATGTGTCCAGTCCATGTTGTCCGGTGGCGGCATGGGTGTTTGAAAGCCGTATTTGGGGCAAATAGGCCATTGGAACTAAGGAATGTTCTAAAAAATAGGATATTATGATGGGGTGTATCATACAAATTCCCGTTATTTCGATAAACCCCGTCATCTTTCATCCATATCCGTCAAATCTTGTGTGTGTGTGAGTGTGTGCATGTGTGTTTGCGTGTGTAAGTGCGTGCGTGCTGTGAGGGATCTCTATATATATATATATATAGATACAAAATGACAGACCAAATTTGTGTTACCAAGCTTATTTAAAATACGGATCCAGGTATTTACATGGCAACATGCATACCTGCCAATCGGCAAATATCTGTCAAACCTCTGAGTGATGTGTGTGTGTGCATGTGTGTATGCGTGGGGGTGGGCGTGTGTGAGCTCGCGCCTGCCTGTGTACGTGTGTAAGGTTGGTTGGTGGAATGGGATCGCGTGTGCGTATGTAGGTTGATTGTGACTTTATCAATGGGTGTGATCAGAATGTGGAGTAAATAGAACTGCCTCTGTATGTGGATGTCAGCCCACAATCCTTGATGACGTAGTTTCCCAACAAAGTTGGTACTTGTACTTACTATCTATCTATCTATCTATCTATCTATCTATCTATCTATCTATCTAGTACTCTTATGCGTCTCAGTTTAGTATGTATATATATATATATGTATAAGTGAAACAAACATGTCAGTTGGATCGAGTTTTGTTACCTATGTCAACTTGCAATTCAGTCAGATTGCGAGTTTTGATTTCGGTTCTCCTTAAATGTAGGAGGGACATTCTTCTTATTCAGTGTTTACATGTCGCGTTTCAAGAAATTGACATCAGTAGAGTTTGACGGCATGACTGGATCGTATCTTGTAAGTACTGGACAGAAGAACACAGTGAAGAATTTCGGTTCTTCGGGTCTACTCGAACTTGTCTACTACTACTCTGGTAAGAATATGATGTGATGGTCGCTGCGACGACCTCCTACCAAAGATGCAGTAGAACGATTATCGGCTCGCCTCGTCACTGATGATGGTGACGATATTTATGTTTGATAATCTGGGCCTATCTTACTTGTCAGAAGATTCCGGGCTTCGGCACAGTGTTTCTCTGCGCTCTGGAGTTTACCTAATATCACAACCCAAACTTGTGTCTTGCTTTTGCAAGAGGATATTTTTATTGACTGACACTAACTGTACACTTATCTAACTAATATAACAATGATATACTTAATACTTTGGTTATTACGATAAATCAATTCTATTATTCTATACTACCCTAACTTCTTTAGCTTAACTTTACTCTGAAACGGATTACTCCTAGAAAGATCTTTAGTATGTTACCACAATTTCGACTATCGTAACTACGATCTGCTACTGATTAACTTCAAGAAACTGAATGTCAGCGTGACTATTCAGGAACCACGGTGGTGGATTGATTAAAGATATAATGGCCAAAGTGCCTTGTTTATACCTTTCTACAAACTCGAAGTTCTATAGATATCACGATATATAGTTATATACATATCGTAATATCTATTCTTCGTTTCAATGACTCTTCTAGGTAGGCTATAAGCACAGCTTGATTGGCCTGGATAATTAGTCCGCCAATCAACATCCGCTTATTTCCTCCTAGAAGTCTCTACCTATTCTGGTTGGTCGTCCTGACCAATCCATGATTGCCTAAACTTTCGATTTTACTTTGAACACTGTTCCCTTTGTTTCTCTGCCACAGAGTTTGATCGATGCTCGTTGATTATGACGTCATCCCGACTAATCAAACTCTGGGCTTCTCTCCGGTGGAGATATTACAAAACATGGTCAAAGCGGTGTTGGCTGGTTCTGATTTGATGTGATCTGTCAGCTAACTAACAACATTCTGGTATGTGTTGTTGTAGCATGCCTTTCTTTGATTGACATATAGTTGATATACAAATTTCGATTGTGTTATTAATTCCTACAGGACGCTACAATGTCTATGTCTTGTCCACTGCTTATCCTGAATAAGCCTCTAGGATACGATGGTTAATAAGCACATGAGTTGTATGATCTCATTGCCATCTGGTGTTGTTATGCGTTCGCAAGAGAGTCTGAATGTCTACCGTCAACAACTAATGTCAGTCTGTTACCTGCGATTCCTATCGATTCTTTTCACTTCATTATTTACTAAACTACTGGCCGAAACGACTGCTGAATATTGTAAAAGTGTGTGCCGATCCCACAGCAACAACTTTTATCTTCAACTATTGACAGATACCACCAACTCAGAACCGTCGGTCCTATTTCATTTAATTCGACATTGATAAATACACTGTTTTCAGTTTCGCCTCAGTTTCGATATGGTTTCATCTAAATTCTACCTCATCAGCACCGGTTACACAGTCACCCAGTGCACTGCACTAAATGATACGATGATATACTAGCTACTGGCTTCGAGTTGGTTTCCTCGAAACTGATCATCGGCACGGGTTACAGTCAACCAGTGCAACAATCTAATATGTACATAATATTTTATAACGATGCTAACTCAGTTCGTTAGCTCACCTGGTATTTTCAAATGTGAATTTCACTTTAGGTCTTACTCGTAAATATAAGACATCCAGCGGGGTCATGACTTCCCACAAGACAATCAGATATCTACACATGCCCATCAACCAAAGTTAATTAACCGTCTCTTAAGGCCTTAAGAGAGTGATAATTAACTCGTTGTACAACATCAACAACAAAACTACGCTATACCAGGGCTACAGGTACTGACATCGAAATGATACTCTATACAAACGAACAATACAATAGAATAACTACCCACTCAAACAAACGTAACGAGGAGGTAATATAAATAGTGCAAAACGAATATACAAGGAATACAATATATCAGACCTAATCCTACAATACGAGCAATATGAAATAATGACTATAACGATATACAGTAGATCAATGAATGCACCATTATAAAGTTTGTGCTACAGGAATATAACAATTCACTAATTGGCACCATAATATCGTTCGTGCCACATTGTATAGATAAATATATATAACCTTACACATCCTCATATCTTTCTTGAACATCAGGAATGTTATGTAGATCCACGTCCACCCCTGCATCAGCCGTCGGGTCGATCTCAGTCCTGGCAAGAGCGTTAGGCAATGACCCGGCTGACATGTCCAACGGCGTAGGTAGGGCTGCAGGTCTCCGTGGCCGTTGGGTCTGGGCGATCCGTGGAATAGCTTTCCTAGCCGCACGTGCTTTCGGAATACAAAAGTCCATATGCGTGAAATTACGCCACATCGGTATAACAAAAACAATAATAACAACACAGACGACGGAGCCCGTCGAATAGGAGACGAAGGATCGTACCCCGATGCCGTCGACCATCGCTGGGTCGACTGCAGATAGCGGTGCCAGCGGCACGTACATAGACTTATGCAACTGGTCCCATTTTTGCATTTTTAAATGATTCACTATAAGAGACTGGTTGAGAACGCCGGCCACATCCAATCTGGGCATATCAATGGCTAGACCAATTCGAGTGTATGTCCGACTATAAGACAATACCGGCTCGAATCGCCAACCCTTCCCACTATAATCACACACCCAGACATTAACGCATACAGACCATTCTCAACCACACATCGGTCAGTCAGTCGTCCCCCACAGTGTACCTCAATAGTCTCGCCAAAGGTTTGCAATACAACGCCAGTTTCTTATTGGCAAATAATTAGCTAAAAGTTCAACTTTTCACAGAACGCATACAACCGGACCAAGCCAAAAGACATATCATGTCCATAGATGTTATATGGTCGTCAGGGTTCATATATCCAATCGCCTCCTGCAAAATTGTGATACTCGTCCGAAAAGCGTCCATTAATAGGCACCCATTGTGCGGTAGATAGCATCATCACCCAGGGGTAATATAGCCACAATTGCATTTTAACAATGTCCAAAACAGAAGAAGTGATGTGCAACATTCTAGTTACGGGCGTAAATCTGTCAACCTTAAGAAATTTACTTAACATAGTCACTTCTCTTCTGTTAACTATATTGACTGACGTTACTAACACCACTAAAGCTACATATACTCGGAAAATAAACATGATGGTCAAGACTGATGCGATACCACTAGTACAGTGGGCAAGCAGAGATTACATTTATCTCCTGCTACGCCGCTTTATAACTGAAGTCATCGTATAGAGCGTGTCTAATTGCACCAATCCTGAGTCGCTTGCTATCAGCGTTGAATTCAGGAGTGTGACTGCGCTTGCGCAGGAAATATGGGTGCGATGGAAGCACTTCCATTGGCTCAAGGGTAGGCTCGGGTACATCCTCCGAGGTGTCCATCACTACGGTACGAGGCTCGACCATGGTTTCCATTGATGACTCATGGTTTCGGTCGTTACTCGTACCAGGTCGATCTATCCCTGTATCGACCACCTTACCCCTCTTACGCACCTTAGGCTCCTCATCAGAAGCTGGTCGCTTCCCGGTAGCCTTCTTATTGGGTGTCGTGTTAGAGTCGGATACCGGCAAAGGTTCGGACTCGGGTAATATAACTTTGTAATGGCTGGCTTTCGTACCTTTCACAGGGTTACGAATAGGGCGTGGTCGCATCTTGTCGCAGCACATTTCCGAGTCGACTACACGTAACTTAGAAATATTAAGTACGCGTACCTTCCCAGATCTTTGATGTCAGACATGAGCCACTGGCCCGTTGATCTTAAAGATCTCGTATTCGGGGTCACTGCGAGAGGTCAACTTCATTCTCTCCTCAGCCTTTACGACCACCGAATCGCCAACCTTGTACTCACCAGCATTCGCACGCTTATCAATTTGCTCTCGGTGAATTTCTCGAGACTTAGCCATTTCTCCACGAGCGCGCAGCATGGCGTTATCGAGACAGGTCAGTCTCTCACCAAGATCCTGCGAAGCGTCAATGGGAACTGCCAACGGAAGTCTTGCATGACGACCATACGTCAAATAAAATGGCGTATATCCGGTCGTGGAGTGACGAGTACTGCGGTACGCTGTCAAAGCTGCACCCAACTCATCCTCCCATGCACGAGATTCGTTGTTCACACCTTTCTGGATTAACTCCTTTAGAGTACGATTGAACCTCTCGGTACGTCCATTGGTTTGCGGGTGGTATGGACTTGATCGTCTATGATCAATACCGTGTTCCTTAAATCGCTGTTCCAGAGAATTCGAACAAAATTCCGTACCCTTATCTGTAATCAAGATCTCAGGGACACCATGACGAACGACATACTCGTTGAAAAACTTGTCTTCCACATTCTGAGATGTCTTGGCAGCAATCGGATATGCTTCCGCCCACGCAGAACAGTGATCGATTATCGTCATGATATACACATTACCTCTGCTTGATTCTAACAGTGGACCGATTAAATCCATACTGATTATCTGACTCGGATAATTGGCCATGGGCATCTCACTGTACTTAGGGCGCGTAGTGACAGGTCGGTTGACCTGGCACATTGTACACGTCTCAAGCATACGTACCACATCTTTCCTTAAAGACGCCCATACAAAAGAATCCCGTACCATACCGATAGTCTTCTGTAGACCTTGGTGACCGGCTCGTTCATGAGCCTTCCGGAATACTTTCTTACGGAACAAGGTAGGTAACATGATTCTAGGGTACTCAGCGTCCAACGCTGAAGGTGTAATTAAAGAATATAAAATGCCGTTCTTGACCATGTAATCCTCCGGTGTATTCTTAAATAACTCCGGGTACTCCCTGGTCTGTTCAGCACACAAGTCGTCGTATTGTATGTCATAAACCTCTAGAGGGACGTGCGGTAACGCACCTGCGTCTGCCTCAGGTATGATGTAGTCACCCGTGTCCAACGTGGCGACCTCTATGGGACGACGTAACCTGGACAACATGTCCGCTCGAATATTCTTCGAGCCTTGGATGTACTCAATCTTACACCCATACTCGGCAATCAGCACTGCCCAGCGTTGCACCTTCGTGTTCTTCACTTCTCCCACAAACAAACTCTTTAGGGGTTTGTTGTGCGTGTACACGGTAAACTGTGCGCCAAATAGATATGGTCGGAGCTTTTTCAACGCATAAATCACTGCGTAAGCCTCCTTCTCTATCACGGGCCAATTCAGCTGACTATCTTTAAGAGTAGAGCTTATGTACTGAATTACTCGCTCGATACCCTTATCATCTTCTTGCACTAGTATCGCACCTAATGCATAACTAGACGCATCCGTGGACAACTTATACGGGGCATTTAAGTATGATTGAACCTCTCGGTACGTCCATTGGTTTGCGGGTGGTATGGACTTGATCGTCTATGATCAATACCGTGTTCCTTAAATCGCTGTTCCAGAGAATTCAAACAAAATTCCTTACCCTTATCTGTAATCAAGATCTCAGGGACACCATGACGAGCGACATACTCGTTGAAAAACTTGTCTTCCACATTCTGAGATGTCTTGGCAGCAATCGGATATGCTTCCGCCCACGCAGAACAGTGATCGATTATCGTCATGATATACACATTACCTCTGCTTGATTCTAACAGTGGACCGATTAAATCCATACCGATTATCTGACTCGGATAATTGGCCATGGGCATCTCACTGTACTTAGGGCGCGTAGTGACAGGTCGGTTGACCTGGCACATTGTACACGTCTCAAGCATACGTACCACATCTTTCCTTAAAGACGCCCATACAAAAGAATCCCGTACCATACCGATAGTCTTCTGTAGACCTTGGTGACCGGCTCGTTCATGAGCCTTCCAGAGCACTTTCTCACGGAACAAGGTAGGTAACATGATTCTAGGGTACTCAGCGTCCAACGCTGAAGGTGTAATTAAAGAATATAAAATGCCGTTCTTGACCATGTAATCCTCTGGTGTATTCTTAAATAACTCCGGGTACTTCCTGGTCTGTTCAGCACACAAGTCATCGTATTGTATGTCATAAACCTCTAGAGTGACGTGCGGTAACGCACCTTCGTCTACCTCAGGTATGATGTAGTCGCCCGTGTCCAACGTGGCGACCTCTATGGGACGACGTAACCTGGACAACATGTCCGCTCGAATATTCTTCGAGCCTTGGATGTACTCAATCTTACACCCATACTCGGCAATCAGCACTCCCCAGCGTTGCACCTTCGTGTTCTTCACTTCTCCCACAAACAAACTCTGTAGGGGTTTGTGGTCCGTGTACACGGTAAACTGTGCGCCAAATAGATATGGTCGGAGCTTTTTCAACGCATAAATCACTGCGTAAGCCTCCTTCTCTATCACGGGCCAATTCAGCTGATTATCTTTAAGAGTAGAGCTTATGTACTGAATTACTCGCTCGATACCCTTATCATCTTCTTGCACTAGTATCGCACCTATTGCATAACTAGACGCATCCGTGTACAACTTATACGGGGCATTTAAGTTCGGATATGTGAGGACTGTCTCACTACACAGCAAGTTCTTCAATTTCTCAAACGCTTGCTGTTCGTGCTTACCCCACTCAAAACGCTTGTACTTCTTTGTTAACTCTATTAAAGGCGTAGCAATTTCGGCATAGCCCTGCACACAAGATCAGTAGTAACCGGTAGCTCCGAGAAAACTACGTACCTCACCTACATCGCGGGGTGGTGACATTTCTCGAATGACCTTGACCTTCTGAGCCTGAGGAGCTACTCCTTGTGCGGAAATGCGATAACCTAACAAATCAACTGACTTACTGGCGAAATCACACTTCTTTTTCTTGACTTGCAAATTGTACTCTTGTATCTTGAGCATGACCGTACGCAAATGATGTGCATGTTCCGTTGGATTTCGTGAATATATGACTATATCGTCTACGAAAACGTGCACATATTTTCCTACATAGTCTCGGAAAATATCGTTCATTGCCCTTTGAAATACGGCACCTGAGTTGCAAAATCCAAATGGCATCTGAATCCATTCGTACAAACCTTCACTGCAGACGAACGCTGTCTTCTCTATGTCTTGGCTGGCCATTGGTATCTGCCAATATCCAGACTTCAAGTCCATAGTGGAAAAGATCGTTGCGCCTCGCATCGAATAAAAAATGTCGGAGATATTCGGTAACGGATCTTTACGGCACACCGAATTCAATTTCCTATAGTCAATACAGAACCTGGTGTCACTGTCCTTCTTGGGTACTAAGGTAATGGGTGATGCCCAGGGTGATGATGACGGTCTTATATGACGCCCGCTGCCAGCATCTCTTTTACTTGGTTCTTGACCACATACTGCTTGGCTAGCGGTAGATGGTAGGCTTTCTGCCTTATAGGATACGCATCTCCTGTTGGCACCGTACATTCTACTTTGGGGACCAATCCTAAAGTATTTGGATGAGCCGTATCGAAGTTATTGGCAAAGTCACTCAGCACTTTGTCAATAACTGCATATCCGGTCCTTTCCTTACAACTGGCATATACATATTGCGCTTGTTCTCTGTATGGGTATCTAAATGGATATATACACCTGTGCAAAAGTTAAGCACCAGCAAAAACAATAGAACGTAGAAACATGATGGTACAACTAGGCTGCCATACTTTTTGTCCCCGCGTTAGCTGACATAATTCCAAGTACGAAATGCACATGCATGCATGACTTCACGCCGCTTGATGTCCGTGCGTGGCGGGAAACAGCACACGTGTTCAGTTATGTAAAAGTCCAGTTTGAGGTGTAGAACATTACATACAGATTTAGGCGACAAGATTAGGAATTTTGTGTTCATGACCGTGGTTTATTTGTACAGAGAGAATTAGCTCTTGATTGTGAACCGCTATGGCAAGACGAAGGTTAAGTGATCGTGTGAAATGGCAAATCATAGGCATGCATACCACTGGTATGTCATGCAGAGAGATTGGCAGACAGCTGAACATTAACCATACTGTAATCAGTCGTTAGATTGCAACACATGGGCAAAATAACGAGGTGAAGGACAGGCCTAGATCTGGAAGACCGAAGAAGACTACTGCCTGTGATGATCGAGCCCTAGTACGCCTTGTTAGGAGATGTCCATTCACCAACAGCAGAGTGCTCAGCCAGCAATGGGAAACGCGCAATAGAGTGTCAATGTCTACCGTCAAAAGGAGACTGTATGCCGCTGGCATGAAAGCTAGGAGACCTGTCAGACGTCCTCTCCTCACTGCACACCACAAAGAGGAGCGTCTGAGGTGGTGCAACGAAAGAAGACACTGGAACATGAGATCCTGGAGACGGGTACACTGGTCCGATGAAAGTCGGTTCCTGCTTCATGCCACAGATGGTCGAACTCGTGTATGGAGGTCCAGACGCACGGCGTACGACCAACGTAACATCATGGAAGAAGTTCCATTTGGTGGAGGTTCCGTTATGATATGGGGGTGCATCTCATTTGATTGTAAGCTGGATCTGTTGACTGTACCTGGAGCACTAAATGGACAAAGATATCAAGATTTCATACTGGATAGAGTTGTGGTCCCTCATTTTGTAAATCATGCACCTGGAACCCACCCTATATTCATGGATGACAACGCCCGACCACATCGTGCTAGAGCTGTGCATGAATACCTCCGCCAGAATGCCATCGAAACCCTACCATGGCCAGCAAGGAGCCCTGACATGAACCCTATTGAGCATATCTGGGACATTCTGGGAAACATGGTGAGAAGGAGGGATCCTCCTGTGCAGAACCTACAGGAATTAACAGACGCACTCCATCTTGAATGGCAACGAATACCACAATGACGTATCAGTCGGTTGGTGACCAGCATGAGACGTCGTGTCCAGGCCGTCATCCAGGCACAAGGTGGATATACCCGGTATTAATAATGACAGTCTCAAACTCGTGCACAGATGTTAAACTTCGTTTTCAGACACCATTAATGACAATCTAGCCACGTGTGTCAACTGTAGGGCAATAGTTGTCAGTTGTGTCAACGTAACAATATTCAGGCCTCGTTTTCAAGTTCAAACAAAAACATACAGTGTTTTCCCACCATCATAATCAGCATTCCTCTAGTTGCATTATTACCTCTTGCACTAAGATGGATGGGTACATAAATGTTTATGCTATTGCTTTCTTCATAGCACATGAATATACCCTCGCATGTGCATAAAAATAGGGTGGTGCATAACTTTTGCACAGGTGTATACATGGCCAAACCATACTACATTTTTGGCCCTGTAGTCGATCACTGCGTTTCCCAAGTGCAGTGCGTCCGCACCAATCAGACATTCATGCCTCATGCTCCCTACCACCGTACTAGGAATAGGCCGGGCGTTCTTGAATCTGATTTGCGTCTCCCCCAAAAGTTCTATCGGGGAACCATTTACAGCTAAGAGCGTTTTTGCTCTTTTTAATGACCTAGCATTTAAGATGCTATGCCATATGTTCTTTCGGACCAAGGACGTACTAGCACCAGTATCTACCAATGCATCTAGGTACTTACCTTGATCTTCACGACCGCTTGATTCTACTTCCAGATGGATAAGAAACCGCTCGGTCGGTGATCTCACCAATGATTTCCTCCGTCTCCGTTTAACGAGCGCCTTCTCCCGCTAACCACTTCCGCGTATGAGTGACGTCTTCCATCTACTGACGGGGCTCCTCCGTTGCCGTATGAAAAACGGCCATACCCGTCAGTACTTTCGCTGGTCAAAACGAATCCCTCGCGATCTTCATACTCACCGTATCTTCGTGCCCGGTTTGCCAAATCCTTACTTACACTCCTGGAGCACGAACGTGGGGTTGTCTCCTGTTCGTACTGGTTATAATCATGAACTGCGTCCACTTCTAGATCGTCAGTCCTTTGTCTCTTTATCGCTTTACGTTGTGGCCTTGGCGCTTTGTGCTGCCTGTGGGCATTCATTCAGGTAATGGCCATCTTTACCGCACCTGAAACACGTCACATTTTGTGCCGGGGTTTTTCTGTTTGCAAAGTTACCCTGATTGAGGTGGCAGTCCCTGGCTATGTGGCCCTCTATCCCACATGTAAAGCATACTACTGCCGGACGCCGTGTTTGTTGTCTCGGCTTGGTCGCGTTCTGTCTTCTTCCTGCGTTCTGTTGCGGTGGCTGTGCTGGTTGTGAGCAGTCGCTTTTGTAATGGCCCACTTTGCCACAATTGAAACACGTTGTGTGTTGCTTGCTTGTCTTGGGTGCAGCGTTTCTGGGTGCTCCCTGTTGGTTCTGTGGTGGCGGCGCTTGACTCTGCTTTGGCGCTCGTGGCTGTTGTTGTCGGGGTGCTGCAACAGCTGGTTCTCGGCATTCACTACGGAGCTCTCCGATTACCGAACATAGCTGTTTGATCATCTTCGTTTGCTGCGCCTCTTGCCTCTTCAAAGTGTTGATGACAGACCAAATTCCCTTCTCTTCCTCCGCGTCTAGGACTCCTATCTCCATACTCTCCTCATTCCGGGGGTCGATATGCATGGCTCTTAAGAGGTCGTTACACCCCTCCTCTTCTTCCATTATTTCTATCGCTCTTTGCAAGTTTGTTGCCTTCTTTCTCACTATTCTCTTCCCCATGCCATGATCTCCCAATGCCTTTATGTACACTGCCAACACAGTGCGTTTGTTGTCGTCATTTTGTATGGGATAGGCTCTACTGGCTAACTCCTTGTATCGCCTATTGAATGAAATTAGGGTTTCATTTCTTTTCTGTTTAACTCCTTCCAGGTCGTACTTTATTCGTTCCTTTTCATTCGCGGATATGAAGTTTATAGTGATATTTTCCTTCAATTCTTCAAATGTGATTCAGTCTCTTACCTTTCCGATCAGGAAGTTATCTACTGCACGGGACAACTGACCCCTTGAAGCTCTCGTCATTATATATACGGGTATGCCCTCCATGTTTCCCTCGGTAGCTGTCCACACTCGTTGCGCCTCATCCATGAATTGCCATACCTCTTCAGGGATCAGGCCATCGCATGGTTTAATTCGCTGTGTTAATTCGTGGACCTCCTGTCGGAACACTCGGTTTTGTTCCCGCCGATCGCTATCTGCCACAATTGCTCCCGCCATCGCGATCCCCATGGTTTGCATGGCGGCTACGGTTTCTGGGCGGAGTTCCGGTCGTGGTTGATCTATAGGCGGTAAGCCGGTAGTATCTGGTCTACGTGCCATGTTATTGATTGTCAAATGTTAATATCACAGTTCTTATTGGTAATATAGACAGATAATTACATGTTTCAGCCACGGCTGCTCCTCGCAATTAATGTCTGTGGTTATTTTTACTACCGTATTGTCTCTGTATTCTCGGTGTTGTGTCACCTTTGCATTAGTCAACTGTCTAGCTAATTCTGTGAATACTTGCACTTGGTCTACTACGTCTTTCAACACAATATTGACCGGTCGGTCAGTTGACATATTATCTAGCGTACTCACTATTTTCTTGTTGTGTCATCTAGGTCGTCTTAAACTCCAGATCCTGGCAGACGAAGCCACTGAAGAATTTTGGTTCTTCGGGTCTACTCAAACTTGTCTGCTACTCCTCTGGTAAGAATATGATGTGATGGTCGCTGCGACGACCTCCTACCAAAGATGCAGTAGAACAATTATTGGCTCGCCTCGTCACTGATGATGGTGACGATATTTATGTTTGATAATCTGGGCCTATCTTACTTGTCAGAAGATTCCGGGCTTCGGCACAGTGTTTCTCTGCGCTCTGGAGTTTACCTAATATCACAACCCAAACTTGTGTCTTGCTTTTGCAAGAGGATATTTTTATTGACTGACACTAACTGTACACTTATTTAACTATTATAACAATGATATACTTAATACTTTGGTTATTACGATAAATCAATTCTATTATTCTATCCTACCCTAACTTCTGTAGCTTAACTTTACTCTGAAACGGATTACTCCTAGAAAGATCTTTAGTATGTTACCACAATTTCGACTATCGTACTACGATCTGCTACTGATTAACTTCAAGAAACTGAATGTCAGCGTGACTATTCAGGAACCACGGTGGTGGATTGATTAAAGATATAATGGCCAAAGTGCCTTGTTTATACCTTTCTACAAACTCGAAGTTCTATAGATATCACGATATATAGTTATATACATATCATAATATCTATTCTTCGTTTCAATGACTCTTCTAGGTAGGCTATAAGCACAGCTTGATTGGCCTGGATAATTAGTCCGCCAATCAACATCCACTTATTTCCTCCTAGAAGTCTCTACCTATTCTGGTTGGTCGTCCTGACCAATCCATGATTGCCTAAACTTTCGATTTTACTTTGAACACTGTTCCCTTTGTTTCTCTGCCACAGAGTTTGATCGATGCTCGTTGATTATGACGTCATCCCGACTAATCAAACTCTGGGCTTCTCTCCGGTGGAGATATTACAAAACATGGTCAAAGCGGTGTTGGCTGGTTCTGATTTGATGTGATCTGTCAGCTAACTAACAACATTCTGGTATGTGTTGTTGTAGCATGCCTTTCTTTGATTGACATATAGTTGATATACAAATTTCGATTGTGTTATTAATTCCTACATGACGCTACAATGTCTATGTCTTGTCCACTGCTTATCCTGAATAAGCCTCTAGGATACGATTGTTAATAAGCACATGACTTGTATGATCTCATTGCCATCTGGTGTTGTTATGCGTTCGCAAGAGAGTCGGAATGTCTACCGTCAACAACTAATGTCAGTCTGTTACCTGCGATTCCTATCGATTCTTTTCACTTCATTATTTACTAAACTACTGGCCGAAACGACTGCTGAATATTGTAAAAGTGTGTGCCAATCCCACAGCAACAACTTTTATCTTCAACTATTGACAGATACCACCAACTCAGAACCGTCGGTCTTATTTCATTTAATTCGACATTGATAAATACACTGTTCTCAGTTTCGCCTCAGTTTCGATATGGTTTCATTTAAATTCTACCTCATCAGCACCGGTTACACAGTCACCCAGTGCACTGCACTAAATGATACGATGATATACTAGCTACTGGCTTCGAGTTGGTTTCCTCGAAACTGATCATCGGCACGGTTTACAGTCACCCAGTGCAACAATCTAATATGTACATAATATTTTATAATGATGCTAACTCAGTTCGTTAGCTCACCTGGTATTTTCAAATGTGAATTTCACTTTAGGTCTTACTCGTAAATATAAGACATCCAGCCGGGTCATGACTTCCCACAAGACAATCCGATATCTACAACAGGTAGCTGACCACATTTAGTATGGGAATGCATTCGTTGGAGGAGTAGTCACCATATAACTAGTCATAGGAGATGAACACATATTTTCAGCAGTGCAGCTTTTGCATAACAATTAGCAGTTAGCCCGACATGTTAACGCTCCTATTTTTATACCCCGCCAAAAAATTGGGCGGAGTATCCTGTAATGGCGACGTCCATCTGTATGTGCGGGCGACAGAGGGGTTTCTGAATGATAACTCTGTTACCGGTTGTCGGATCGCATTGAAACTTCATAGGGTGGTTGGAATAGGTCTTGGGAAGAAACCTATCGAAATTGATGATGATCAGAAATCCAAGATGGCTGCCAGCAACCGGTGGCCATCTTGAAAATTGGTTTCCAGATGATAACTCCGTTGCCGTTTATCGGATCGCTTTGAAACTTCATAGAGTGGTTGGACTACGTCTGAGGAAGAAACCTATCGAAAGTGACAATGATCTACGGGCAGCCATCTTGAAAGTTTGTTTCTGGATGATATATCCGTTACCATTAATCGAATCACTTCCTAGGGTCGTTGGAATGTCTGGTGAAGAAAGTTTGACACTTCATAAGGATGACTGGTCTGATGGGTCTGAGGAAGAAATAAATATTTTCTGATAGCATTCATTGGTTTGCCATCATGGCGGGGTATTATGTGCCATTTGCGGAGCTCTTGTTGATAACCTGTTTAGAGGTACTGGTCAAGATGCTGGCATCTTGGAATGTGTCCGATTTTCTTCAAATAATGTTGCTGAAAGGTGTTTTAATGTGCATTGCAATGATTTTTGGCCATTATTTGATAGATTTGTCACATATTCTTTGACCGATGCTTTCTTGACCAGGGTGTTTCACAGCATTCAGAGGTAATATTGGAGCATGTCAAATTGGAGTTATGCTCAGGCAGACCTGCTGAATCCGGTAGCATGTACTTTGTGCATGTTTTTCCTTTCGAGACATTTTCATAAAACTACATTCTTCTCAGAAATTATTTCTCTTGGCGTCTGTACACAAACGTAGAAAGATAAAAAAAATATGTGTCCCGCTTACGTGGTCTCTTGCTAACTTAAAATTTTGATAACTGTAGGCCTAAGTTTCTTGAAGTTCTGGTCGAAAGAACTTAATTCTTCGACAGTATTTAGCTTAGTGTAGCGACTTGGATTAATTTGAAGCCAGTTATAGTTTGTGTACTCTCGCCTTATTAAATTTTACTGCTCACGTTTAATGTGAAAGGCATTTTTGCCTGGTGTTAGCACTTGTAATAGTTTCGGCCGGCCTAACTGGTTAATCCATACTCGATTGTACCGTGCACACTTTTCTTGATTTGTGGCTAATTCAGTTATTCCATTCTGAGTTAAATGTGTTAGCTTGAGGACACAAACCCGGGACACAAGAAGCCAAGAGCTAGGAGACCTCTTCGCTGCTTAACAGCAGGTAAATATCTGTACCGATTTGCCTCCTATACCAAATTATCCAGAATAAACCTTAAGTTTATTCACTTTTATTTTCGCTAGTTCCACTTCCTGTTATCTGTTCCCTTCGCTTTTTTAAGGGACAGAGATGGTGGAAATACAGTCCATTTTTATAGGGCGCTTTAAGATTCAATTTCAAGTGACTGGTGCAGAGACGCCGCACAATATTGTCTGTTCGATTTTGTCAATTTTACTGTCTCTGATCTAGTATAAGCAAGTTTCTAGATAGCAGAATTTACATATAGCCAGCACTGAGATACTATTTTGTACAGTTAATCTTGGTTTCCTGTAGAAGTAAGTATCAAGTAGATTCCGGTTTCCTGTTGAAGCATGGAGCTGACAGCAGTCAATTCATAGATAGGCAGCATTTTCTCATTATTCGGTAGATTCTGCTCTTGATTTTAGGAGCAAGTACAAAGTTTTTATGGAATTATAGTCATTGTAATCAGTTTAGAATCGCATCACATAGGCACATTCATTAACATTAGGACACCCAGAAGATGAGTTGTTGATTATTAGCTCACCTGGCCAGAACGGCCAAGTGAGCTTATGGCATGGCGACCGTCCGTCATCCGTCCGTCTGTCAACTTTTGCTTAAAAACGCTACTCATTAACTGCTTGGCGGATTTCAGCCTAATTTGTCTAGAAGGTCCCTATGGGCGTAGGCTTCAGAACTTGTATACAGAATTTTGATTGGTCATTTTTTTCGGCGCCCATCTCGATTTTCCAAAAAGTTGCAGGAAATCGTTTAAAATGCTACTCATTAACTGCTTGGACAATTTCAACCAGGCTTAGCTGAGAGGATAGTACGCTGGTATGTTTCAGAACTTGTATACTGAATTTTGATTGGTCAATTTTTCCGGCGGCCATATTCGATTTTCTGAAAATTTCTGGAAATCACTTGAAAGCCTACTCGATAACCACTGGGCCAATTTCATTCAAACTTGGATGGAAGAACGCTAGCCTAGTATGCTTCAGATTTTATATACATAATTTTAATTGGTAAATTTTTCCGGCAACCATCTTGGAATTTCTGATAAAAGGCAGGAAATCGTTTAAAACGCTACTCCTCATTAACTGCTTGAGCAATTTCAACCAGACTTGGCTGGAAGGATACTAGGCTGGTAGGTTTCAAAACTGCATACAGAATTTTAATTGGTCAATTTTTCCGCTGTCCATCTTGGATTTTCTGAAAATTTCTGGAAATCACTTAAAAGCCTACTCGATAACCTCTGGGCCGATTTCAATCAAACTTGGATGGAAGAACACTAGCCTAGTATGCTTCATAACTTTATACAGAATTTTGATTGGTCAATTTTTCCGGCAACCATCTTGGATTTTCTGGAAAATGGCAGGAAATCGTTTAAAACTACTCATTAACTGCTTGAGCAATTTCAACCAGACAGCTTGTAGATATCGGATTGTCCGGTGGGGAGTCATGACCCTGTGGACATCTTATATTTATGAAGTAAGACCTTGATGAAATTCATATTTGAAAATACCAGGTGAGCTAGTGGACGGAGTAGCACGCATCATACTGTAGTACGTAGAGGGGCTGCTGCACTGGTTGACATGGACCGGTGCTGCCACAACAACAGTTTCTCACGAAACTAATGCGTACATGATAACCATATTTAGTATGAGTTGGAATTATAGTAGAATAGAATAGATTAGGACCCATGGTTCTGGGTTGATGATATCTGTCAATAGTTGAAGATGGAAGGTGGTGATGCGGGATCGGCACACACTTTCAGGATATTCAGCAGTCATTTTGGCCAATAGTTTAGAAAATAGTAACAGAAACAGTAAGACGAGACAGACAAAAAGGATGGTTAAAAGGTTGAGGGATAGGGTCAAAAGGTTGACTGACAAGGGAATCATCAACTCCCTATAGAAACTACAACAACACCAGCTGGCAATGAGATCATACAGCTCATGTGCTATTAACCATCATATCCTACAGGCTTAATCGCAATAGGCAATAGGCAAGGCATGGACAAAGTAGCGTCCTGTAGGAGTGATTGACACTAACGAAGTTTGTGTATAAACTATGTGTCGATCAAAAACAGCGTATCCGATTAGAGACGAATTTGTATATCAACTATATGTCAATCACCGAGTGACATGCTACAACAACGGATGAAGTAATGTTGTTAAATAGCGGACAGGTCTCATCAAATCAGAACCAGCCCAAACCGCAAGTGCTAGGTAAAAGGCACCCTCCTGAGGAGGGAGGGTCGGTGATTTACTTGCTTAAAAGGACGTCATAATCTATGGATAGCCTATGAGCGAATGATGGAGAGGGGAAACCCTTACATAAGTGTCTATTATTAGGCATTACCAAACGATGATAGAATCAAAACTCAGGAGAGTATAAAAGGGCCACTTTGCCTTTTATCGGGAGCTTTTTGTGAATGAGAGTTCGAGTTGAGTCTGGTCCGTATAGCTGGTTAGAGTTAGATTGATATGATATAGCAGACCTGTCGTGACAGGGAGTAATACCAGTCAATATTAGTTAGGAAACGTACAGTTTAGATAAGTAGTTTAATGTTAGTCAAACTTATATAAAGTATTAATCTTTTCTTTGTGGCAGTAAAAGCTACCATTATTTAGTGTACAGTTAGAATTATTATTAAAGTCATCACCTTGATAACCTCAAGGTAAGAGTTTGTCGTGATATTTAATTCTGGACATTACGGAAGACCACCGTAACTTACCTACAAGTTCTGAGATTCAGTCAGATCAGGCCCGGATATCCAATACAAATATCGTTCAGTACATCTATTTACGAGGCGAGCTGATATCCATCTTTTGCGTTCTCGGTAAAGTTAGTTGTCGCAGCAACTATACATACAAGCTTTACCCAAAACGGAAAAGACTTCACAATCGGTTAGTTCAGATAAGAACATTTAAGTAACGTCGAATCTTGAAGATAGACCTCAAAAATCTTCAGTGGCTTCAACTGCCAGGATTCCGGAATTAAAATCAACAGTGAGTACATAAGAATATATGGCCCAAGAACAAGAGAGACGACCAACGACCATAGTAGTTAAGGACGTAGCTGACAGGGTAGCAAATTTCTTAGAAGCGGCCCAGCGGTCAGAAGGCTGTCAGGTGACACAGCATCGGAAGTACGGCCATAATTCAATCTGCAAAATAACAACTGCTATCAGTTGCCCCGAGCATCCGAGAGTGGCGAGGGTGGTCATTAGCATCCATTATAACTAACAACGAAGATGGCGAGACCCGACCCAACGCTACTGCCGATAGATAGACACCCACCCATGGAACTTAGGCCTGAGACGTTAGCCGCGTACAGGGGATGGGAACGGCCATGGTGGGGGCAATTGTAGCGAGCAGCGATCGGCGGGAGACTACCCGTGTGTACCGCCGGGAGATACGAGACACGATAGACAGAATACAGCCGTGTGATGGGGTCGTGCCTGATGAGGTGCGGGTATTCTTGGAAGAAACCAAGAGGGCGTGCGTGGTGAATGAAGGAAGATTAGAGGGCATCCCAGCATACGTGATAACCCGAGCAGCTAGAGGGTCGTTGTCAAGGGCGATCGACAACTTCATGGTCGGCAAGGTGCGAGGAGAGGTGACGTACGCGGAGTTCAATGATTATATCACTATAAACTTTGTCTCCACCAATGAAGCTGAGCGGATCAAATATGATCTTGAGAGGGTACAGCAGAGAAGAAATGAGATGGTGATTGTGTTTAACCGACGATATAGGGAGGCTAGCAGTAGAGCGTACCCTAATGAGAACGAAGACAATCGCCGGACCGTTCTCGGCATTTATTTGCGGGCTCTGGGAGACCAAGGGTTAAGTAAGCGAATCGTGCGTAAGAAAGCCACAACCCTGACCCAGGCCATAGAAATAGCCGAGGAAGAGGAAACCTGTAACGATCTATTGCGGGCTATGCAGATCGATGGAAGACAGGAAGAAAGGATGGAGGTGAACGTGCTAGAAGAAGAGGAAGAAAGAGTGTAGTGAGGAAGTTGAAGCAACAAATCACGGCACAGTCAAGCATGATCGAGCAGTTGTGTGGACTGGTCAAAGATCTCCAGATGAGGGGAACTGCCCCAAAGGTCGCCCATCAGCCGACACAGGAGGCGAGAATGGTAACTAAACAGCTACCCAGAGGACCTAGACCAGTTGTGAGAACGGCATCTCCGCGTGACCTGACACATATCACATGCTATAATTGTGACAAAACAGGACATTATAAAAGCAATTGTCCACAGCCACTCCGACCAGTACGTAACCCGACACAAAAAAGTATGGTGCGGCCACGATCACCAAGACTACCGACGACTTGTTTTAGGTGTGGCCGGGAAGGTCATATGGCACGAGATTGCGGAAATAAAACGTACAACATGTTCGGAAATTTCAGCGACACCCCTACAGTAGTGAGGTATTATGGGTGTGGGCAGGACGGACACTTTGTGAAGGATTGTCCGCACGGGGCGCAGGATCAGCGTGTATGACCGCCAGTGGTACGAACAATCCGACAACTGGAGCGTCAGATAGTGCGCCGAGCGGCAAAACGTGCTGCTAGTGATGATATGGACATCGACGAAATAACTGATAATCGCAGGGGGGAGCAACGCATTACCCCTCGGGAGTGTTCGCGAAATATGCGCAAGGTGTTAGGTAACCAAATGTGAGAAGACAACGAGTACGAGGATCGGGATGGTTTCCTGCTGACCGATGCGAACACAGATGCATATGGCCGGTATGGTGGAGAAAATGGATCGACCCGTCGCGACAGTTACGCTGAGGCAGTCAGCGGGCGAAGGAGCCCGTTAAACTAAGACGGAGAAAACCGTTGGTGACAGCACCGACTGAGCGGTTTTTAATCCGTCTACAAGTGGATTCTAATGGTCCAACGGATCAGGGTGAGTACCTGCATGCATTAGTGGATACTGGTGCTAGCACATCCTTGGTTCGTACGGATATATGGCGTAGCATATTGAATGCTAGGCCATTGAAAAGAGCAAAGATGCTCTTAGCGGTAAATGGTTCTCCCATAGAATTGTTGGGAGAGACCCAATTAAAATTCAAGAATGCACGGCCTATTCCTAGTACGGTAGTAGCACGAATGAGGCATGAATGTTTGCTTGGAGCGGATGCTTTGCACTTGGGAAATGCAAAGATCGATTATCAGGCCAAAGTAGTAGTATGGTTTGGCCGGGTATATCCATTTAGGTATCCCTATAGAGAACAGACGAATTATGTCTATGAGAGTTGTAAGGAAACGACCGGATATAAAGATATCGACAAAGTCTTGAGTGACTTTGCGGATATCTTTGATACGCTCGTCCGAAAACGCTTGGATTGGTCCCCAAAGTGAAGTGTACGGTACTAACAGGAGATGCGTTTCCTATAAGGCAGAAGGCCTACCGTCTACCGCTAGCCAAGCAGTATATAGTAAAAAACCAAGTGGCTGAGATGCTGGCAGCGGGTGTCATAAGACCGTCGTCATCACCCTGGGCGTCACCCATTACATTGGTCCCTAAGAAGGACGGGGACACCAGGTTTTGCATAGACTACAGAAAATTGAATTCCGTATGTCGTAAGGATAGTTATCCTTTACCGAATATATCGGACTTGAAGTCTGGCTATTGGCAGATACCAATGGACAGCCAAGACATAGAGAAGACAGTGTTCGTCTGTAGTGAAGGTTTGTTCGAATGGATTCGGATGCCGTTCGGTTTTGCGAACTCAGGTGCCGTATTTCAGAGGGCAATGAATGATATTTTCCGAGAATTCGTGGGAAAATATTTGCATGTTTTCGTCGACGATATAGTCGTATATTCACGAAATCCGACGGAACATGCACAGCACTTGCGCAAGGTCATGCGTAGGATAAGAGAGTATAATTTGCAGGTTAAGAAAAAGAAGTGCGATTTTGCTAAGCCATCAGTTGATTTGTTAGGGTATCGCATTTCCGCACAAGGAGTGGCTCCTCAGGCTCAAAAGGTCAAAGTCATTAGGGAAATGTCACCCCCACGGGATGTGGGCGAAGTAAGGAGTTTCCTTGGAGCTACCAGTTATTACCGATCCTGTGTGCAAGGCTATGCCGAAATTGCTAAGCCTCTAATAGAATTAACTAAGAAGTATAAACGTTTTGAATGGGGTGCGGATGAACAGCAAGCGTTCAAGAAATTACAGAACTTGCTGTGTAGTGAGACGGTTCTCACACATCCGAATTTGAATGTCCCGTATAAATTGTATACCGATGCGTCTAGCTATGCGATAGGTGCAATATTGGTACAGGTAGATGATAATGGTGTAGAGCGAGTGATACAGTATGTGAGCTCTACTCTGAAAGACAGTCAGTTGAATTGGCCTGTAATAGAAAAGGAAGCTTACGCAGTGATATATGCGTTAAAGAAGCTTCGACCTTATCTATTTGGCGCGCAGTTTACCGTGTATACTGACCACAAACCCCTAAAGAGTTTGTTTGTGGGAGAGGTTAAGAACACGAAAGTGCAGCACTGGGCCGTACTGATTGCAGAATACGGATGTAAGATAGAATACATCCAAGGCTCGAAGAACATTCGAGCGGACATGTTGTCCAGGCTACGTTGTCCAGCGGAGGTCGCCACCTTAGATACATGCGATTTTGTCATACTGGATGTGGATGAGGGTGCGTTACCGCACGTCCCTCTGGAAACATTCGATATTCCCTACGACGAGTTGTGTATCGAACAAACCAAGGAATACCCGGAGTTGTTTAAGAACACCCCGGAAGAGTACATGGTTAAGAACGGTATTCTGTATTCTTTAGTTACGCCCTCAGCGTTAGACGCTGAGTACCCCAGAATTGTCTTACCTACCCTGTTCCGTGAGAAGGTGCTCCGGATGGCTCATGAACGAGCTGGTCACCAAGGTCTGCAGAAGACTATCGGTATGGTAAGGGATTCGTTTGTTTGGACATCTTTAAGGAAAGATGTGGTACGTATGCTTGAGAGGTGTACGACGTGCCAGGTCAATCGACCTGTCACTACTCGACCACGGTACAGTGAGATGCCCATGGCCAATTATCCAAGTCAGATAATAGGCATGGATTTGATCGGTCCACTGTTGGAATCGAGTAAGGGTAATGTGTATATCATGATGATCGTTGATCACTGTTCTGCGTGGGCAGAGGCATATCCGATTCTGGCTAAGACGGCTCAGAATGTGGAAGACAAGTTCTTCAACGAGTACGTCGTGCGTCATGGTGTCCCTGAGATAGTGGTAACTGATCAGGGAAAATAATTTTGTTCTAAATCTCTGGAGGAACGATTTAAGGAACACAGTATAGATCATAGGCGATCGAGTCCATACCATCCACAGACAAATGGACGTACCGAGAGGTTCAATCGAACTCTTAAGGAGTTAATCCAGAAAGGGGTGAATAATGCGTCTCGTACATGGGAGGACGAGTTGGGTGCAGCATTGACAGCGTACCGCAGTACTCGTCATTCCACGACCGGATATACGCCATTCTATCTGACGTATGGTCGTCGAGCAAGACTTCCATTTGCGATTCCCGTAGATGCTTTGCAGGATCTTGGTGAGAGACTGACGTGTCTCAATAATGCCTTGCTACGTGCTCGTAGTGAAACGGCGAAGTCTCGTGAGGTTCACCGAGAACAAATTGACAAGCGTGCAAACGCTGGTGTCTTCCATGTGGGGGACTCGGTGGTCGTAAAGGCTGAGGAGAGGATGAAGTTGACCTCTCGCAGTGACCCCGAATATGAGATCTTTAAGATCAATGGGCCCGTGGCTCATGTCCGACATCAGAGATCTGGGAAGGTGCGCGTACTTAATATAGCCAAGTTACGCGTAGTCGACTCAGAGATGTGCTGGGACAAGATAAGGCCACGCCCTGTTCGTAACCCCGCAAAGGGTATGAGAGCTAGCCATCACCCTAGAGTTGTGGTACCCGAGTCCAAACCTTTGCCGGTGGAGGACTCAGAGGCGACCCGGGATAAGAGGGCTCGACGGAAGCGACCAGCTTCTGATGAGGAGCCAAGGGTGAGCAAGGTGGGGAAGGTGGTTGATAATAACATCAGTCAACCTGGCAGGAGTGAGAATCGAAACCGTGAGTCACCAACCGAAACTCACGTGACTCCTCCTGATGGAATGATGGACACATCGGAGGAGGTACCCGAGAGTGTGCCGGAGCCAATGGAAACGCTGCCAGCACCTCCATACTTTCTGCGCAAGCGCAGTCATGTACCTGATGTCGAAACTAACACCAAGCGACTCAGGATCGGTGCTTTTGGGCGTGCTCTATACGATGACTTCATCGATCGTATCGATGCAGTTATACTGTGACATAGACGCAGATAAGCATCATTCTAAGGTATACTCTGTGCCAATAAGCATCCTAATAGTATCGCATCGCATATTCAGTAAAACTGTAAATTGTAGTATCCGATAATATAAGACTCATATATACTGTTCAGGGAAGGTAGTAATCGCGTAATTGCTATAAGTCGTGTCGGAATATCGTCGCTGTCGTCCGGGGGCAACCATGTCAGTGTCAGCCTTTTCCGCCGAAGCCGCCCTAGCTGCTCGCGCTATGGTGACCAATATTGCTAGTAGGTGTAACGATGATGGGGATAAGATGCGTACATTACTTATGCAGCGCATGCAGTTCGCCCTTAGAGATAACAAAATTAATGCCGGAAGAGTTATACTTATGGCCGAAATCAGCAAGTGTTTGTTATCTGGATATGGAATAGACATGGTGCATTGGGTTCGCGTGTTGTTGTTGCGAAGCTTTATTAATCACTGCATTTCCCATGAAGACCGGTTGGTACTTGACTGCGTCAGGATGTCATGGTGGTGAACCTAGGGTGTGCCAGGGTCAGCTAAGGGTCGACAAGACCCACGTGCCCTGCATAGTAAGCATACTAACGAATACTACGGATAGAAATTGCAATATTCAACTATCGGAGTCCAACATAACAGCAAGTAAATTATTTGCCGATAAGAAAATAGGTGTGATTTTGCAAACGTTCGGTGAGACTATGGAAATTCATTGTGACGGACAACTGACAGACCGATGTGATGTAAGTAGTGGTGTGTATGCGTTGATGTCTGGAGAATGTGGTTATAGCGGAAAGGGTTGGCAATTCGAGCCTGTGGCGTCTTACAGTCGGACGTACACTCGAGTTAGTCTGGTCATTGAAATGCCCCACTTGGATGTGACCGGCATTCTAAATAAATCCATGATAGTAGATCATTTGAAAGTGCAACCTTGGGATCATTTACAGAAATCTAAGTATGTGCCGCTAGCACCATTGTCCGCACTCGACCCAGTGATGGTCGAGGGCATGGGGGTACTATCTTTCGTGTCTTATTCGACGGGCTCCTTCGTGAGTGTGCTCGTTGTGATAATTGTGCTATACAAATGTGGAGGAATTTCGCGCATGTGGAAATGGCTAAAATGCAAGCCACGTGCGGCCCATAGTAGTGATAAATGCAAGCCAAGTGCGGCCCATAGTAGTGACAAACGCACCACCATTCATATTAGTGCACCAGCAATTCAGGCCCAGCAGCCCCAGAAAACTGCAGTGATACCGGAGCCGCTGAGGTTGGCAACCGGGTCATCGCCTAACACTACTGCAAGGACTGGGATCGACCCGACGACTGCCGACTGGGTTGAAGTAGAACTTTATGACGACGTGGTGGATCCTGAAGAGGGTGTGGCTCGATTGGATATATCCATGTGACGTTGTGGGACTAACTTCATTTGCTGTGTGTGGAACATTGAATGGTGATGTACTATATATCCGTTACACTTTGATGAACTATATATATCCGTAACAATTTGATGAACTATATATATCCGTAATACTGTGATGAACTATATTGCCGTAAACCTTTGATGAACTTTATTTTGATAAGTATATATGACCTGTAATGAATTTGCTCTGTAGGATTAAGATTACTGTTATTTAGTTTATTACACCTTGAGTGTCAAGGTTATTAATGATGATATTAATGTGTTTCCGGGAATGATATGCCGTTATCCGGACATGTATGTATGTATAATCGTACCGGGAATGGGTGGTCGTGCAACAACACAAGCTGGCAATGAGATCATACAGCTCATGTGCTATTAACCATCGTATCCTACAGGCTTATTCGCAATAGGCAATAGGCAAGGCATGGACAAAGTAGCGTCCTGTAGGAGTGATTGACACTAACGAAGTTTGTGTATAAACTATGTGTCGATCAAAAACAGCGTATCCGGTTAGAGACGAATTTGTATATCAACTATATGTCAATCACTGAGTGACATGCTACAACAACGGATGAAGTAATGTTGTTAGTTAGCGGACAGGTCTCATCAAATCAGAACCAGCCCAAACCGCAAGTGCTAGGTAAAAGGCACCCTCCTGAGGAGGGAGGGTCGGCGATTTACTTGCTTAAAAGGACGTCATAATCTATGGATAGCCTATGAGCGAATGATGGAGAGGGGAAACCCTTACGTAAGTGTCTATTATTAGGCATTACCAAACGATGATAGAATCAAAACTCAGGAGAGTATAAAAGGGCCACTTTGCCTTTTATCGGGAGCTTTTTGTGAATGAGAGTTCGAGTTGAGTCTGGTCCGTATAGCTGGTTAGAGTTAGATTGATATGATATAGCAGACCTGTCGTGACAGGGAGTAATACCAGTCAATATTAGTTAGGAAACGTACAGTTTAGATAAGTAGTTTAATGTTAGTCAAACTTATATAAAGTATTAATCTTTTCTTTGTGGCAGTAAAAGCCACCATTATTTAGTGTACAGTTAGAATTATTATTAAAGTCATCACCTTGATAACCTCAAGGCAAGAGTTTGTCGTGATATTTAATTCTGGACATTACGGAAGACCACCGTAACTTACCTACAAGTTCTGAGATTCAGTCAGATCAGGCCCGGATATCCAATACAAATATCGTTCAGTACATTTATTTACGAGGCGAGCTGATATCCATCTTTTGCGTTCTCGGTAAAGTTAGTTGTCGCAGCAACTATACATACAAGCTTTACCCAAAACGGAAAAGACTTCACAATCGGTTAGTTCAGATAAGAACATTTAAGTAACGTCGAATCTTGAAGATAGACATCAAAAATCTTCAAGCTGAAAGGATACTAGGCTGGTAGATTTCAGAACTTGTATACAGAATTTTGATTGGTTCATTTTTCCGACGGCCACCTTGGATTTTCTGAGTGACTCATGTCCGCATTGTCCGCTCATTACTCTTGAACGAGTTCAAGTAAACTCGGGTGGAAGGACACTAAAGTGCTATGCTTCAGAGCTTGTATATAGAATTTTGATTGGTCAATTTATTCGGTGGCCATCTTGAAATTTCTGAAAAATGGCTGAAAATCATCTACTCATTAACTATTTGGGCGATTTCAACCAGACTGGCTCGAACGAGCCTAGGGCGGTAGGCTTTAGAAGTTGCATATAGAATTTTGATTGTTCAATTTTTCTGGTGGCCATTTTGGATTTTCTGAATATTTGGGGAAATCAGTTAAAATCAGCTACTCCTCATTAACCGCTTGGCCGATTTCAACCAAACTCAGCTGAAGGAACTCTAGGCCTGTACGCTTCAGAACCTGTATACAGAATTTTGACCGCTTGATTTTGACGGTGGCCATATGGGGGTTTCCGATAAATGGGAATTTATATGAAATGCTACTCCTCATTAATCGCTTCGGCAATTTTAAACAATTTTGGCTGGAATGATCCTATTGTCGTATTCAGAATTTCGATAGGTCAATGTTTTGGCAGCAATCTCTGATTTTCTGAAAGTTTTCCGGAACCATTTAAAAATGGTACTCCTTATCAATAACCCGATTTCAACAAAACATGGGTGGAATGTTTCTATGACGGTAGGCTTCAACATATTAAATGAGAGTTTTGTTGAATTCTTTGTTGGCCATCTTGGATTTTCCGAAAATCATCCATCATGTCTATTTAAATGCAAATGGTTTAAATGCCAATGGTCCAGGTGAGCGTCACAGGCGCTTGGGCCTGTTGTTAATACACTACGCTAGGAGCTTTTTTATAGTCTTATTGATTTTCCCGCCAAAAGCTCCCATACTAAAGCAATGGGAAATTTAAAATGTCTTCTCAAGAACCACTGGGACGATTTTAATTATATTTGCCATGAACAATCCTTAGGACATAGAGGTTCGAGTTTGATCAAAGGAAGCCGATCGGCCAATTTGGCTGGCAGCCTGCGAAATCACACCCATGCTAAGCATGTTCTTTCAAGCATCGCTGAAACAAGGCAAAATCCCAGCTGACTGGAAGAAGGCTCTTGTGGTCCCAATCTTCAAGAAGGAGACCGTAGTAAGGCCAGCAACAACAGACCTGTCTCGCTAACATCTGTATGCTGTAAACTATTAGAACACATAGTTTGCAGTAACATTATGAAGCACCTAGACCCCCATATGATCCTAAATGATGCACAGCATGGGTTTAGAAAGCGACGGTCATGTGACACTCAGCTTATTCTCACAGCAAATGACCTCATCCAGAGTACTGAAAATAGACTTCAAACCAATCTCATTCTTTTCGATCTCTCCAAAGCATTCGATAAAATTGCTCACGAACCTCTGATAAAAAAGATTGAGTTCTCTGGCATCCGAGGAATCACCAGCAGATGGATCAGGGACTTCTTATCTGATCGAACACAAGAGATAATCGTCGGCAGAGTCAATTCCAAGACATTGGAGGTCCCACAAGGATCAGTTCTGGGACCATGTTATTCCTCCTTTTCATCAACGACCTACCTGAATGCATATCTGTTGGAACAACTGTACACCTCTTTCCAGATGACTGCATAGTTTACAGGGTGGTGAAATCTGCTACTGATACACAGGCTCTGCAGCAAGATCTTGACAGGCTACAGGAGTGGGAGAGTAAATGGCTTATGGAGTTCCACCCATCCAAGTGCCAAGTCCTCAGGATCACCAAAAGGTGATCCAAGGTACCAGCAGTATACCATATCCACGACCAGATAATGAAAATTGTGAGCCATGCCAAGTACCTCAGAGTAAACATATCAGATGACATATCATGAGACTATCACATTGACATCACTGCCAAGTAGGCGATTGGTACACTTGCATTTCTCCAGTGCAACATCAAACACTGTCCAAAGAACATAGTCACAATGCTTCACAACCCTGATTCGACCCATCCTAGAATATATGCATCCAGGATTTGGTCTTCCCGTGCACACTCAGAAAAACATCAAAAACTTATCGGGTCCATTGCCGTGCAGCGCGTTTCACTCATGGTAACTACCAAAGGCACAGTAGCATCTCAAAAATGCTCCATAAGTTAGGATGGGACAGCCTAAATGAAAGATGGTACAAAACAAGATCAACAATGACACCGTATGATGAATGACCTTGTGGGCATCCCTCTCGACATCTACAAACGAGTGCAGAGCAAGACAAGGGGTCACAACCATAGGCTGCTAGTACCACACAGCTGCACACTAGCACATCAGATCAGCACAGCTACATCCCAGACAGTACCAGGCTGTGGAAGTCGCTGCCAGCTGAAGTGGTTAGTCAGCCATCGCTAGACTCCTTCAAGATTGCACTTGAGGGTGTCCACTTCCACTAATCACCACTTAATTATTGTACATATCCTGTAAATATTTTTAACCTGCACAAGATGACCAGTACCGCATATATGCACCCTGGTGTAATAATACTCTGGAAGAGGTGATTCACCATAATTGAAAGAAGATGAAGTTTGTTCAAGGGAACTTGATTCGTCAAATACTTTCAGCAGCCATCTTGGATGACCTAGTTTTTGTGAAAACTACTTCAGAACCGCTGAATGGATCAGGCCTAAATTTGGGAGATATAATTAGGGTCGAAGAGCCAATAAAGTTTGTTCACGGGAAGTTGATCCGTCAGAAAACAAAGCTCCCATACTAAAGCAATGGGAAATTCAAAATATCTTCTTGAGAACCACTGGGCCGATTTTAATTATATTTGGCAGGAACAATCCTTAAGGCATAGAGGTTCGAGTGTGTTCAAACGAAGCCAATTTGGCCAGTGGGCATCTTGGATTTTGACCTATTTTTAGAAACGTCTTTAAAAGTCTTCTTTTCCGAAGCCATTTCAGTGATCTATTCAAGTCATGAAATATGATCTAGCGCAAGAGCTGAACCAAGTTTGTTCAAATAAACTTGGTTGACCAAATGGTTCGGAGGCCATTTTGGATGACCTAGTTTTCCCAAAAACAACTACAGAACCGCTGAAGGGATCGTGCCAACATTTTGGAGGTATGATTAGGGACTAAGGGCCATTAAAGAATGCTCAAGGGAAGTTGATCCATCGAAAAACATGGCCGCCATGGGTCAATCAAAATTTAGCTTGTATGGTGGCCATATTGGATTTTTTTATTTTATTGATTTGGAGGCCAAAATTGGTTCTATATATGTTTTTTTGGTATTCTGAGCTCAAATTTGCCATTTCGAAACTGTCGGATAACGGTTTGACGGCCATCTTGAATTATTTTCCAAAAGCAATGGGAAATTTAAAATGTCTTCTCGAGAACTACTACGCCGATTTCAATTATATATGGCAGGACGCATACTTAGGGCATAGGGATCCACTTTTCTTCAAATGAAGTTGATCAGCCAATTTGGCCGGTGACCATCTTGGATTTTGTGCAATTTTATTAAACGTCTTTAAAAATCGTCTCCGAAACCACTTTGGGAATCGATTCAAAACTCATGAATCCTCATCTAGGGAAAGTCGTAACCGGTAAACTAAGTTTGTTCAAGATGACTGGATTGAGCGAATGGTTCGGTGGCCATCTTGGATGACCTAGTTTTCCCGAAAACTACTTCTCCAGAACGGCTGAAGGGATCAGGCCAAAATTTGGGAGATAATATTAGGGACTTAAGGTCATTAAAGTTTGTTCAAGGGAAGTTGATCCGTCAAAAAAACTGGCCGCCATGGGCCAATTAAAATGTAGCATGTTTGGCAGCCATATTGCATTTTTTAAATATTTTTTTTAGTATTCTGAGCTCAAATTTGCCGTTTTCGAAATTGTAGGATAAACGGTTTCGCGGCCATCTTGGCTCGTTTTCACGCCAAAAGCTCCCATACTAAGGCAATGGGAAATTTAAAATGTCTTCTCGAGAACTACTGGGCTGATTTCAATTATATTTGGTAGGACGCATCCTTAGGGCATAGAGATTAAAATTTGTTCAAATGAAGCCGATCAGCCAATTGGGCCAGTGGCCATCTTGGATTTTGGCTGATCTTTAGAAATGTCTAAAAATCTTCTCCGAAGCCATTTGAGGGATCGATTCATAACTCATAAAATATAATTTAGGGCATGAGCTGAATCAAATTTGTTCAAGGGAATTTGATTTGCCAAATGGTTGGCCGGCCATCTTGGATGGTCTGGTTTTCATGAAAGCAACTTCGTCTCCAGAGCCACTGAATGGACTGGACCAAAATTTGGGAGATATGATATTGATGACTAAGGGCCATTAGATTTTGTTCAAGAGAGTCTGTTTTCTTGTTACAAGTCTGCTCAACTCATTAGAGTTCTACTTATTGTTAATGGCCATTCTAGTTGAAATGCCTATGGTCAAGGTGAGCCATACAGGCCCCTTGGGGTTTATTTAAATCATTTAAGTAATTATCCTAATTATGACCCCATGTAAATATATGGGTGATATATAGTGTTTTTTTGTCCATCCGTCCGTGTGTTCAGGCTTTAATTTCCGGATGATAACTCGAGTTCTATTGAAGGAATCATTACCAATCTGGTGTGGGAGCTTGCAATTGAACGGATCGTTACCAATCTGGCGTGGGAGCTTGCCCTTGGTGGTCCAAAGAACCCTATTGATTTTGGCATCGATGGTCAAAGTCATGATGACCTAATTAATTATCAAATATTGTGTTTCTGGATGATAACTCAAGTTCTATGGAAGGGATCTTTACCAATCTGGCGTGGGAGCGTGCTATTGAATGTATCATTGCTAATCTTGCATGGGAGCTTGTCCTTGGTGGTCCAAAGAACCCTATCGATTTTGACGTTAAACGGTCAAAGGTCAAGGTCATGGTGACCTAATTAATTACATAATGCGTTTCCAGATGATAACTCTAATTCTATTGAAGGGATCGTTACCAATATGGTGTGGGAGCTTGTCCTTAGTGGTCCAAAGAAGTCTATTGTTTTTGCGCCAAACAGTTAATGGTCACTGTGACCTAATTAATTATGTAATATTGCATTTACGGATGATAACTCGAGTTCTATTATCGGGATCATTACCAATCTGGCATGAGAGCTTGTCTTTCGTGGTTCGAAGAACCCTGTCGAGTTTGGCGTCAATGGTCAAGGTCACAGTGACCTAATTGATTACATAATATTGCGTTTCTGGATGATTACTTACATTCTCTTGTAGGGATCATTACCAATCTTGTGTGGGAGCTTGTGCTTAGTGGTCTGAAGAACCCTATACATTTTGACCTTAAAGTTCAGGGTCATGGTGACCTAATTAATTACATAATATTGTGTTACAGGATGATAACTTGAGTTCTATTGAAGGGATCATTACCAATCTGGCGCGGGAACATTTTCCTTGGTTGTCTGAAGAACCCTATCGATTTTGAAGTCAATAGTTAAGGTCACTGTGATGTAATTAATGATGTAATATTTCGTTTTCGGATGATAATTCAAGTTTGATTGAAGGGATCATTACTAATCTTGGGTGGGAGGTTGTCCTTAGTGTTTCGACGAACCCTATCAATTTTAGTGTCAACGGCCAAGGTCACAGTGACCAATCTTGGGTGGGAGGGTGTGCTTTGCGGAATGGGGACATACTTCAGCAATCTGATTGTCGTTATTATTGTATTGACTAAGCAACTTCATTAAGTTAAGGTTCAAAGTTTAAAAGTTGTTTTCTTTCAACTTTTTATTTTCTCAAACGACTAAAGCTAATTGTTTTCTTCTGCAGATCTATGCCATTTCAGAAAATATTATGAGCTGTCGTGTGTGTCACCGTTACGCAAAAGGCAAGTATTTCAATCATGAGTGCAGCGGGTTTAGCACATGTAACCATGATTACAGATGTTGCTTCTATGACCAATGGTCAGATGAGCTTTTCATTGAGTTCCTAAAACTCCAAGAGATAGAAAAGGCGAACGAGGATGCTCACCATAAGGTGGGTTTTGGTATGAAACGAAGGGCTTCCATGCCAGACATCTAAGCTTTTCGTCTGGAAATGATGGACGAGATGAAGAACACCTTGAAGGATATGATACCAAAAATGCTGTGCAGCATGCTTCCTGCATCATGTGCTTCAGGGCCTTCATCATCTGTGCTCGATCAGGAATTCCCCGCTTGTGGATCTGGTATTTCCGCTGGGGGCTTTGCTGGTTTTTGATAAAGATCCACAGGTGGTCGCTGTCGGTCCAGGCTTGACGTTTACCTCGCCTGTTGATCTTGGGATAGGATCTGTGAGTTCGAACGGTGCTCATCGGTCTCCCTTGAGCCTCCAGCTCTGGGCATCGCCGCTTAGAGTGATGCCAATCCTGCTCAGACTGGATTAGTTTTCTTGACTAATACAGGGTCTAATCTTTCTGAGCATGATGAAGAGGAATTCCTGTTAGACCACTCCTGGAAATGGATACCACGGATGCCTCCCTTAGGGCAAACGGGTGACTATTTCCATGGACTTACCCATTCAGGGGTAAATTCTTGGCTCAGCGGATTGGCTTAATTGTGCCTGGTCAGCCATACAGAATCCCACAGGTTTTGACAAATTCGGTATGGAAGACGTAGACTTGGTTGCCATGCATTGCACCCTGCATGCCACCACGCCTCTGACTCCTGGTGTAGCAATGGCTCAAGCCATGACAGCCATTGTGGGTCCATATGGCTTGCCTGGATATCCAGGAGTTTCCATGGCACCAGCTACTTAACCAGCTGGGAATGTTGTAGAAGACGATGAAGGCCCTAGGCTCGTCAAAACTTCCCAAGTGGCTACCGAGGAGGACTGGCTTAGCGCATGCCAATGGCTGATAAGTGTTAGGCCGGAACTTGTGTTGTTTGTCCAGCGAGATCAATGCCCGTGGCTTCAGGGCAAACTCACGATGACCACAGTGCAATCTGTGCCGTAACGTTCTTTAAGCAGGCGGTGGCTTCGATCAAACCCTGTGGAAAACTTGCGAAGATCCCCCACGTGGTGGCAAGGCAGTGCTGTATTAATGCTGAGTCTTTCCAGCATTACAGTGTTATGCCAAAGCCATGCACAAATGCTCGCATGGCTTTGAGTGAGGATATGCAGCCTGGGACTGGACCTTGTGCACAAATGTTTTATGTTCTTTAAATTCCGCCTTACTACACTCTGAGGAGGGCGCCAGAGTAGCGATTTCTGCACTATCGCATGCCTCCAAGCTGTTGCAAGGGGTGGTGACAGTATCCGTGCCTCGTATTCCATCGTTACCAGATGGGGCTGTGGGACCAATTCTGGGTGCTCCACAGAGAATGTGTTTGCAGGGCGTCACCCTCCCCCCTGTTGACCATCCGCAACACCCAAGAGGTGGTGCTCAACAAGCCAGGCCCAACATCTGCTGCAGCGAAGCCCAGCAGTTTGGGCGGGGTGTGGACCAGGATCCACCTCCCCAGTCTACCATACAGCCCATGCAATGTGGTGTGTGCGGCACAGTTAAAGGTGGGCATGGAACTGGGTGTGGGTACCATACCTGATGATGCTGCCCTCACAAGCACCACAGTGCTTCTGGGAACATCACTGGAGACAGTGCTGCTCTTGTGTTTCTCGGGTCCATCTCAGCCATCTAGCCGCCCATTTCCAAGAGTGGAAGCGGGTGACACAGGACCTCTTAGGCTTGCAATGACTTTCAGTCGAATACCATCCTGACTGGATAGGCAACAATCCACCATTGCTCCTGTCTCCAGTACCGATCTGTCCTCAAAATCCAAGCGATCCAGATCAATGGTTGTGTATAGAGGAGAAAATAAATTCCCTCATACAGAAGCAGGCAATTCAACTGGCCCAGGAAAATTGTCTGGGTTGTGTTGCCAGGGTTTAGAAAATGAATGTGAACTGCCTCAATAGATCTAAAAGATGCATATTTTCAGATTCCAATAATGAAGGGCTTTCGTTGGTACCTGAGATTCGCCAACGGGAATTCAAGGTTCTCCCATTGGCTCCTCGGGGCTTCCTTCACAAGAGTGGTCTTTGCTATCACAGCATACAGCCGCAGGTGACTGGCTGTTAAAAGCACACAACCAAGAAAGTCTCAGTCAATCTGAAGAAAGTTGTCAAACTACTGACAGATTTAGGTTGGATAATCAACTTTCAAAAATCAGTGCTGACACCATCCCAGAAGTTTGTTTACCTGGACATGTTCTTTGATTTGGAGATGATAGGATATGTTTATCCATCTCAGGAAAGAGTGGAATAACTCTTCAGTAATACAGTCAGTATGCAACAGTCGCTATGTCCTGGCACGGGTTTACTTGAGAATACTGGGCTTGATGGTTTCTCTCAAATCAGTCATTCCACAGACAGCCTATACAGTCATTTTTCATGACACAGTGGACCCAGAGAACAGGATCTCGGTACTCAAAAGTGTCAGTGTTGAAACCTCTTATTCACCACCTTCAATGGTGGATGGTAAGGGAAAATCTAACAGAGGTGATGCACTCCCTTCCCCACCCTCAAGTATGCAGATGCATCGATGGAGGGCTGCGGAGCTTGCCTGGAAGAAGCCAAGATATCAGGGCTTTGGAATCTTGAACAATCACAAGAACACATCAATCTGCTGGAAATGCGAGCAGTAATCGTAACCATGGAATATTTCCTCAAGGAAGTTCAGGGCAAGATAGTTGTAGTTGGTTCAGACAACTCAATAGTAGTGACTTGCATAAACTGCTGGGGCGGAATGAAGTCGTGCAATCTGTACGATTTTCTTAGCAAGCCACCATTTCATGGTCAATGCCAGAAGGGGGGTCAAACTCCAGAGCATATAATTATAAAATTAACAGATTTGCAGAATGGTGCTAAAAAAAAGATGTCTTAATCCAATGGAACCATCCATTTATGCAGTGGCCCGTTTCCTCTGTTACCTACATGTATATGATACCTACAGCCTCAACTCAAGCTCTATAGCTGGCTATAAGTCAGCTTTAATGTCTTATTCCTTGCTTGGCTAAATGGGGAAGTGATGAAGTATGTAATCTAAATACTTTAATCAAAGGCATGTGTAATCTGAGACCACGGAATCGCCCTGTGATTCTGTTGTAGAGTTTATCTCTTGTATTACAGTCTATATTCTTGCCTACCATATCAGGATTTGAACCTGATTCAAAGGCTTGGTGTCCAGTCCGGGCATTGTTCCATTGCAAACAACATACGTAAGAATGGCTGATGGACCCTAGTCCATTATCCTTATCCTATGTTGAACCCCATGACAGGGCGTCAAAGGATACCATTTCTAAGTGGATTGTGGAATGTATTAAATTTTGCCACAAATCCACCACTGGTAGGCAAGTTGATTTGGCCTAGGCTCACAGTGTATGTTGGTAGCCCAGTGGCACTGTGAGTCAAGTTTTACCGACCATTGTTTACGTGAATCCAATAACTCTCTCGCTGTAGCGATTTTGAATTATATCTATAAGAATGAGGCACTCAGTAAACTGTGCTACACCTCTCATCAGTCCCGACAGTCCATATGAAAAGGATGTCACCAACAAACAATGTCTGTCCACTGTTTGTGATGTTTATCTGTTTTTGTTACGTATTCCGTAACAATCTGGTAATGGTTGTAGCATTTTGTTCGATCCACTGTAGTACCTTTGCATTAGTATATAGAGAGCATGTAGGAGATTGGCATTTGGTCGCTCCTCTTTATTAAAAAGAGGGAGGCGAGCGCATCTTACAGTTCATTATTCTCAACATCGGCTGTGTTACCCAATGATTAAATCACTTCCTGGTTGTTTTCAAAACAATTTCAAATGTTTTGGTTTCTCAAACGCAAAAGCGGTTGTTCAGGGAAGCAGCCTGTCCTCTGACCGCACCTCCCTCCCTCCGATTTCACTTACTAATTTTGGACATATCAAAGCGTATCAGGATGGTAAGTATACTCTTGATGTGAAATAAACGAAATCACTGATTTATTTTTTACGAGAGAGTTGATACTTATGAACCCAGCCTCTCTGCCCCACAAAGGCGTGGTCATATTTCTCAGTTGCTATTGTCAGCCAATCAATCTCTTAACTAAGTGACTGGTCACTGCGCATGCGTGCCGTTGGGTCCTGGATGCTGCGAGTTTGACAGTGTGTCACCTGCCTATTATTAGCCATTTTACTTTAAATTCTGAGTAATATTGGCCTAGGAAATCATTTTTAGCAAATATCAAAGAGTATCAGGATGGTAAGTATCAACTCTCATTCGTGAAAAAGGAACACTGTGATTTTCGTATATATTTCAGTAACATTAGATTTAATTCATTAAGTCTTTCCATGTAGCTATACTCTTTGATTTGTGGGACTACTTTTGTTGACCTCTCTAATAGCTGTGATTGCCTTTTTAATCTTGACGACTATGCTGAGTTGCAGTATTCGAGAATAGGTCTCACTCTCGACTTGTAGAAGAGTGTGAAAGTAGATGGGTTAATGTTGGTAAACGTTCTCTTGATTAGTCCTATTGTGCTGATCACCTTGGATATGATATGTAAGAGTAGATCTGCTTGGTGGCAGTGCTAGAGTGCAGATGGGTGCTCCCCGTATCTAACATCAGTCCTCTGTATTGGCAGAAATGCAGTAAGACTTTGTAATGTGCTGGTATGCGTAATGCCTGTTTCGTCAAATTCAAATGTTCTTTCTTGGAAGTAGAGATCTAGGGTGTTTTTAAAAATAATTCTACTGTTGTCAAGATTCCAGATTGTTTAGTGTTTCAATAATATATAGATCCCTGATGAGCTTGAATGTTTCTATTAAATCTCCTCAAAGCCATCTATGTTTCAGTGACATTAGATTTAAGGCTTCAAGTCTTTTAGTGTAGCTGTACTCTCTGATGTGCGGGGCGAGTTTTTTTGCTTGGTGTGGAACTTTCTAATAGCTCTCATCACTTTTTGAATCTTAGCGACCATGTTGAATTGCAGTAATCGAGAATAGGTCTCACTAGAGACTTGTACCAAAGCATGAATGGGGCAATGTTGCTAAAGGTTCTCTTGATTTGCATTTTATCTGTGTCAAAGGATAGTTGCTGTGTGCAACCACCTACATACTTTGTTCTTGTTGTCTTGAATCTTACTGGTAGCTGGGTTGCTAATATAAATATATATATATATATATATATATATATATATATATATATATATATATATATATATATATATATATATATATATCTATATCTATATATATATATATATATATATATATATATATATATATATATATATATATATATATATATATATCTTTGTGCCATCTGCAAATATTTTGCAGTGACATGTTATGCGGTCTGGTGGTATCCATTTTACTAAATTGTCGCCAATACCATAGCGTCTCAGTTTTGGTTGGAGTCTTTAGTGTGGACAAGTATCGAATGCTTTTGAGAAGTCTAAATATACCGCATTGACAGACTCATTTGAATCCAGTTTGACTGTTATTTCCTCGATATATCCTAGTAGTTAAGTTTTACAGGATCTGTTATGTCTGAATACATGCTGACGCTTGGTAAATGATTGGCTGTTTGCAGAAAATCTACCATGATGGCCCTTATAAATGACTTACACAATGTACAATAAGACGGATTGGGCCATAGTTGCTTTTTCTTTAGCAGCTTCCATTAATATTCCCACTGGTGGTATTTCATTTGGGCCATTGCTAGTATTGGGGGTGAGTGCTTTCAATTTATTTTCGATGGTGATAGGTGTTATCATTTGGTCCTTTAATACAATACCATTGCTTCTGAGGCTAATGATTGATGTAGAATGAAGATTTTCTGAAGTGAACATACCTGACAAAAATTTATTAAGAATGTTTGATTTTTCTTTATCGTTTGTAGTCATAGTGACGTTAGCTGGGTTACGTAGCTTGCTAATTGATTCACGTAGAACTGTTTTACTTTTGACATAGTTCTGAAAAGCTTTGGGATTTCTCTTGCTTTCACCTGCCACTTTACGTTCAAATGTCTGTTTTGCTTTTCTGATGCATAATGTCACTTTGTTTCTAGTAATTTTGTCTGCCCAATCTTTAGATTTGAGTGATTGTACTGTGGTAAGGCCAAGCCAGAGGTGTTTCTTCTTATCATGTTGTTTTGATGTAGGAATTTACTGCTCCTTCGTTGTGATCAATTTTGTGTGTAGGAAGTTGCAAGCTCCTGATGTATTAAGTTCGTACAGGTGATTTCAGTTTGTTGTTACTAAGTATGTTCTCATTTCGCTATCCAGACTCTTATGTAGACCAATCATGGTTAGGACTGCCCATAGTAGGCTACAGCCTGCCAACTCCATTTTAAAGACATAGAAAAGCAATTGGCCTGCTTGTATGAAAAACTCTCCCAAGAGGATATGAATATCAGAGGGTGCACATACTGCTCCAATCTTCACCATCCATCAGTGGAGCAGGTTTCATACGGATGTTGATGATGCCATACTGTTAGTCATCTGGGAAATCCTCCCTGGTAATCCAGAGATGGGAGGGAACGTTGATTTTATAACAAATAGCAGAGTCCTTATTCTTCAAGTTGATGCAAACTATTTTATGACGTAGGCACACTAAGTGTGCATTAATATGATTCTTTGTATGTGCACTTTCATATGAATGGGTCAAAATGTTGACAGACGACTAAAGTTAATAAGTTAAGTGAAACCGTAGTTGATAGTGGTGTCAGTCGATTTAGTTACAGTTGATATCTACAACATTAAATAAGCCTGTTAATCGTGCGTAGAAATAACTGAAAATAGAAGTAGGTCACCACATGTTCGACGACGCGAGGCCTGCCACTTATTGTAGCAAATTGTCAGAGCAGGCACATTGTAAAAAGCCATTGAATTTTGGCGTCCAAAATGGCACACTCGATTCTATCTCTGACCTTAAAAGGAGCACAGCCAGTGTCGATGAATTTAGTTAGATTCAGGAACGACTTAATATAATTAAATCATCTGTGAACTAAGGGCTTTTACCACCATCGCTAAAACTACATGATACCCTGTCAAGAATAAGAAGACGATCAGCAAACATTGAACACTATTGTGAAATGCTAGCATTATGTGGAAACGGCTATAAGCATTATAAGCGAGGTTGGCGAGAAAGAAAATTAATAACTGTGTTAACTGAAAGCATTCATTATTTACAGGACGAGTTCACGGCATTGCTAGTGAAAGGTCATTTTGACACACCAATTATTTAGGTCACTATCACGTCATAATTAATTATCGCAGATTATTGGGTTTTTTCTCAGGATCTTTATTATTATTATTATTATTATTATTATTATTATTATTATTATTATTATTATTATTATTATTATTCTCAAGGATTTTCGCAAACTATCTCCTCCTATAGTTTTGATCTGATCAACTTGGTCAACTTGTATTACCCCTTGAGATCTAGTTTGCTATTACTTTTCTTCTCGATCGGGTGTATGGTTTCCAAGATATCCGCATTTCCACGGGCAAAAAGTCCCATAGTAAATGTATCCGAGCAATATTCTGACAGCGACTACTCCTAGAGTTTTTCCTCAATCATCTTGAAACTACACAGATTTCTAACATGTGTTGCTCTGCATCTCCACCCAAAATATGTTTTTGAGTACGGTGACCAGGTTTGGAGAAAATCTGGCATACGTCAAATTTCTTTTAATCAAGATACTTCATATTTCTAGGGCGGTCAGATGGGTGAAATTTTGTCTATGCGTAGATGTAGTATACTACTCTTGATTAGTGAAATAAAGTCGTTAACGAACATGTTAACCATTCAGAACTCTGCATTTCCGTGCCCCATGTCCCCATAGGAAATACATGAGAGCAATATTCGGATGCTGACTGCTCCTAGAGTTTTGCCTCTATCATCTTGAAACTGGAAAAACATCTAACATGTCTTGACCCACATGGTGAGCCAAAATATTATTTGGGTACGGTGACCCGTTTTTGAGAAAATCTGGCATAAGCCCAATTTTTTGGAATCAAGATACTTCATATTTCTAGGTTGGTCAGATGCTTGATATTTGGTATATATGTAGATACATTATACTACCATGGATTAATAAAATAAAATCGTTAGCGAAGAGGTTACCCTTTCAGAACGCTGCATTTCCGTTCTCAACATGTCCCATACGGAATGTATGGGAGCAACATTCGGTCAGCGACTGCTCCTAGGATTTTTTCCGAATCATCTTGAAACCTAACAAATTTCTAGGATCTGTTGACCTGCAAGTTGGCCAAAAAAATCTTCGGTTCAGTGACCAGTTTTTGAGAAAATGCTGAATAAAAACAATTATTTGACATTATGAGAATTCTTACTTGTGTCCCTGTCAGAGGGTTGCCATTTTTGACATCCCTAGATACCAGAGGCTACTATTGATTACTAAAATAAAATCGTTAGTGGAAGTATTAACATTTCTATTATTGCAAATCTGCACACTAAACAATATTTCCATGATTTTCTGATAGATGACAGAATCATGGTCGGATTGATTCAGCATTTAGATCGCCTCATCCGGGGCGGAATTTCCTCTCAGACACCATTTACAGAACTCCGATATCCCAAGCAGTTCGTGAGATATTGAGATTTTTGTATCATAGACAAATATGTCAGTAGGGATTGTATTGGAAATTGATTTGATGATAAATGACACAGTTTTGGAAATATCATATTGAAACTTAACATCCTTCCAGAATCCGTAGTCACACATCCGACCCAAAATCAAGGAAAAGGCCATCAAATGTCAAATAAAGGAGAAATTAATTAATTTTGTTTGGCCCAGGTAGTCAGAAACAATCGAAATTCACCAGATTTAATTGCCTCAATCAGCTCCAACAGGCAAAGGGAGGTAATTCATCCCAAAACCTAAAATTGGTCACTTTGACCCCTGAATTGACCTTGACCCGGGACGGGTCACTTTCAAACCATCATGGGAATCGAAATTCATCATATTGAACTGACACAATCAACTTCAACAGGTAATGGGAGATAATTCATGCCAAAAACTAAAAAGGTTTCCATGAATTGCCTCCCTTTACCTTTAATTTATTAATTTCTCCTTTATCTGACATTTAATGGCATTTTCCTTGATTTTGGTAAAAATTCTACTACAGCAAATCAAGACACATTATTTTATACTTTAGGATCAAGGCTATCAGTTTTCGGGAAATCAGCTTTTCCATACCCTGTGTAAAACTTGTAATTTCAAATATAGGTCTTTGAACTGCGACAACACTTTTTATCAGCTCAGCATCAGACATGTTCAATGATCATATGAGAAGAGGGCTTATAATACTCTTTAATGCCCAGTTATCGCAGATTTACAGTTACTTCAGTAAATGTGTTCTAGTTCTGGATTTAACTATCAAAATTTGTAAAATGTTCGGATCGCAGCTACGTTATCGAGCATAGGTAGATCACAACATGGACAAAACATACGACCCAATTACAATTATAGATTTTCTGGAAATTATCATATTTGCAGTTCTCAGGATGTGTTCCATAGTATGAGAAATACTAATGTACCAAGAGTACGCCTGCAACACCCTGGAACGGAGATCAGGCGGAATAAAGTATCCCTTAGCACAGAGATTGGTGTGTAGTAGATAATAATAAGAAGAATATGATATTTTGGAACCAATTTTTCTATATTTCATTGTTGATTGTTCATTTAATGATAATGAAAAATTCTCTGCTAAGCTTGACATATGGAAAACTATAAATGCGTCAGAAAAGCACTTAATTGGATTTAAGATAGTGTAAAATTCCCTGTAATTGATGGCATTAGCAGATTTGAGTAGGAGAATAATAATCTTTCAGTTAAAGAGACACTTTTTAGATAACGACAGTGCTAAGCTGGTGATAAATGGACATATTGAACTACGCAATACAAAACCAATTTGCGTATATAAGATTTCATGTGTGCCAAAGAGATCTGGAGAACTCCGATTAGCTTGCACGACTTGCAATATGTCAATAAAATACTTGTTTAATGTTGTAGCTACTTTAGGCTGGATAATTAATTTTGATCAATCGTCTTTGGAACCGGAACTATGTAAAGAGTTCAGTGTCTATTTAGTTGATACCTCAGCAGATGATATTGTTATTAAGATACCCCAGAAATGTATAATCAGTTTAAAGTAAGGCAAAAAACGTGCATTAAATAAGCTAGAGGTTTGGTACGTATAGTGAGTCAATGTGTATCAGTGTAAAAATGTATTTTGCCAGCTAAATTACTACTAAGCAATTTGTATCATTTACTCATCACTAAAAACATTGTCGGAACATGTTACTTATTCATGAATCTTTCAGAATAGGCTTGAACTGGTGAGTTGATTCTCTTCCAAGTGGAACAGCATTGGATTATCCGGCAATTAGATAGGTATTCAACTGGTTACTGATGTATCCAGTATTGCGTGGGTGCATGGATTCCAGGACAAGAAGCACAAGTCTTCTGGAATCACAGACTAGCCTGCAAACATTCAAATTACCGAGAACTGTTTTGCTGTGTTACTCGGATTGTTAGACAATATCACAACAGTAGCTTTCGTAAACAGTCCCTCGAGTTCGACCTTGTGGCGCAGGCCATACACGTAGAAGCGATGAAAATTAACTGCACCTTGGTGGCAAGTTATTTGTTAGAACAAAATTGGAACCCCTATCAACTTTCACACCTGCGTCAACTTAGAAATGGGAGCTGTGCCCAAACTGTTTTCGTATACAGACAGAATTTGGGGTCCCCACCACATAGATATGTTCACTTCGTTGGCAAAAAAACCAGTTTGCTCTGTACAACAGTCATCACTGGGATCCTGGAACAGAGGTAGACGCATTAGTCCAAACAATTACGAAAAAGTATGTAAATGGGCCATTTGCTCTCCTTCCATATATATTCGAGACTGCCGAGGAACAGGGAGCCGTGGCTACAATCATAGCTCCTTGGTGGGAGGGACGAGTGTGGTTTAAAGAAGAAGTAAATGTCAATACATTCCGCTGTCAGACAGGACAATATTAGCTATGTGTCCAAAAGTGGAACCAGTTAAAAACAAGAAATGGAAGATATATGCTTGGAGTTTCTGGGAGAAAAGATTAGAACATTTAGGTTGGTCTCATAGAGCCACAAAATCGGCCATATTAGGTTGAGCCCAATCTACTCTTAATTTATATTGTGAATATTATGTTCTATTACCGTTCATGAGGTAACAATTGCATGTTCTTATTACCATTCGACATTCGTCCGCCCTGTACAAGATGGTAAGTAGGGCATATGTTCCACACAGCTTAACAACAGGATTAGCACGTCGAACTGACATTCTAAGACTATGACTTCTCACTAGGGCTAGGCGGGTGTACGCATTCAGGTGACGTGTACACGGTTACAAAAATCGTAAATGTGTACACAGGAAAGAATTTATAAAATATACGTATTTATGTGAAATAAGTCAGACAGTCCTCAAAGAAAATGTATGTATTTTTTGACAAATTAATTCTCAGAATTTACCGCCACGCTCTATCTGTCAATGCTGTCCGATTTCCAAATTAACCCTTTAACACTCAAGCCTGCCAAAAAAACAAAACTGCTCCTACAGTTGTCTTGAAAAATGTTAATTTGTGGATCAAGAGGAGACAGGTTTTGTCTTTTAAATTTTACCACTGGAATGACCGAGCCAATCATTGCTACGATAAATTTTCAAAAACATTAATCTTTTGGTCTGTTCATGGGGATTTTTATGAGAAAATTCAAATTTTCTTGAACAACTTTGAGAGTCAACGGGGTTAACTAATTATCTGCACGTAGCAGTGACGTAAGCTCGTGGGTATTCCTTTGAATAACCAAAAACATATAGGTGTGAATTACTGTTCAAACGTGATCTTATCATCACAGATTATACTACCGTGCCATGTGACACTTATCTAAGCTCACAGTGGACTGATCGCCACCTGGATTTAATGGCTAAGCCGGCCAAAACGGTCTCTATGGTGGTCTTGAGGAATATGTCATTATTGAAATTCTATTTGCATGTCGGGAGTGGACGATTTAAAAAAATTAATTTATCGCTGCAGTGACTGACTCACTGAGAGAGCCAGTCGTCCCAGTGGTAAATTTTCAAAACGTCTTACTAGCTAGTCCCTGAAGACACACAGCTATCAACCCCTAAGGTGCTAAGATGATACTCGATGGGCTCGGTATGGACCCCATCTGGCAGCACATGGCGCTTATCATAGTAAGCGGAGAGTCTGAGTTTTTCCTGCGCATACGTCACAATACCATGGTTGTGCATGCGTAGGCCTCGGTTTTTAGCTCTGTCCACCCTGCCGTGTAGGGAGCTGTAGAACCTCTGCCAAGAGACCTCATTCTGCCGCTTTGACATTCCCTTTGCCGAGCACTTACTTGCAGCAGTGCTCTTCACATAGTAGCATTTGGAGCAGAGAGCGATGCCACGAGAACCTTCGAACTCGAGCTTGAACAGTCCCGGAGTCCGTCCAGACCATTTGTTCCAAGCTAGCCAGTCCCGCTTATGAGCCTGATACTCTGCTCGCATCTCAGGGCGAATGACATCGTCGAGGTTGGAGCCTGCTATAGCGATATACACGGAGTCAGTGTCCATCTGCAGGTACTCGAATCTGTCACGAGCTAGGTAGTGATCGAGGAAGTCGTAGTAGAACTCCTCCATTCGCAGCTTCGCGAGCTCATAAACGGCTATACCCACCTGGAGGGGCCTTCGAATAGTGATTCTCGGCTTGTGACTCACTGATCTCGAGATCTTCGAACCATGCACTACGCAGGGCCTTGTCTACCACATGTTCTTCATTCATGAAGCTGGTGTTGCCATGGCGTTCTAGGGCCTCGATGAGCTTCCCGTAGGCACTGTTGCCGAGGAGTTTGAAGAAATCTGCCAAGTGCGCTTTGCTCTTATCTACATCTCCTGAGCGGTGGGCCTCCACAACATTCTCCACGAACCACTCAAATAGTCTATGGTGCGGTATACAGCAGCGATTCCCAGGCCATGGGTTATATACCACTTGAGGGTCGGGGTGTACAGCAGCCGCTTCTTGCCACTGGTATAGAATTCTAATGCAAAGTCGGAGACAGACTCCTATTGTGGTTAGGCATTGGAACAATTTAGGATGCGCGCCAAAGAACTGGAAAAATGTCTGGAAAGCAATACATCTACCTTGTCTACCAGGAAATGCATGGGACCTGGCATGACGATTACTACATCGAAAGCTATGGGTCGGCCCTCTTACTTATATGTGTAAAATAACAAGTACAGACCGGTGCTTATTATGTAATACTGAGGCGGAAACGATAGACCATCTATTTACTCAGTGTCGTATAACTACAGGCCTTTTGGGTATATATCAATATGCTCCTTGCTAAGTTTGGAACCAAATATGTGAATTTAGTGGCTTAAACAATTTTGTTCAAAGATTGCTCAACTATCGGATGAATCATTAATAGCAAGGAGAAAGAATTGTTAATAACCCTGTTATCTGTAGGAGTGTGGGCCATCTGGAAGCATCGGTGTTCAGAGGCCAGAGATAAAACCGGCAACAACCATCAAAGAGCCATACACGCTATATTTCGATCATTGTTGATAAACTGCATTCATTGTGAATTTTACAGGCTAGTAGAACATGGGAGAGAAAGCAGATTTAAAGATGTATGGTGCAAAACTGGCCTAGTATCAATTGAATACAAATATCTAAAAATATCAGAAGCGGAACTTATATAAGCTAGCACACTCGCTGCTTGCTGTATATTGATAAATGCTATTTTAATTTAATTTAATTGCCTTTATTTAATAATTGTAATGCCTTAGGAGATGCTAATCTTGACGAATATCCTAACCTTGGGAATCAGTATATTTAAATATCAAATGAGCATTATGTCAATATTCTGAAGGTGATCAGATTTTCAAGTTAACAGAGTGTGATATCTTACAATTAGCTTCCTGTTGTAAATGTTTACTGTAGGCGTATTTGTTCCAGGGTAATTTGCAAAAACTTACAATGAAGTAAATTTAGAATGTGAACCCAAAGCGCCATCTATGTAGTCATAGTTTGTATACTTTTGCTTTGTGCATTATATTACATAAAGGCTACTACGTCCGCCGGGTATTTAAGAATCAGCTAACTGGCGTCAATGAATGACTTTTTGTTACTTATTGACGAGTCACCTCGCCACTTGTTGGTTAGCTGCACTCGCCAGTTGGCCCTACTACTATACGGTGTGCTACGTTAAACTACATATGATCTACTTAGCCTGCCGGTCATGAATCAGCTCAATGGCGTCAATGAGTAGCAGTAGCTTACTGCTAATTATTGATGAGTCGCTTTACCACTTGTTGGTTAGCTATGCTCGCCATTTGGGCCTACTAATACACGGTGTGCAAATAGTTATGGCTTTGTTGAATTATGTTATGTTATCAGCTCTTTATTAATTGTGTTTTCTATGTAGTTATGCCACGGTTGTGGTATATGATACTAGAGTATTTTAGCTTGCAGTGTTTTGATATGTTAGGTTTGCATTGTTATTCTATTAATAAAGCCTGCTATTTCATGCTTTTTGTTTTTGGCGTGTTTGCAAGCCTTTTTTAAAGGAGTTCCTCCGTGAAGTGCATCCGACTGCGTCAGCATAGGATTTTCAAAAGAATGAAAAAGTAGTAGTAGTAGCAGTAGCAGTAGCAGTGGCAGTGGCAGTGGCGGTAGGCATGTTTGCAACTAGTAGTAGTAGTAGTAGTAGTAGTAGTAGTAGTAGTAGTAGTAGTAGTAGTAGTAGTAGTAGTAGTAGTAGTAGTAGTAGTAGTAGTAGTAGCAGTAGTAGCAGTAGTATCGGTGTAATTAAGGTAGTAGTGATAAAGGTAGCATGTATGCTATTGGTACATTTTGAAACTTTTTGACGCTACTGACTGTTAATTCTAATTTCCACTTCAGTGAAAGATCCTTTGAATTGGACTGAGCAACCCATACTATAGCAAAACAATGACGCTTATGGCTCGTAAAATGATGATGATGATGATGATGATGATGAAGGCTCTGTCCATTATTGATTGATTGTGATGTATACGTGTGCATGATCAAGGGCATAGGTTACGAATTACAAGGTACGTGTACAATTTATGTGTATGATGCAGCAGCTGTATGTCACGATGGTCTGTGATCTAAAAAGAAAAGAAAATGTTAAAAATATATGTGTGCGTACGTATACCACCCGGGGCGAGATCGACCTGGGGCGAGATCAACCACCTCTCTGGGGCGAGCTCGCCGAGGGGCGAGATTGCCGTAAATCGTGAAAACGACTAAGTTCGTTAGAACGCGTGGATGCGCGCACTCTGACGCTAGCGAGTGTGACGGATCGACTGTGTACCTATAGTTTACCGAGTTGGTACTCGTAAATATCCATAATTCATTTATTTTCGTCGTTCTTGGCATTAATCAAGACAAGGATTTGACGAGCTTTTCAAAACTGCAAACCATTTTAAAATCGGTCCAGCGATGGCCGAGTTATCATCGAAGCTCCCAGTTGAAATATACTTTGTATATATACCTAGCTGAATACACAGTGATTTGTGTACACGTGACATACTACGTCACTACACATATCTATACATATCGTAATACATAGTTATTTGTGTATACGTCACAGTATTTTAGTACGTTGGTACAGCGATCTCCGGTTGGTTCAGGCAGTCACCGCTGACAAGTATAGAAGGGGTGAAATTCGAAGATTAGGAGCATCGTCGGCGTGGAGGCCGAGAGTCGAGAACTGACTGGAGGTGTGGACTAGACGAGTGGACCGGAATACCTGCGGATAAGAAAGATACAGCACATCCCCCGCAGTTCCTTACGGCTTTCAGATCACCCACACGTAAAAGCAGCTGTCGACTAACCCGCACCATTCTAATTTTGGATGCTCCCGGACGTCCATCCAGTAGCAATAACAAACTAAAGTTATGGTTTCCATTTTCGAATACCCATAAGCGGAACTTTCTGCAGGAGGGTCCTTGTGACGCATTATGTAAATTCTACATAATGTAGAGCAGCAATGTTTCTTGGTGGATGACTCGCCGGATCTGTCGACCGCTAGGTAGTGGACTTCAACCACTGCACTGCATGTTGTGTGGCCGACTTTGTAACTTTTTGACTGCAGTCGAGTAGACTTTGCCTGGTGCGTCGCATGAATCCTGATTTAGTTATAGAGATGATCTAGTAGATATTACTTTATTGCTCTGTGTTACCTTCCTGAGTTTGTACCGTATCATCGTGAAGTCAGCATCCGGAGACCCATTTATGGAAACCAGTTGCGGAGATCTGCATGCGGAAACCTTCCATCCTCAGAGAATGTGTCAACTCATGCTTCGTGTATGTAGCGCCTCAATTTCAGTAACATAGTAGCCAGTGTCGTCCAAATCACTACTGGGTACTCAATTAACTATACATATTATGTTTTATTGTCATGATTTACGTCCGTATAAGGTACTGATGACTAATAGGTACTGTACCGGTCTTCGGACCGCAATTTATGATTTCTTTATTACTGTCTATATTATCCTTGTTTACTGTGGTGCCTTGACTAACCGCACCGGTATAGTTTACTGACCTTAATATACCTTCCATCTCGTTTAAATCATTCTGTAAAACTGATATTGTTCTAGTGTAATGGTTAGTTATGTATATTGCAGTTAGCCATTCAGTTCATATGTTTTGCTTATTTTGTAGAAAACTTGGACCTCAGTATGCTAGAAGATACTATACAGCAACAATATACGCATCACTTATTCCCGCCACGAACAATTTTACACTGAGGTCGCTGACCATGCTCTAAATTGTTGAGCCCGGCATGCTACCGACTAACCTGGCTATTCAGCTCAATAGGATAGGTTAATAGTGGCTAGGGACAATTTCTTCATTAGGAGACATATAGTGTACGCCTCTTTTCTGGCTGGTGCCATAATCTAGCCCCGCACTCCGGCAAGCTTGTGTAAAATTCGCCAAATACCTATAGGGCCTTACATTTATCAAGTTATTGTCTCTTCCCACAATCCACCAAGCAGTCAGGCTTTTTAATTGTTTGGATAACCCTACCCGCACGTTGGACTGATCTGACTCTGGGAAACTATTGGAGGTTTTCGAGCGATAATGGCCAAAGTGCGGGTTCACATACATCTCCCCTCTGTCATCGGATACTTATTAGTTAGACTCTTTGCCAAAGAAGGAAAGCAGTGCGAAAACATGTAGCTATTATTATTATTATTATTAGTAGTAGTAGTAGTAGGATGATATTTTATTCCCGGCCCGCAGTGCATATTGGAAATTAAACCTAATGCCAGGTCAATAGTTAGATCCATAGGACTGGTGATGGACGAGACTCGCATCTCCACCCAACTCGTTATAGTGTCTGGGCAACATCTTGGAATCTGCCACGCGTGCACAGGAAGGACACTAGTGGTGGCTATTCGTCTCTCTACCCCCACTGTAACGATGTGTCAGTCATTAAAATTGCTTGTGTAAAATGTAGCCATCACCAAGTGATGTTTATGTGGTTACGGAGCAGGGCATCTGGATTCTCGCCCAGTTCAGATGTGCTGCGAAGTAATATGTGCGATACTATCCATGGGGGTAGATGCTTTCCAAAGCAACCCACGGGAAGCGGGGCGTCTGCGCCCGTTGGATAGTCATATCTAATGATAGGTGGGAATCTCTGCCTAAACTATTTCTTGTTTCTAACACCTAAATGGTAGGTTAGGAATAGCAGAAGGCTCGCATAAATAAAAGCGGCACCCACCAATACAGTATCTTAGAATAACACAAGACGGGGACTTGTGAATCCTTCGGGAGTCGCTCGCCTGTCTTCACGTAAACCAGTATGCATCACATTAATTTTATTTTCACTAGGATGGTCTTTTTCCCTAGCATTTTTGTTGAATAAAAGAGTGGCCCTTTTTGCCAGCTCTTTTCCTCCGCTTCGGCGTCGAAGGCATTTTTCTGTGATGGAGGCCCGCGCGAGGCACTTGCCTCTTGCATAAGCGAGATGTCCTGGATGGAGGCCCGCGCGAGGCTACTACCTCTCGCACTACCCTGAAAACATCTATGTGACGGAGTCCCACGTGAGGCACTTCCCTCTCGCAACATCAGGAATCTCTTTATTTGTATAATCAGGATATAATAGCTTATATTAAGTTAAATAGTGACTTCGTTGTGCGGACGCTTCCCTTGCGGGGATACCTCTGCGACTTTATGAATCCATGTGGTACCACCGGCGACCCCACATGCAAAGTACACCAGCTAGCTCTATTTTATGTATTATTATTATATGCTCAATTACTGTCAGCCGATCCACCTTGTTTGACAAACTGTTACTTCTTTTTCTATATAGTTCATTCGCCATAGTTTTAAATTAACATGGAACGACATACCGGTGAAACTAATGGCTGGGATGACACCATGCAGTTTAATCTTAGCAGCAATGGTCGCACGGCCCCACAGGAATGATTGAGCTTCACCAGCCTTAGGAGCTGGTCTATGTACTTTGCAGAGCGACGCCACGTGGGATTTGGAACCCTGAGATTCAGAGCTAGCCAGCCCCCTCGTTCGTCGTGCACGTGTGGCATGACGGCCAAGCGATTGGGGCCGAAATGACCTGACGGAACCCCGCGAGCTACAGTCCTTACCCATATTACAAAACATTTGTACATTAACATATATATGACACATATCACAAGACAATGGCACAGTGACAAAATGCTAAAAAGCTACCTTGATATGAATACTTATACATGGACCTGACTACCCTTCTGGAATTATTAGCCAGTAAATTAACCTATTTGGGGATTTTATTAGCCATACAGACTTTCGGTGAGAAAGGATATTAATCTCGCCTCAGACTTATAATGTACAATAGATCATATAAGTAGGCCCATATACACATACTCATGCACACACATACACATATGCATATATATATATGTGTATCGATATGTGTGTGGGTGTGTGTGTGTGCGCGTGCGTGCATGCGCGTGTGTGTGTGCATGTGTGTGTGTGTGTGCGCGTGCGTGCGTACGTGCGTGCGCGTGTGTGTGTGCTTGAGTATGTGTATATGGGCCTACTTATACATATCCACATATACTAGAGCTTCAACTAACTTCTAAATACAGGAAGCCTGGGACTTCCTGGCTAATGCTATTTGGGAGTCCAGACATGAAGCTCTAAAATCGTTCAAATACATATAACTTGGTTAAAATCATTCTTTTTAGAGATATCAGGGCCAAAAGTAGGAAGTCCAGGACTTTCTTGGTATGTTTTGTATAGTCCAGACATGAACTTTGGGAGTATAGGACTCCCGGACTTCCATTAAATGGTGGGTGGGTAGGGCTGTCCCTTCTTTGATGCTTACATAGATATATGCCACTATGTGCACAACCATAAAACATACGACATTCAAACACATATTTATAGCATTCATATTTACATACACACATACATAGTTACTGACTTAAATAAACATATAATTTACATATACTCCCTAATTACATCATTATCTCATTTTATTTCAATTTAGTTTGAAGTGGTTTATTATTATATAGAACTTTTGTATGCTACTGAGGGTGGGGTGGGATGAAGGAGGGGGGGGGGGCAGGGAAGAGCTCATCACTGTAATATGAAGTTGAGATAGTTGGAGTTGTTAAGAATCGACAGATGCGTTGATTGTGTGTGGCTATTTAAGTGTAGTAGTAGTGGAAGTAAACTGTAAAGTCTGTTTATGTTTAGACCTATTACTTCAATTATTAGGTTAGGTTGGTTTGTCTATGGTAGTGGTGGTGGTGGGGTGGTGGCGGTTGTGGAATGCCTGAGGTTTGTATTAACAGTAATTAGCAGAGAATCTGTGACCTTCAGGTATAAATGTATTAATTTAGTATTTGTCGATCATAGATTCCCTGGCAATCTTCTTAAAGCATTTCTGGTTTAATATACTATCGCATATTTTTGTACAGGTGCTGTTCCATAGTTTTGTGGCTGTTGTTGTAATTCGTCATTTTCCTATTTCTGTTCGTGTAAATTGAGTGTGTAGATTATGTTTTGTCCTAGTGTTGTGTTTGTGGATGTCGGTGCCTAGTTTGAAATTGCAAGCTATGGATTGTGGTAATGTATTGTGGTGAAACTCCTTTACAATATTAGACATCTGTAGTTTGCCTATGTCCGCTAGTTTTAATAGCTTTTCTGACTTTACTATGTTCTGGCCCTGTGCTGGTTTAGAAAAGTGTTTTAGTGCTTTCTTCTGTAGGCTTTGTAGTTTTGTTAAGTTGCTTTTGTGTGTATTCGTCCAGATAGCGTTACAGTAGGTGAGATGTGGAAGAACAAGGGCGCAGTATAGAGTTTTAATTGTAGCTAGTGTCATGTAAGGTTTTAGTCTTTGTATGACACCTATGCCTCTTGGCACCTTTGCTGTTACCGCCCAGATTTGTTTGGCCCAGGTCAAATGTTTATCCAAATATACTCCCAAAAATTTGGCAAATGGAGCCTCCTCAATTTCTTTTTTGTTTATGTAGATTTTTGGAATTTCATCTTTTTTTTAGTTTGAGATTTGTAAATAACATATAATTTGTTTTGTCAACATTCAATGATAATTTGTTTATTGAAAACCAGTTAGTAATTTCTTCCATTCCCTTATTTGCTTTTTTTGTATAAGGTGTCTATGTTGTCATCGCAGCAAAAAGCATTTGTGTCATCAGCGAACAGTATTAATGACATATGCTTGCATATGTTAGGTAGATCATTCATGTACAGAAGGAACAGCAGAGGGCCAAGAATAGATCCCTGAGGAACACCACCAACTTAATTGCCTGTTTTTAGAGCATATCTCATTATATTGTACGCATTGTGTTCGTTTACTAAGGTAGTTCTAAAACCAGGTGAGTGCACTGCCTCTTATGCAATAATAGGCAAGCTTTTCTAGTAAGATCTGGTGGTTGATAGTATCGAAAGCCTTTGAAAGGTTATATATTATATTATACTTTAGGTTTTTTTCAGTGATTCAATAATTTTTTCGGTCATTTTGGCTATTGCATGCCTTGTTGAATGTTTCTCACGAAGACTGGCCTGTAGTTTGAGAAATTAGTAGAATCCTTGGCCTTATAAATTGGTATAACACATGCTATTTTTGGTTTTGATCGGAAAATGCCTTGTGCTAGGGATAAGTTGCAAATCTGATTGAGTGGGATAAGGATATCCATAAAACAGGTTTTATAAATGCGCCACCATCGATTCCGGCACTTTTGGCAGGGTTGAGTGTGTTTAGAATGTTAAAGATCTCTTCAGTCTTAGTAGGGTTGATGAAGAATGAGCTGCCTGCAAGGTAATCAGAAAATTTGTTCTTGGATGTTGATTGGATTTTGTTCGAAAGTTCTGGTCCTATATTTACAAAATAATCATTGAATCCATTGGCAATTTCCAATTTATCTGTAATGACCTTATTCTTGTCAAGAAATTGTGTCTGTTTTGCTGTATTTGTCTTATTTAAACATGATTTAATGGTTTTCCATGTTTCTTTTATGCCATTTTTAGACTGTTCGAATTTCTTGTGATAATATGTTTTCTTAGCTGTTTTTATTATTTGGTCTAATTTATTTTTATATTTTTTAAACTGAATTTCATTGTATTTAGTTTGACACCTGGTTAAGTTAGCTTGAACAGCTATCAACTCCAATAGATAGTCCTACCTTTGATTCAGAAATGATTGCATCAACTGAAGTGAAACATCTTCTATTGAGCATGATTACTTCCACATCGGATACTCTTTCTCACATAACACCAGAGGATACATATAAACACATTAGAGAGCTACACCTTGGAAAATCATCAGATGTACATGGAATCTCAGCAGAACATATAATGTACGCCTCCTACGAGATCGTTAACATTCTTACTCTGGTAATTAATGGTGAACTAAGTACAGGCAATATACCAGAATCCATGAAGATTGGATTAGTTACTCCAGTCCCAAAGAAGGGAAAATGTACGCAAACACCAGATAACGACAGGCGTATAACTGTAGGATCGCTTCTAGGGAAAGTTGTTGAAAAGGAAATCACAAAAAGAATAAGACCAATACTGAATCAAAGCAAGAGTAAACTGCAAATAGGATTTACTGCAAACTGTTCATCTACAAATGCTGCCTTCATTTTGAGTGAAACTATTGCAGAAGCCAAAGATACAAAAAGCGATCAACACATAGTATTCATGGATGCCGGCAAAGCCTTTTATATTGTTAATCACAAAGGCCTGCTTAATACGATATATAACCAGGGAATAACAGGGAAACTATGGACAATTGTTAACAACATGTACACAGATATAACATCAGCTGTCAAATGGAGTGGTAACATTTCCAAAACAATCACTGAGAGCCAAGGAATCAGACAGGGTGGTGAATCGTCCGCTGATCTATTTAACAGGAGCAGTAATCCATTACTAAGAAAATATGAAGACCATCCGGCTGGATTCAGAATTGGAAATATTTCTACATGTGCTGTCATGTGTGCAGATGATCTTGCTCTGATGGCTACCACTCCAACTTCAATACAACTTCTTACCAACGAAGCACAGATAGACGCAGCTAATGAATTCTACCTCTTTAGCAGTACTAAAACAAAACACATGGTAATGAGAAGTACAAAAGCAGCATCCCTATTACTCAATGGTGAACAGCTCGATAATACAAAGGAAGAGACACATCTCGGAGTAGTTAGAACATCAGATGCCAGTAACAAGCACACAGTAGAGGCTAAAATTGTATCCTCAAGAAAGGCAGCATATTTACTCATGGGAACAAGCCTACATGGATTAAATGGTTTGAACCCATTAACCTCAAAACAGCTCTATGACATATATGTGACCTACGTTCTTCTACATCATCTTGAGGGACTTATACTCGCTCAGACTGAACTTGAAATGCTGGAGAATTTCTATTGGTCACAACTGAAAGCAATTCAGCATCTGCAAATACAGCTGTCTACATACTCTTAGGAACTCTACCACTTGAGGGAGAGCTGCACAAAAGAATACTAAACTTCTTCATACAAATGCTACATCGTCAAAATCCTGTTGAAAGAGAGGTTCTAGAAAGGCAACTGGCTGTGAAACTACCATCATCCAATAGTTGGACTGTAAAGCTAAAGAAAATCATTCAGCAGTATGAACTACCTTCCGCATACTCCCTTCTATCAAACACCCCTACTAAGGCAACATGGAAGAAGACAGTCACGTCAAATGTAAACAACTACTGGGAAAACAAACTAAAGGACGAAGATGCAAATAAAAGCACTCTACAGTACTTGAACGTGCATACCTATAAGATCGGTGTACCACACATAGCATGGAGAAGCTGCGAGACAGATAAAAGCTCAGTCTACAAAGCTACAGTGAAAGTAAGACTACTCGTGCAGAGATACCATCTCTTCGGAGGCCCAACCAGGAACAGAGGAGGAGCAGTAAAATGTCAACTATGCAGCCATCACAGAGAAGATCTGCAGCACTTCCTTATCGACTGCCAAGAGATAGAGCATGTCAGACAGCCATATCTCATAAAAAAAACTGAAAACTACTAAAGCGAGTCAACATCAGCATGAACAGTGAGCACTATATGCAGGCTAGTCTAGATGCTAGCAAGCTATCAGACACCAATCTAGAAACATTCGAAAAATTATCAAGAGAACTCTGCTACAGTCTACACTTAAAACATTCATCACTTATGAACACATCATCTGTTGGAACTCTGTTAACCCATTAAAATCAGTCTAAAAACTCTACTGAACTACACATTTAAAGTCACAACACATGATAAATCCTGCAGCTTGAACATTGACATTCGACGAAAAATTCAATAGTCAATTTCTTGCGCGATGTGTACATTTAGTCTGCTATGTACAGTTAAGGTTATAATATAATTAGGAATTACTCCGTCACGGAGGTTCGCCTAAAGGATTCTGATCCCCTGGATCATATTCGAGAGGCGGTATCTACACAACGAGAAGACGGAAGATAACACGCGCGCACGCACGCACAAGAATCAATTTAATTCCATTGCCACTTCAAGCCAGGTGAGCTAATAATAAATATTACTAGCGAATGTCCAAGTCGCTCAGAATTCGGTGATGTCAGCCTATCTAGCCGTGCATAGGCAATACCCATGCTTGAATAGCAGGATCACTATTGAACGCACATGCTATCTCGTGATGCCACGTACGTAGATATGACGTCATCTTCCGGTTATCAATTGCAAGATCCCCCTCTAGGAAGTATTGCTATGTGGTAGGAGGAAGCCATTTTGACAGTTTTATATTACGATTTTGACAGAAGGAAGTCTCAACGACAATAATAATTCTACACAAAGCAAAGAACTAACATTAACATGTCCACAATGAACCCAGAGTAGTAAGTATATAAGAAAACTGCCAGAAATGTTGCTTATTTCTCTACACGAATGGAAATATTTTGCGAAAACCGGTAACGACATACGAAACGACGTAGATAAGGGAAATTAATCATTTTATTAACAAAGCAGCACCATTCTTTATATCCTTTTTTAAAAGAAAAATTGTCAAAGCAAACATTTGTTTATGAACAATGTAGGTAGTATTAGTGGTTTCGAAATTCAAATTCAAAACCAAAATTGGCTACAGGAAATGTGATTCTATCTTCAACCTTACCTTGGTTTAAATACCAGTCATTCGCTTGTAGAAGTTTGAACCGCGTTTGCACCATATGCACTGTGACATCGAAGCCTAGGCAACGTATTATAGCATGGCCGTTGCGCCACTGGAGACCGGAAGTCCACTCGCCTAAAATTCTAATATTAATGTTAGTCAAGTATCTCATTGCTTGTCTACATTGCTTAGTAACAATGGCAAACTATAGGTGAGTACTGACACTGCTCGTCTCAATGGCTTAAATTTTCAATCAAGAGATCAAGTGATTACTCCCCTTCAAAATTGTCATGGAGAGGACTGGTGTACACCAGTATGAAGTTTTCATTGAAGATGATGATATGACCATAAGCCTGCGGTCAGAAACTACATAAGTATCAGGGGTAGATTTTAAGGATTTTTTCTACTAACCCATACATATTTTCCAATTTTAAGATAATTTTCTGGAAAATATCAGAAAATTTTCTGCAAAAATATTTTTCAAAAGCCTTCTTGAACAAACTTGATGCATTTCACCGCACACATCTGCTAGCCATTATAAATCATCGCTGGCCACACAGACAAACAGTGTAACACAGAGCCACTATCTGCGAGGGTAGCACAGCAGTGATGGTCTATGTTCAGACATGTTCCTCGAATGGCAGAAAATATGCTTGTTCAGAAGGCACTAGAATTTACAGTCATATGTGCCAACAGGTATCGGGCACACAAAGGATGGCACAACATCAACTTGCTTTAGTATTTTGTGATCAGACCTATGAATGTAATCTAGGACCACTAAAGACGAGAAAGAACCTAAAAGAGCATAGCCCGCTCACAGTCGACAAGACACAGTGGAGAAGGTTGAAGAAAAACTCAGGCTTAGAAATAAATGAAAAGATCTAGGTGCCTGCAGGGAAACCTATGATGCCATTTCATGCATTTTCAGGTTGCCGGCTTCATATTAAGGGTGCACTTACAAGTAAATTCGGAAGAATGGACACAATTACTCAGAAACGTCATTAAGCATACTCAGGTTACTTGTTCTAATAATTAAATGAATAAATGACTAAGCGAAAAGAGTTAGTCAGTAGACCTGTATAAAAAAGTGCATTATAGTATTAGTCTGAGTATTTGTCATGGTTGCCCTGTGTACCATTAACTGTAAAGTTTAGTTGCTCTTTTAAAATTCAGTTATCCCTGAAACTGATTGCTGCTGATTTTCATTTCTTCCGCTTCAGACTCAGTCACATCAGTATCATCACTGTAGTTTGTATTTGTGCATTGAGATCAGGTTTTAATGTTTATGCTCCTGTGACCAGATATTTTAGCCTGATGTTTATATCATTTAATTTGTAGATAAAATTATCTATAAACCAAATGATATAATATTTTTTATTAATATTTGTATGTTGTGTTTTTTTCATTTCAGTGATTACCTGTTTAAATTATTGCTGATTGGTGATTCAGGTGTAGGCAAATCCTGTCTATTGCTACGATTCTCCGTAAGTTAATCATATTATAACTGGTTTGTGTGACTAGTATTGCTTATCCCAGCTTGGTATCACGGTTGCTCAGATCACTGCATTAACATGACTGTATGTGACAGTCATGGTGACTGAGCTAACATGGGATGGTGTGGTGTTGTGTGTGTGTGTTAGCAGTGTTTTACGTTGATGGCCGCAGAAGGACACTCCACCCTGCTATAATTATGCAGTACCCTGTCCTAGAACCCAATCTAATTAAATTTGACAGCAAATGCCCTAATTTGACAGCAAAAATGGCCCAAATATCCTATTTACTTCTTGTATCACCCTGCCCTTTTGTTATTTATGGTAAAACACTGAGTAGTCATTCAATGTCAAATGAGCAAGTAGACAGCTAATCATCTAATATGGTATACCTATTCAGCTACAGGAATGTATTTTAGCAAATAATTCACTGTTTTTAGCCTTAGTTGTAAGTAGTGTTTTGTTACTTTTTTTAGCAGTTTCTTCCTTGAATCAAACGTTCAATTGATATGTCCTGGTTTAAACTATGCATGCTACTAGAGCTTTGAATTTTTCAGCAATAATTTATATATGCAGATATCAATGTCAAATTGGTTCCATAAACATGATGAAAAGGATTGGCTTTCAAGAAGGAAATATTTGAAGATACATATAGATCTATGTCAGGGTTCGTACTGGTCATTGAAAGTCATAGAATTTTATATTTTAAATCCCAGGCCTGGAAAGTCGTGAAAAATCTACATTTTTATCATAGGTCATGGAAAATAGTACTCATGCAAAATACAAAATATTGTTTGGCATAAATTTCCTCTCACCTCTCCGCAATAAAACTCATGGTGACATCTTATTAAAACTAGGATTTGGCTTGGTTGTTGCAAGACTTGATATTCAGACATTTTGCAGTTTTAGTGACTCAGATCGTAATTTATGGAGCTATCGTAGGTACGTCATAAACACAACCCTCCCAGGTACTAATTCTTTGAGATCATGGACAGTGTTCATTCTAGGAGCAGCTATGGGGCCAACCCTGTTAATTTTGAAATGACCGGCATTTTTTTCCATTAAGGGTCAACTGTCCTCATATTTTTATGGATATTCAACTGTAAAATAACGCAACTCTTTCAAACTTATATCAGCTTTGACAAATTTTTGGCATTGTAAGAAAATTGTGTTGAATATTTTGAAACTAATTTTAATGAGAGCTGTTGCTGCCATTACGGATGATTTGAAATTGAGATACTACTTATGTAAGTGATGAAAGTCTTAAATTGTTAATCAGATTGGTCTGACTTGTAAGAAAGCATCAAATGTGGATATATATTTCTCTAACAGTCCTATTTCTGCCACATGTAAGTTGGTTCATTCAGAGCCTCTGTCCCTCATATTATTCTAATGTCCCAATCTTTTGGCTGGGGTGTGGTCCTTGGGCCCCACTATTGTAGATCCTAGAATGAACACTGCATGTGTTAATTTTGGTCATGGAAAAGTCATGGAATTTCAAAGACAGAAAAAGGTGTACGAACCCTGCTACGTGTCTGGAACAATTTTTGGTGAGCTCAACATGGAGCAGAGGAAGACATGATGTAGTTATCAAAACAGATTAATCCGGTCTGTCAATCAAGTATATGACATCCTAGTCAATTAAGTCACAATCAAGTATGGCATATCTAAGTCTGTCATAAACATGTAATAGTCTGTCAGGTTGTACACATTGTATGGCTTTACTATTTAATAAACATTGTTGAATATTTTGTAAACATTCTGTTGAATATTTTGAAACTAATTTGACTGGCATAACTGGGTATATGTTCAGTCATTTTCCTCAAATGACAGAAAATATGCCTGCTCTGAAAGCAAGAGAATTTGCAGTCGTACGTGCTAAGAGGTATCAGGCATACAAAGGGTGCCACAACAACAACTTGCTAAGTATTTTGCAATCAGACTTAAGCAGGGGTAGAAATCAGAGTTTTCAGGGTTCGTACTAGTCCTGGAAAGTCATGGTATTTGAAAGTATAAATTCCAGGCCTGGAAAGTCATTGAATCAGTATTTTTTATCATAGGTCATGGAAAAGTCATGAAAAATGACGATCATGCAAAATAAAAGAAATCTAAGGCATAAATTTCCACCATCACCTCTATGCAATGAAAATTATATCAACAGCTTATCAAAACAAAGCTAACATGGGTTGTTGCAAGATGCAATATTCAGATATTTTGCAGAATAGATCAGATCATAACTTGTCATAAACACAAATTTGCTAGATATTAATTTTTTACGGTCATGGAATTTGTTAATTTTTGGTCATGAAAAGTCATGGAATTTTAATACTGGAACGGTGTACGAAACCTGAATTTTGTTCTACATGCACAAAGTGCATCTAACATTTGCATTTTGCCTGCACAGCAACAAATCTAAATGCACATAAATTAATCCATTCACCCGACACATGAATTCCCTATATCTCGGTTTCAACACAACAATACAGGAAATCTGTTGAATATATTTTGAAATTAATTTGACTGGAAGCCATTGCTGCCTTAGGCAGCAACAACGTCTTTCAGTCAAATTAATTCCAAAATATTCAACAGAATAAGTTTTATATTGTAAAGAATTTCCTTTTTTCAGGAATTTGTCGGAGAGGGTTAACATAGCTTATCAGCCAGAAATGTACATGCACCCACCCTGTGCACCCAGTATTACAAATTTACCTGCACCAGCCATTTTTTACCTGCATTGTGCATGTAAAAGGGCCATATTTCGACCCCTGAACTTAAGACCATAATCAAGGACCACTAAAGACGAGAGAGAATCTAAAAGAGCTTAGGCGGCGTGCAGGGGATAAGACACAGACTTAAGACACAGCTGAGAGTTTTCTGAAAATTGAGATTCATGGAGTTCTTAGTTCGATCAATCCCAACACAGCCAAAGCATCGGTGGAGCTTAGCTAGGATAGGAATGGGCGAGTCGTAGCTAAAAACTGGATTCATCCATTGTGTCCAGCATCCAAGAATTATATATAATGCTACAAGTTTCCTGATGTCTTGACATGCCCAGACCAGACCTTTAGTTTTGCTAAGGAATCCTGGAACCAAGTTGATCTGTTGGTATCTGTAATCTGTTGGTATCCAATTAAAGGTTTAATTAATTGTGTCTGACTTTAGCAAGTGAAAGCGATGCTAATCTCATCTCAAATGTTGTATTGCGCCGATAGAATAATGTTTATAGATTCCATATCATTAATATTCTATCACGTTCCCTGTTCTCCTTCGATCAATACTCACCATTCTGTTACTTCTGATATACAGCTGGCCTTGACAGCGGCTCTAGGATTATAGACTTAGAAAGCTTTACCGACTCCTGGGAACCGGGTACTCGGCTCCCAACTGCCGAGTACCCGTTTACCATAGAGCTCATTCTTGTTTGCATAGCAACAAGTGCAATACATGCTTTCTGCATTGAGGATTTTAGTGTTTTTTTGTGAAAGAAAATCTAAGTCTAATCTGTAGTGATAGTTTGTGTGTTCTTGAAAAGGATTAACTGAAGGATACTATGGAGAATACCGCCGAAGATAACCAGGTTGTATCATTCTTTATTATCCATAGTTAAAAGACTTAGGTCTCGAAATTTCGGTGTGTCGCATGTTCCAATTTCTGACCCCATAGAATCTGGGACGTGTGCTAACAACGATATATGCCAGACGATCGCCTTCTTTAACCCCCAACAGGCGATCGGCAGATATGAAAATAGGTGTTTGCTACGGTATTTCTAACACGAATATCGGCTGACGTCGTTCTCCGTAGGATCCGAGCGGGTGACGTCACACCCGGTCGCTCGGATGTTTATGTGAAGAAGAAATTTTTTCATTAATTCGCGCATCTTGTTCTGGGTGCTGCGTACTAAAAATGGTACCGGAAACTTTAGAATGATCAAGTTTACGTGTGATCACGATCGGTTTGCAATGATCGGTGGTTTCAAAATTCTTGAGTAGATGTGTGGTCTGCGGTTTTACCGTGTGATACAGCAGTTTGTTATACATTTTGTTGTTTTCTTCACATATCGTACTGCTTTCGTTAGGAGTATAATTTATATTGATTAGTAAATATACCCCGAATGCTATGCGATATGATTCCTGGAGCCGTTACACATCCTGGAGGATCTATTATGGGTGTGTTTAATGCCCGCCTCGTTCTTGTCGTCATAATCAATGCGATCTTTGTTGTAACGTGGCGGGGTGGGGTGCGGGAGGGTTACAGTTAATTTATGAGTCAAATTATTTGAAAATTAATTGTCTGCCTTCCATCCGGGTCTCGTTCCGCTTGTTTATTGTAGGTTTGTGCTTATTTTATAGGCCAAGCCAGCCCCGCCATCATGTGATGAATGCCATAAGTTTGTCCGTGTCGTGTTCTAGGACCATGTCTGTTTTAGGTGTTCCCTTTGTAATATTGATCATAGGTGTAATGTTTGTGCAGTGTGGTCCGTTGAGATGATGGTTAAGTTCCTTGCCCAGAAGGACTTGGCTGGGTCTGACGCGGGGTCAGGCGGTCCGAGAGTAAACCGTGGAGCGTTCGGCCGGTGGGGGTACTCCACGTCCCCAGCTGGAGGTGGCGGAGATGGCACCGCCGGCGTGGTTTGGTCCGGCTATGCAGGGTTTTCTGCATAGCGTTCTGCCCACGCTGGTGTCGTCCCTGCTACCAAAGGTTGGGGGGCAGTTTCTCCCCATGCCTGGTATGGATCCTGTCCTCGGACAGGATTCTGGACTGGTTACCGAGGGGGGCCGTCTCGTACGGCCCCCTGGCAGTCCCGTCTGGCTCCGGCCAGACGGGTTCTGTTTCTCTGCGGCCACCTCCGGGTGGTCCAGTAGCGGTGGCCGGTCCGTCAGGTGTGGGAGCCATCCGCCGTGACGACTCTTCAGAGTCTGAAGACGAGGAGGAGAGGTTGCTGCGGCCAGTGAAGCCGCAGGTGGAGAATATGGAGGTTTGGCGCAAGCCAGGTCAGCGGCTCCGCCTGTGGCGGAGGCCAATCTGGTACCGTGCACCGGTTCCGTGCGGCTTGGTTTGGCACCAGCCGCCACGGGTGTGCCGGGCCGGGTGTGGTACTCACCTATCTCGCCTGGTCCGGCAGTCAGACGTGGGGTGTCGTTGGCGCCCGTGTCCGGCTATGGTTCCGCGACTGCTACGGGTCCGTACGGTTTTCCGTGCGGACCTACCCCATGGACCGGAGTGTTTCATGGGGTGGCGGCGGAACCGTGTGGTACCGGAGTGCCTGGCGTGTCAGCCGTGGCTCCTTGCCGGGAGGCCGTGGCTGGCAGGCCCGTGAGCACGTCAACGGGTGACGTGTTTGCGGGTGTGTCTTCATCGGAGGTAGATTGGTCAGAGGCTCTGGCGTGGCTAGCCAGTGTTGACCCGTCTGGTTTCGGCCACGGCCGATGAAGATGCGCCCGGTCCGTCGGTTGCGTCGATCAGGACGGGGATTTTGCCCGTGGCCCGGATCCAGTCGGTGGGACTGGATCCACGGTTCATAGATTTGTTGGATGCTATTTATAGCAAACAACTTATGACCACGGGTCAGCTCCCTGCGGTCTCCAGGGAGGTGCGGGCAAGATGTATTCCGCGGGGGGAATACGACAGATATGGTGTAGTCCCGTCGGTCACTGAGGATGACCGATGGGTACTGGGCGTCCAGAGTGCCGTGGCGGGTGGCCCCGGTCCGGCACTTGTGGACAAGTCTCAGGTACACCAAGATGAAGTCCTGTCCCTATGCGATGAGGGTGTGAGGGCAGCTATGAGCGCTGTCAACCACTCGTATCGTCTCCTTCAGTCGGTGTGGGCTGAAGCGGGGGCAGGCCACCCTGTGCCACCTGTGGAGCTTTCGTGTGTCAATGACGGCCTGGTGCTGTCTATGGACGCATTGGCAAGGGTGCAAGCGCGAGTGACGAAATCCAGGCGGCAAATGGTCATTGACCATATGCGTCCGGCTACGGCAGTCAGGGAGCGTCTTCTTGGGACGCCCCTGACAGTGCCTAGCATCTTCGGTGGCCAAGCGTGGGCCATCTTAGAGGATACCGCCAGTATCGCGCAGAATCGGTTAGCGGTAAACCTGCAGCTAGAGCTAGTGCGGCAAGCGCACGCACTAGGGGCTGTGGGGAAACCGCTAACGGGACAACCTTCAAGGAAGCAGAAGAAGCATTAGGGCAAGGCGAAAGCTAAGCCTGTTGCGACTTCTGCTTCAGCTGGGTTTTCGGAGCCGCCGCCTGCGAAGAAATCCAGGAAGGTTGTAGAGACACCTACCCTCCCCAATGTTGCTCCTGACCGCCCTAGAGGCGGGAAGGGTAAGGCCTCAAAGGGCGGACAGAAGGGGCCGAAGCGTACCTGAGGGTAGGAAAGCTCCCTTCATATCCGTCTGGACCGCAACAGGAACAGCGGTGCCAGTTATACCCGTCGTGCCTAGAACGAAATGGTTCTCTCTCTCTCGTTAAGAAAGAGGGGGAGCGGACTGCGAGCCGGACAACTCTGTTAGACGTCGAGGCGTCTATGGTGGGTGGAAGGCTCATGCGTTTCGTCGAGGCCTGGCGAGGTGTGACCTCAGACAGTCTGGTCCTGGGATGGTTATCCCAGGGTTACATGCCGGAGTGGTGGGACTTTCCACCACGAAATCTGTCTTTGGCACCTGTCTGGACACCCGTACCAAGGGAGCCAGACAAGTTAGAAGCCGTTCAAAAGGAAGTGTCGGGTTTGCTTCTGAAGGGAGCAATAAAACCAGCAAACCGAAACACTCCAGGCTTCTATTCAAACATGTTCCTTGTCCCCAAGAGCACAGGGGGATGGAGACCCATACTCAATCTCAGGCCATTAAATTGGTTTATCCATACGCCTCGGTTCCAGATGAAAACGCCGAGGTCGGTAATGGCGTGATTGGGGAAAGGAATGTGGTGTGTATCGATCGATCTGAAAGATGCATATTCCCACATTCCTATGAATCGGAGTTGGCACAGGTTTCTGAGATTTGCGTTTCAAAATCAAGTATGGGAGTTTACAGTTCTCCCGTTTGGCCTGTCGACAGCTCCGAGGGTTTTCACAAGAGTGGTCCTTGCGGTGACAGCGTTTCTCAGAAAAGAGAACGTGGCGCTACACACCTACATAGACGACTGGCTGCTCAAGGCAGACTCGGCAGCCAGGTTGAACGTGGATACTGCTCTGACTCTGAAGTTACTTTCAGATCTAGGCTGGATAGTCAACGAGGAGAAATCCGAGTTGACGCCCACTCAGCATTTCGTTTATTTGGGGATGCGATTCGACCTCGAGGAGGGCAGGGTTTACCCGTCAGAGCCCAGAGTGGTGTCTCTGTTAGCCATCCTCAAGAGTTTTCGAGTGGGAAACCACATTCAGGCGAGGCAGTTCCTTCAGATGCTGGGCATGATGGTCTCCATGGAGCAGGTTATCCCGTACGCTGCTCTAATGCGAAGGCCTATCCAGTTGTATCTGATGTCTCTGTGGAAACAGAACAGAACCCCTGTCAAAACTGGTGCCAGTTTTGGAGCCGATAATATCGCATCTTCTATGGTGGAAACAGCGTCAGAATCTCCTATTAGGGGTTTCGCTGCACCTACCCCACCCCCAGCTCTCCGTCTACACGGATGCATCGCTGGAAGGGTGGGGTGCCTGCCTGGGAGAACACCAGGTCTCGGGCACATGGACTCTCCCGGAGAGTCAGCTGCATATCAATCTGTTGGAAATGATGGCAGTGGAACTGGCGTTGGAAGAGTTCCTTCCGATGATCAGGAGCAAGGTGATATTGATACGGTCGGACAATTCGACAGTAGTATCATATATAAATCGCCAAGGCGGGACCAGGTCGCCCACTCTGTGTATCAGAGTGTGGCACTTTGGCACTTGATTCAATGGTGCAGGAATTACTCGGTTGTTTTGAAAGCAGCTCATTTTCCTGGCCGATTGATCATTCTGGCGGATGCTTTGTCTCGCAGACAGAGGATTCTGCCAACAGAATGGTCCCTCAACCCTCCGGTTCTGCGACGGATCTTCGAGCAATGTGGCAAACCCAACGTGGACTTGTTCGCCACAAAGGAAAATGCTCAAATCATGACATATGTCTCGTCGATTCCAGATCCAAATGCCGTCGATACAGACGCTCTGGCGATAAGCTGGAGAGGGATGCACGCTTACGCGTACCCACCCACCATTCTTCTACCGAAGGTATTGGTGAAGGTCAGGGAGGAACCGTGTCTGGTCCTGCTAATAGCGCCGTATTGGCCGAGCAGGGCGTGGTTCACGGATCTTCTAGATCTGCTGGTGGAAAATCCTGTGCAGTTGCCCGAGATTCCGAACATAATCTCCCAGGCCAAGGGACGCTTACTACACGAGCGTCCCGAAATGTTCAAATTGACTGCGTGGATGTTATCAAACAACGTTCCACGTCGGAAGGCTTTTCTCGACAGGCTGCTGATTTCATTGCGGCTGCCAGAAGGAGGTCAACCTTCAAGTCATATAACAACAAGGTTAACAGATTCGCAGACTGGTGTGAAGAAAAGGGTATTGATACCTTTCAATCCACTATTCAGCAAATAGCAGACTTTCTCTGTGAGCTGTTCTTTTCAGGACTAGCTCCCGTCACAGTTGCTGGATACAAGTCAGCTTTGGCATCAGTTATCCCTTGTCTAGCCAACAGGGATAGTCCAGAGGTGGCCCAGTTAAATGTGATGTTGAAGGGAAGGAGCAATCTCCGACCGAGACAACCGGTAGTCATTCCAGCCTGGAGTCTATCTTTAGTGCTTAATGTACTGGTCAAGCACCCTTTCGAACCGTTGCGTTCGGCTAGTCTAAAGCATTTGACTCTAAAGGCGGTCTTTCTATTGGCAGCTTCCTCAGCTAGAAGGCGCAGTGAGATCCATGCGCTTTCGGCAGAGAGGAACCGATTTATTGTTTCTGGAGAAGGTCTGCGTCTTCTGCCAAGAGCAGAGTTTATGTCAAAGAACCAATCTTTGAGATATCCCGGCAAACCGATCATTATACCGAAGTTAACTAGGTTTGATCGTGATGCCAGTGTCTGGTGCCCGGTCCATGCTTTGACTAAGTACAAGAAACGGACTGACTCGTTACGGTCGAACGATAGACATCTGTGGATCTGCCAGAAAAAGCCTTATGGCCCCGCATCCATGGATACTATCTCTCGTTGGGTGGTCGAATGCATTCAGACTACTCACGAGATGGCGACTGGGCACCAGGTGCAAGGTGTAAGGGCACACGATGTCAGAGGAATAGCCGCCTCGACCGCCCTTTACAATGGTGTTCCGTTAGAGGACATCATGGCCATTGCACAATGGCACTGTGAGTCCTCATTCACGGATTACTATATGAGGGATGTGTCAGACTCAGCCAATCCACTCGCCTTAGCTGTTTTGAAACGATAGTTAGTGACCACACTGCTTTTCACCCTTTTCTCACTTTGGTAAGAAAAGAACCTAAAGCAGGCATGGTCAGGCGAGAGGATGTCAACCAGATTGTGTCACTGATGGCCGAACCGGTGAATGGTTGGAGGCGGTACGTCTGAAGTCCAATTATCATAAGGTAATTCAATAGTGAGAGTTTTTTGTATTATGTATATGTATCATGTTCATTGATCTTATATATTCATGCTCATTCCCAGGCTAATACATGGAATATGCAGGGAGTAGTTCACCCTCTTGGCATATTTGTGTTTTCAGGCGAGATACATGTTCGTTAGTTCTCTCCCTTTTCTTAGGAGGAAAAAGGGGGGGGGGGGCGTGACGCGAATGTGATTCGGTTCAGTGAACTTGACGGTCCTTTTAGGTCTCCGTTAGTCAAGTTTGAAGTCTAAAATCTTTCTCCAAGGGGCAAAATTAGCATTTATGGCTTGCCCCTTCCCACCAGGTTACTGATCAAATCTGGTGTATATCAGAAGTAACAGAATGGTGAGTATTGATCGAAGGAGAATGAAGGAAATGTCAATTTCCCTTTCTCCGAGATCTAACAATACTCACCATTCTGTTACGGACCCAGCCTCCCAGCCCCATGGAGGCAAGCCATAGTTTTCTCTTGTTTGGTGGCTATGCAAACAATATGAGCTCTATGGTAAACGGGTACTCAGCAGTTGGGAGCCGAGTACCCGGTTCCCAGAAGTCGGTAAAGCTTTCTAAGTCTATAATCCTAGAGCCGCTGTCAAGGCCAGCTGTACATCAGAAGTAACAGAATGGTGAGTATTGTTAGATCTCGGAGAACGGGAAATTTCCTTCAATCTGTGTCGCAATTATCTATTTTGTAATATCGAGTAAATGTTGAACAGTGATCGACACCATTTTGTTTCACCTGTAGGATTGCTTTTATACCACATTGCCAAACTGTAGCTGGTGCCTCTATGACTGAGCATATATACCGAGGCAGACACACTAGGGTTTTTCTGATTGGTTGAAATGTAAATCATGACAGCCATCATAGGGTGTAGAAATGTACCAACATTTAACTACTAAATCCTGAATATCTTTCCTTAGCGGCATGATAAAAAGCTTAAAATTACCTGGATAGTTTATGACCGGCGTGTTAGATCACCTGAATAGCTATCAAGAGATGGGATTAGTTATCCTTTAATAGCTCCACATGTTAAAGACTAAAGTTAATGCCTTTATAAATCAACTTCATAGGTAGCGATAATATAAATGAGAATGCAAGTCTTAATGCACAGTCGTTGTCCGATGAAGGTTTTCATACAGACACACCATCTGCATAATTTTTCTAACATTATTGAGACACTGCATGTTTCTTGCTATTTTCCAATAGTATACTATAAATAGAATTTCATAGGTACGGTTATGGTTATCCAGCTGGGACAATATTAGAAAATTCAGAGATGGTCATGCGTGTCACATGGGAAATTCTCTGCAAATTTGTTGATTTAACCCTCTAATGGTCATATGGGGCTCTGCTGTGGTCTTGTGGAATGTCCATTTACAGGCTGAGAGAATACAATTTTTGACAATTTACCACTGAAATGACGGGCCAGTCATTCCAATGATAAGTTTCCAAAAATTATATTCTCTCGGCCTGTAAATGGACATTCAATAGGATAATATTTAAATTTGCTTGACCAAAATTGATCATTTACGGGTAACATGGAATGACCCAACAATGAGTACTTTGGAGGCCATTGTGGTGCAGAAATTTTCTTTCAGTAAGAAAGTTGAGATAGTGGCCAGTGAATGTCCATTTGCAGGTCAAATGAAATCAGTCTTTGAAAATTTATCTTTGAAATGGTGGTCTCCATTCTTAAATTTTCAATAGATTTCTCTTGATTTGATGGACATTTGACACAGCAACTGCAGTGGTTGGCTTTGCCATTATCCCTTTAACACTTATATCAGCCAAAAACGGCTTCTGCAGTGGTCTTGGAAAATTTCCATTTGCAGACCAAGAGAAGACTATTTTTGAAGGTTTATCAGTGGAATGACTAGCTCAATTACTGTTTCAGTCATTCCAGTGGTAAATTTTCAAAAATAGTCTTGATCTGCAAATGAACATTTTTTAATGAAGAAATTTAATTTTTTTAAACAAATTCGAGAGTTAAAGTTAATTAGATAATGTCGTAACAAGCTAATCATACATATAGGATTTCTGTATTAGAACAATAGCTTTATCTTCAATGAGGATCTCAGGCAAAGTATTTAGTTCAGAGAATTCTTGTATCGTATAGGTTGTGTTGAATGTAGATCTAACTGCTTGAGTATGACTTACTCTATAGCAGCATTCTAATTTCCTTTTTCAGGATGACACTTACACAGAAAGTTATATCAGTACCATTGGTGTAGACTTTGTAAGTAATTCACTATTGTTTACTATCAGTATTTTGTGATGTATTTAGTATTGTGTAATAAATAGACTTGCACAATTATTCGATTAATTGCGATTATTCTTTAAAATATGATAGTGGACGATTACAAAACTAAATAGCCGAAGAACTCCCATATGTATTACCCTTGTCATTGCTGTTTATGAGGAGACATTTATGTATGGTTTTGCCATCCAGGGTCATATCCAGTGTTCTCAAAGCTGCTGAAAGTATGAAGATTTATCATCCACTGAGCATTCTAGTTTATAATTAAATCTGGCATATAGTTTAACTCTTTAACACTCAAACTGGCCAAAAACAGCTTTTGCAGTTGTCGCGAGTTGTCTGCAGTCGCTTTGAGAAAAATACCATTTGCACACCAAGAGATTAGTTTTAAAAATTTATCACTTTAATGAGTCAATGACTGGCTCCGTTATCGAGCTGTCATTCCAGTGATAAATTTTCAAAACTAATTTTTTCTTAGTCTGCAAATGGACATTTTCTATGAGAAAATTAAAATTTCCTTGAAAAAAATTAAGGGTTAAATGGTTAAGAACATGTCTATTTTGGTATTATGAAAATGTTATATATGTGTATTGAAATAGATATTGATTTGTTTTCATTTCAGAAAATACGAACAATAGAATTAGATGGTAAAACAATAAAATTACAGATAGTAAGTATGCAACAACATTTCATTGAAATAATATATTTTTGTTAGTTCACCTGGTCAGAACATACATCACCCTTTTCTTTAAGCAACTTCGTAAGAACCACTGGTCAGATTTACCCAAGTTTGGCAGGAAGAATCCTTAGCTCATGGATCCCAGGTTGTTCAAGCTAAGCTGATTCATCAGTGGTCATCTTGTACTGTACGCTATTTTAAAAGTTGATTCTTGAAAGCATATGGCTGCCATCAGCCAATCAAAATAGAGTATCTGTTATTTGATGGAGTTTGACAGTGAACACTGGTGATATATAACCTAACTGGTTGGTTTCTCTGGCAGACATCTTGGATACCTAGTCTAGAGTGTATCTCCGTTTCCACTATTCTCAAATATTCCTATGTTTATTCTGAGTAGGGAGGGAGGTCACGCTCACACCAGGGTTCCCACGCAGGTATGGAAGTCTGGAAAAAGTATGGAAATTTAAGAAAACCATTTGCAGGGCTGGAAAAGCTATGGAAAATTTGATATATCGTGGTACCGCTATGGAAAATTAAAATATCGGGATTTGTAATTTTTTCCTGCAGCCCTTTTGTCAACAAACAATTACTTGTTCCTGGTTTCGCAAGTCTGGATTGGGTACCAGTAACCGCCAAGCTCCAATACATTGCGATTACCGGGAACGTTTCGCGCGTGAGCAATACATGACTGAACAAGTTTGGATTGGGTCCCGGTAACCGCTGTGATTGTATAAACTGCGTAGAAAACTCTGGTACATCGCGATTACCGTGAACTTGAGTAATACATGTCTGAACATGAATCCTGAAAATAACTATTTATTCTCGCGATTTTCATATGTTTGATCAATTGTATATAATCAACATTCATGTGAGTAATTTTATGTATATATTATGTTAGTAAAGTGAGATAAATTTTGTTGTATAGTTTTCAAATTTCTTATGCTACCGCGATCATGGGAAAGTGTAAATATTCAGTTTTGTGGCAAACTAACGAGAAGTATAAGTGTTGGATTGTACCGGATGGCACTTCAAGTCATCGAGCCAGATGTAGTGTTTACGATAAGTCATTTGATATAGGAAATCTGGGCGAAGCAGCGGTTGTTAGCCACATGGCTGGCAAAAGGCATGGTACACTGATGGATTCACATCCAAACCAAACAGCTAAAGTTACTGCTTTCTTTGGAGCCAGGTAAGAACTTGATTAATTAAAATTTAAATTATTAAAAATGTATTATTTTAACAAATTTTATTAAAAAATTTATGTTTAATAATAATTAAATCCATTATCAGGGTTTGTACTGGTCATGGAAATCCTGGAAAGTCATGGAATTTGAAAATTTAAATTCCAGGCCTGGAAAGTCATGGAAAATCAGCATTTTTCATCATAGGTCATGGAAAAGTCATGGAAAATGGTAATCGTGAAAAATAAAGGAAATCTGTTGGCGTAAATTACAGCCATTACCCATGTACAATAAAAATTATGGCATGAGCGTACCAAAACAAGGCTTTGGCTTGGTTGTTGCAAGGCGCAATATTCAGACATTTGCAGAACAGCATAGATCGTAATTTATGTAGCTATGTCATAAACACAAATCTACTAGATATTAATCTCTGAAAGTCATGGAATTTGTTAATTTTGGTCATGGAAAAGTCATGGAATTTCACACATGGAAAGCTGTACGAATCCTGCATTATACATAATGTATTATTTAAATTTTTTGGTTTATTTAAAAAAAATTTATTTAAAGAAATTTGTTTTAAAAAATCTATTATTAATTTTTTTTAAGTTTAAAAATTTTAAAATATTAATTAAATTTGTAAAAGAATTTTAAACTTTTGTTAAGATTAAATTTAATTCTTTTTCCCCCGTAGAAAGGAAAAGAAATAATTGTGTAAAAAAAATTTGTTGTAAATTTTGAAAAAAAATATTACAAAAATTAATAATGTAGTATATTATAATATAATGAATTGTTTTATTTACCTCCTCAGAACTCCAGCAGTCATTCCTCCCAAGCAACCCATAGTCATTTCTACACCATCAGCCTCGTTAGGATCATTCGTAGCAACAAATGAAGTCCTCTCATCCGAGATTTACTGGTGCCTTAATGGCATACAGAATCACTTCTCATTCAAAAGTTGTGAGAAGGTTGGAGATTTATTCCGTATAATGTTTCCAGATATTATGATCGCCTCAAAATTCTCTTGTGGAGAGACGAAGTGTGCTTATCTTTCTGCTTTTGGCATTGCACCATATTTTCAGTCACTGTTGTTGTCAACGGTGAAGGCTGAGACGGATTATGTTTTATTATTCGACGAAAGCCTTAATGGACATCTTCAGTCTAAACAAATGGATGTTCATGTTCGGTTCTGGCAAGCAGATCAGATTTCCACTCGATTCTACACATCGGAATCCCTCGGCCATGTCACAGCAACAGATATTCATGAAAAACTCCGAGAATGTTGTGATAAGTTAGGTCTTCGTGGCATGTTCCAACTGTCAATGGATGGCCCAATGTCAATTGGAAGCCATATGATAGCCTTTCAAAGGGCATAGAGGATGAAACTCAGAAGCGGATGATAAATATTGGTAGCTGTGGATTACACCAGGTACACAATGCCATCACAGCGGGTAGTGTTAAAACTGTTTGCTAGTTTAATTATGAAATTTACTTATACATTGTTTTCTCATGTTTAACTCTGATATGATGTACAAAATAGAATCAATTAAAAGCTTCAAATGTTAAAAATTATTTTTTTAAGTTTTTATTTTCCCCAAATGCCCACTATTAAAATGTCTTTAAATGGCTATGGAAAATTTTTAATTTGGTCTGGAAAAGGTATGGAAAAATATTCTCCCCAAGGTGTGGTAACCCTGTCACACAGACTCCACCCCTTCTCACTTATGGGAAGTAATCTGGAATTCAGAATGACACATTATATAAAATCTCTACTCTATCCCTGTCTTCTCCTTCATGCCTTCTATCTTGGTATTGTGGCAAGCATTATGTTGGTTACTTTTTCTCTCTTTGTTAACACATAGTCTTGTATTTTCAGTGGGACACAGCAGGCCAAGAAAGGTTTAGAACGATTACATCTAGCTATTACAGAGGAGCGCATGGCATTATAGTTGTTTATGATGTTACAGACCAGGTTTGTATTCCTGTCCCACTTTGCAACCCTGGGGTCACCGCAATCAATGAATGGTAGTCGGGCTACATCTAGTCTTATAACTCATGGGGTCTCAAGTCTTGTAAAAACATGAATATGCAGGTTTTCTAATGTAATGTGTGCACCTGTTTAAATTAATATGACAGGTATGCTGTTCAGTAATAGTGTCAAATATTTACTATGCCAAAAATTCCAAAATATAGTGTTATCCTAGCTTCTGGCTAGTCACCTGCTATCAAGTATGAGTGCCCTAACGTTGGTGATGTTTGTCTCATCTTCGAAGCAGTGGTGAACTAGGTATAACTTCAGATGTTGGTGGCATTGCCATTAAGTTTTATGTCACATGTTTGCTGATGTCATAATTATAATGACATCATAATCATAAGTTCCATCACGGAAATCGAACATATGTAGCAAAGTTTTACAAATTGTATGTCTGGTGAATTTACGATTTAACTCTTTAATGGTCAGATTGGTGAAGAAAATTTTAATTCTTTCATAGAAAGTGTTCATCTGCAGATCAAGAGAAGACTATTTTGGAAACTTTACCACTGGAATAACTGGCTTGGTTATCGAGCCATTCATTCCAGTGGTAAATGCTCAGAAATTGCTTTCGTGGACATTTCTCAAGACCACTGCAGATACCGATTTGGCTGGCTTGGCCATTAAAGGGTTAATAAACATTCAGGTGAATATTTTGAAACTAATTTAACTGGGAGGTGCTGCTTACATAGAAAGTAAACTACCTCTATAATTACCTTCAAATTTATATTTTGGGAGTCCAGGTTTGAAAGTTTCAGCATGGGTAAAAAGTGGGTGGAGTTTATCTAGAAATGTGCGGGTCATGGATAGAAAAGTATCCCTCCATTGTCTTGTACAAATTACTCACTATTTATTGGTCCATAAGAACTAAGATAAATTGACAGATATTTGATTACTGCATCGTTTAACCCTTTAACCCTCTAACCCTCTAGTTTGTTCAAGAAAATTTCAATTTTCTCATAGAAAATGTCCATTGGGAGATGAGAAGACTATTTTGGAAAATTTACCACTGGAATGACTGCCTCGGTTATCGAGCCCGTCCGTCATTCTAGTGGTAAATTTTCAAAAGGTCTTCTTTGTCTGCAAACAGATATTTCTCAACGCCACTGCAGAAGCCGTTTTTGGCTTGATATGAGTGTTAAATGGTTAATTATGGGTTTAGGTGTTTATTTTATTACCATTTCTTTTGTAATTTCTAGGAGTCTTTCACAAATGTTAAACAATGGCTTCAAGAGATAGATCGATATGCCAGTGAAAACGTGAATAAACTTCTGGTCGGTAACAAATGTGATTTGACAACAAAGAAGGTCGTTGATTACACTACAGCAAAAGTGAGTGCTTTATTTTGAAATGTTTACTCTGTTAACTTTTAACCTGCTGAGTTTCTGCAGACTACATTTTCCATGGAGTATAACTGAATATGCTGAATATTTTGAACACAATTTGACTGAATGATGTCGGTGGCTATATCACTCAAAATTGGTTTCAAAACATTCAGCAGGCCCTGAGTTAATACTGATTGAAATTATTGTCGTGAATTGAAGCAGTCGGACTGTTAATTTAGTTCATTATACATATATATATATAGATATATATCATCATCATATGTTCCTTGAAGACTTGATATAGGATTGAGTTAATCTTGGTTCATTGTCAATAGTTCATACAATTTAAAAATAGATTTCTCGAAATCGATTCAATATTTCAATCGATGCCGATATTGATGAATGATTGTTTTAATTTATTGCATATTTAGAAACACACGTTTGATTAAAATATTTGCCAATGTCTTCGATTTTCAAAATTTTATTTTTTGTTGAGTGGAGTGTCTCAGAGTATTGGCATAAACACTTGTTATCATTATTGTGGAGCTTCATGCATGGTGATGCAAAAATTTGGCATGGTATTATTATGTAATGGTGCCATCCGTGCTGGCGGGGGAGTTGTTTCATGACAATAAATTGACTCATATTTGTCAGATTGGTTTGAAACTTCATAGGTTTATTAGAGTAGGTCTGAAGAAGAAACCTATCAAAATCGTCGATGATTCGAAATCCAAGATGGCCGCCAACCACCGGTGGCCATCTGGAAAATTGGTTTCTCCTTCGATCAATACTCACCATTCTGTTACTTCGGATATACTGCTGGCCTTGACAGCGGCTCTAGGATTATAGACTTAGAAAGCTTTACCGACTCCTGGGAACCGGGTACTCGGCTCCCAACTGCCGAGTACCCATTTACCATAGAGCTCATTCTTGTTTGCATAGCAACAAGTGCAATACATGCTTTTTGCATTAAGGATTTTAGTGTTTTAAATAATCTAAGTCTTTAATCAGTGATAGTTTGTGTGTTCTGAAAAGGATAACTAAGGACTATGGAGAATACCGCCCAAGACAACCAGGTTGTATTGTTCTTTATTATCCATAGTTAAAAGACTTAGGTCTCTAAATTTCGTTGTGTCGCATGTTCCAATTTCTGACCCCATAGAATCTGGGACGTGTGCTAACAACAATATATGCCAGACGATCGCCTTCTTTAAACCCCAACAGGCGATCGGCAGATATGAAAATAGGTGTTTGCTACGGTATTTCTAACACGAATATCGGCTGACGTCGTTCTCCGTAGAATCCGAGCGGGTGACGTCACACCCGGTCGCTCGGATGTTTAGGTGTTTGCTACGGTATTTCTAACACGAATATCGGCTGACATCGTTCTCCGTAGAATCCGAGCGGGTGACGTCACACCCGGTCGCTCGGATGTTTATGTGAAGAACAATTTTTTCATTAATTCGCGCATCTTATTCTGGGTGCTGCGTACTAAAAAATGGTACCGGAAACTTTAGAATGATCAAGTTTACGTGCGATCACGATCGGTTTGCAATGATCGGTGGTTTCAAAATTCTTGAGTAGATGTGTGGTCTGCGGTTTTACCGTGTGAGACAGCAGTTTGGTTAACATTTTGTTGTTTTCTTCACATATCGTGATGCTTTCGTTAGGAGTATAATTGATATTGATATTAAATATACCTGAATGCTATGCGATATGATTCCTGGAGCCGTTACACATCCTGGAGGATCTATTATGGGTGTGTGTGTCCGCCGCGTACTTGTCGTCATAATCAATGCGATCGTTGTTGTAACGTGGCGGGGTGGGGTGCGGGGAGGTTACGGTTAATTTATGAGTCAAAATATTTGAAAATTAATTGTCTGCCTTCCATCCGGGTCTCGTTCCGCTTGTTTATTGTAGGTTTGTGCTTATTTTATAGGCCAAGCCAGCCCCGCCATCATGTGACGACTGCCATAAGTTTGTCCGTCTAATGTTCAAGGACCATGTCTGTTTTAGGTGTTCCCTGTGTAATATAGATCATAGGTGTAATGTTTGTGCAGTGTGGTCCGTCGAAATGATGGTTGAGTTCCTTGCCCAGAAGGACTTGGCTGGGTCTGACGCGGGGTCAGGCGGTCCGAGAGGAAATCGTGGAGCGCCCGGTTCGGCCGGTGGGGGTGCTCTACGTCCCCAGCTGGAGGTGGCGGAAATGGCACCGCCGGCGTGGTTTGGTCCGGCTATGCAGGGTTTTCTGCATAGCGTTCTGCCCACGCTGGTGTCGTCCCTGCTACCAAAGGTTGGGGGGCAGTTTCTCCCCATGCCTGGTACGGATCCTGTCCTCGGACAGGATTCTGGACTGGTTACCGAGGGGGCCGTCTCGTACGGCCCCCTGACGGTCCCGTCTGGCTTCGGCCAGACAGGTTCTGTCTCTCTGCGGCCACCTCCGGGTGGTCCAGTAGCGGTGGCCGGTCCGTCGGGTGTGGGAGCCGTCCGCCAGGACGGCTCCACGGTTGACTCGTCTAGTGACGGCTCTTCGGAGTCTGAAGACGAGGAGGCCGAGGAGGAGAGGTTGCTGCGGCCCGTGAAGCCGCAGGTGGAGAATATGGAGGTTGATTCCGTCCTGGACGGAACCGGCCTCCATTTGTCTGGTTTGGCGCAAGCCAGGTCAGCGGCTCCGCCTGCGGCTGAGGCCAATCCGTTACCTTGCACTGGTTCCGCGCGGCTTGGTTTGTCACCAGCCGTCAGGGGAACGGGTGTGCCGGGCCAGGCGTGGTACTCACCTATCTCGCCTGGTCCGGCAGCCGGACGTGGGGTGCCGTTGGCGCCCCTGTCCGGCTATGGTTCCGCGACTGTTACGGGTCCGTAAGGTTTTCCGTGCGGACCTACCCCATGGACCGGAGTGTTTCATGGGGTGGCGGCGGAACCGTGTGGTAGCGGAGTGCCTGGCATGTCAGCCGTGGCTCCTTGCCGGGAGGCCGTGGCTGGCAGACCCGTGAGCACGTCAACGGGTGACGTGTTTGCGGGAGTATCTTCTTCGGAGATAGATTGGTCAGATGCTCTGGCGTGGCTAGCCAGAGTTGACCCGTCTGTGGTTTCGGCCACGGCCGATGAAGATGCGCCCCGTCCGTCGGTTGCGTCGATTAGGACGGGGATTTTGCCCGCGGCCCGGATCCAGTCAGTGGGACTGGATCCACGGTTCATTGATTTGTTGGATGCTATTTATAGCAAACAACTAATGACCAAGGGTCAGCTCCCTGCGGCCTCCAGGGAGGTGCGGGCAAGATGTCGTATTCCGCGGGGTGAATACGACAGGTATGGTGTAGTCCCGTCGGTCACGGAGGATGACCGATGGGTACTGGGCGTCCAGAGTGCCGGGTCGGGTGGTCCCGGTCCGGCACTAGTGGATAAGTCCCAGGTACACCAGGAAGAAGTCCTGGCCCTATGCGATGAGGGTGTGAGGGCAGCGATGAGCGCTGTCAATCACTCTTATCGTCTCCTTCAGTCGGTGTGGGCTGAAGCTGGGGCAGGCCACCCTGTGCCACCTGTGGTGCTATCGTGTGTTAATGACGGCTTGGTGCTGTCAATGGACGCATTGGCAAGGGTGCAAGCGTGAGTGACGAAGTCCAGGAGGCAAATGGTCATTGACCATATGCGTCCGGCTACGGCAGTCAGGGAGCGTCTTCTTGGGACGCCCCTGACAGGGCCTAGCATCTTTGGTGGCCAAGCGCGGGCCATCTTAGAGGACACCGCCAGTATCGCGCAGAATCGGTTAGCGGTAAATCTACAGCTAGAGCTAGTGCGGCAAGCGCACGCACTAGGGGCTGTGGGTAAACCGCTAACGGGACAGCCTTCAAAGAAACAGAAGAAGCATAAGAGCAAGGCGAAAGCCAGGCCTGTTGCGACTTCTGTTTCGGCTGGGTTCTCGGAGCCGCCGCCGGCGAAGAAACCCAGGAAGGTTGTAGAGGCGCCTACCCTCCCCAATGTTGCTCCTGACCGCCCTAGAGGCGGGAAGGGGAAGGGTAAGGGTAAGGCCTCAAAGGGCGGACAGAAGGGGCCGAAGCGTACCTACGTTAAGAAAGAGGGGGGGGGGGGGGTCGGACTGCAGGGTTTACCCGTCAGAGCCCAGAGTGGTGTCTCTGTTAGCCATCCTCAGGAGTTTTCGAGTGGGAAACCACATTCAGGCGAGGCGGTTCCCTCAGATGCTGGGCATGATGGTCTCCATGGAGCAGGTTATCCCGTACGCTGCTCTAATGCGAAGACCTATCCAGTTGTATCTGATGTCTCTGTGGAAACAGAGAACAGAACCCCTGTCAAAACTGGTGCCAGTTTTGGAGCCGATAATATCGCATCTTCTATGGTGGAAACAGCGTCAGAATCTCCTAATAGGGGTTTCGCTGCACCTACCCCACCCCCAGCTGTCCGTCTACACGGATGCATCGCTGGAGGGGTGGGGTGCCTGCCTGGGAGAACACCAGGTCTCGGGCACATGGACTCTCCCGGAGAGTCAGCTGCATATCAATCTGTTGGAAATGATGGCAGTGGAACTGGCGTTGGAAGAGTTCCTTCCGATGATCAGGGGCAAGGTGATATTGATACGGTCGGACAATTCGACAGTAGTATCATATATAAATTGCCAAGGCGGGACCAGGTCGCCCACTCTGTGTATCAGGGTGTGGCACTTGATTCAATGGTGCAGGAATTACTCGGTTGTTTTGAAAGCAGCTCATATTCCTGGCCAATTGAACATTCTGGCGGATGCTTTGTCTCGCAGACAGAGAATCCTGCCAACAGAATGGTCCCTCAACCCTCCAGTTCTGCGACAGATCTTCGAGCATTGGGGCAAACCCAACGTGGACTTGTTCGCCACAAAGGAAAATGCTCAAATCATGACATATGTCTCGCCGATTCCAGATCCAAATGCCGTCGATACAGACGCTCTGGCGATAAGCTGGAGAGGGATGCACGCTTACGCGTACCCACCCACCATTCTTCTACCGAAGGTATTGGTGAAGGTCAGGGAGGAACCGTGTCTGGTCCTGCTAATAGCGCCGTATTGGCCGAGCAGGGCGTGGTTCACGGATCTTCTAGATCTGCTGGTGGAAAATCCTGTGCAGTTGCCCGAGATTCCGAACATAATCTCCCAGGCCAAGGGACGCTTCCTACACGAGCGTCCCGAAATGTTCAAATTGACTTCGTGGATGTTATCAAACAACGTTCCACGTCGGAAGGCTTTTCTCGACAGGCTGCTGATTTCATTGCGGCTGCGAGAGGGAGGTCAACCTTCAAGTCATATAACAACAAGGTTAACAGATTTGCAGACTGGTGTGAAGAAAAGGGTATTGATACCTTTCAATCCACTATCAGCAAATAGCAGACTTTCTGTGTGAGCTGTTCTTTTGAGGACTAGCTCCCGTCACAGTTGCTGGATACAAGTCAGCTTTGGCATCAGTTATCCCTTGTCTAGCCAACAGGGATAGTCCAGAGGTGGCCCAGTTAAATGTGATGTTGAAGGGAATGAGCAATCTCCGACCGAGACAACCGGTAGTCATTCCAGCCTGGAGTCTATCTTTAGTGCTTAATGTACTGGCCAAGCACCCTTTCGAACCGTTGCGTTCGGCTAGTCTAAAGCATTTGACTCTAAAGGCGGTCTTTCTATTGGCAGCTTCCTCAGCTAGAAGGCGCAGTGAGATCCATGCGCTTTCGGCAGAGAGGAACCGATTTATTGTTTCTGGAGAAGGTCTGCGTCTTCTGCCAAGAGCAGAGGTTATGTCAAAGAACCAATCTTTGAGATATCCCGGCAAACCGATCATTATACCGAAGTTAACTAGGTTTGATCGTGATGCCAGTGTCTGGTGCCCGGTCCGTGCTTTGACTAAGTACAAGAAATGGACTGACTCGTTACGGTCGAACGATAGACATCTGTGGATCTGCCATAAAAAGTCTTATGGCGCCGCATCCATGGATACTATCTCTCGTTGGGTGGTCGAACGCATTCAGACTACTCATGAGATGGCGACTGGGCACCAGGTGCAAGGAGTAAGGGCACACAATGTCAGAGGAATAGCCGCCTCGACCGCCCTTTACAATGGTGTTCCGTTATAGGACATCATGGCTGTTGCACAATGGCACTGTGAGTCCTCATTCACGGATTACTATATGAGGGATGTGTCAGACTCAGCCAATCCACTCGCTTTAACTGTTTTGAAACGATAGTTAGTGACCACACTGCTTTTCACCCTTTTCTCACTTTGGTAAGAAAAGAACCTAAAGCAGGCATGGTCAGGCGAGAGGATGTCAACCAGATTGTGTCACCGATGGCCGAACCGGTGAATGGTTGGAGGCGGTACGTCTGAAGTCCAATTATCATAAGGTAATTCAATAAGTGAGAGTTTTTTGTATTATGTATATGTATCATGTTCATTCATCTTATATATTCATGCTCATTCCCAGGCTAATACATGGAATATGCAGGGAGTAGTTAACCCTCTTGGCATATTTGTGTTTTCAGGCGAGATACATGTTCGTTTGTTCTCTCCCTTTTCTTAGGAAGAAAAAGGGGGGGGGGAGCTGTGACGCGAATGTGATTCGGTTCCGTGAACTTGACGGTCCTTTTAGGTCTCCGTTAGTCAAGTTTGAAGTCTAAAATCTTTCTCCAAGAGGCAAAATTAGCATTTATGGCTTGCCCCTTCCCACCAGGTTACTGATCAAATCTGGTGTATATCAGAAGTAACAGAATGGTGAGTATTGATCGAAGGAGAATGCAGGAAATGTCAATTTCCCTTTCTCCGAGATCTAACAATACTCACCATTCTGTTACGGACCCAGCCTCCCAGCCCCACGGAGGCAAGCCATAGTTTTCTCTTGTTTGGTGGCTATGCAAACAATATGAGCTCTATGGTAAACGGGTACTCAGCAGTTGGGAGCCGAGTACCCGGTTCCCAGGAGTCGGTAAAGCTTTCTAAGTCTATAATCCTAGAGCCGCTGTCAGGGCCAGCTGTATATCAGAAGTAACAGAATGGTGAGTATTGTTAGATCTCGGAGAAAGGGAAATTGACATTTCCTGCAGTCTTTCATATTCATAAGCAGAACAATGCAGGATAAAGTGCTTCTCGTCTTCAATACACTCTGATACGCGCATCTTGCATATCCAGCATTCAAGTTGTACCTTTAGGTGTCTTCCTAGTTCAATCGCCAGGCTCTTTGCACTAACTAAGTTTCGTGAAATCCTTACTTACGTATTAAGAGATTTCGAGAATTAATCAGATAGTTTTCCATCGCAAAGTTAAACTTGAACAATCCATAAGTGCGTAATTTAGCATTTATGTTTAGAAGGTTATCTTTCCAAACGTCTACATATTTGCACTGCATCAAAAGTTTTAATTTCTGAACATCAGATTCCGTGTGTCCAACAACCGCGTTATCCCACATATAGTCGAAACCAAAATAGGTATAAAGTAGTCAACGCATTTTATTCTTGGGTAGGTAATTGTATAGATCTACTGAACTCCATGCAAATCTATAGACAGTGATTTACTGTCAAATATCCAGTCCTTCCTCATAAAATTATAATGGTATTTCGTTCGATGTTCAGTTTAGTCAGATGTAGTACTGCTTTAACAGTTAGTAGACAATGTTTCTTATGTATAGATTTGCAACCTACGCATAATATGTCACTAGATGATATTTACTAATGCTTTCCTTTCCTACTAGTGTTTTCCTAAGCATGATAAACATCCATGATGTGAAATATATAAACTTGACATCTAATAATTTAGTATTTCTCAGTATTTCCTGGTATTTCCCAATATTTCCCACTGCCCTGGGAAATACTAGCATTTCCCGGGAAATTGCCAACCCTGTTTAGCGGATCTTGTTGAAATTTGATAGGGTAGTTGGACTAGGTATGGGGAAGAAACCTATCCAAATTGACGATTGACCAAAATCCAAGATGGCCACCGGCAGCCATCTTGAGAATTGGTTTCCAGATGATGGCTCCACTACCGATTATCGTTTTACTTTGAAACTTCATAGGATGATTGAACTAGGTCTGAGGAAGAAACCTATCGAAATCGCCAATGATCCGATATCCAAGATGGCCGTCAGCTTCTTGCGGTCATCTAGAAAATTAGTTTCCTGATGATAACTCTGTTGCCCTTTATCGGATCGCTTTGAAACTTTATCGAGTGGTTGGACTATATGGGGAAGAAACCTTTCGAAATTGACGATGATCCGCAATCAAAGAGGGCCTTCAGCCACCGGCGGCCATATTGGAAATTGGTTTCGGGATGATAACTCCATTGCCGGTGATCGAATCGCTATGAAACTATAGAGTGGTTGGACTAGGTATAGGGAAGAAACATCGGAATTGATGATGATCCTAAATCCAATATGGCCTCCATCTTCATCTTAAAGATAACCGCCAGGCACTGGCGGCTATCTTGTAAATTGGTTGCCGAACGATAACTATTAATTCTATTTAGCGGATCACTTTGAAACATCATAGGATTACTGGACAGGGTATGAGGAAGAAACTTATTCAATAAGTAGATGACCCGAAATCCAATATGACCGCCATCTTGAAAATTGGTTTCCAGACGATGACTGTTTAGTGGATCGCTTTGAAATTTCAGAGGATGTCTGGTCTAGGTCTGAGGTAGAAGTTGTTATTTTTCGATAGCATTCATTGAAATGTCATCATGGGTGAGGGTGTGTGTATTATGCGCTATTTGCGCAGCTCTTGTTATTTCGGCCTATAGATACAGACACAGTCTAAGAAGTGTACTTTTCATTAATGTAACCCATCAAGATGCGCCATATTATAAGATCGAAACGAAACAGGTATATATCCTGTCATTGTGGAAAATTTATCTCGACACTTAGTTAGTATGCGCTTTCTTAATTGGTCGATTTTCTATGCAGAACTTTAATGGGTAAATTTTTCCAGTGGTTATCTGTGATTTTCTGAAAATTCTATGGAAATGCTTCAAAGAAATGTATAAAAAATTAATAAATTGCCTGATTTCAACACTTCAAAGAAGAGTTTGTATTGCCTATTGGTCAGCTTCTTTGATGGACATCTTGGATTTACAAAAATCTCCTGGAAATTGTTTAAAATCTGTTCGTTAATGCCTGGCCACAACTTGTACTTTTAAGACTTAAAAATCTTTGTTTCTGGCCAAAACTGTTGAACTTCTGACTAAAGAATCTGGAGGGATGTACATGTGGAACATGGCCTTTCTCCTTCGATCAATACTCACCATTCTGTTACTTCTGATATACAGCTGGCCTGACAGCGGCTCTAGGATTATAGACTTAGAAAGCTTTACCGACTCCTGGGAACCGGGTACTCGGCTCCCAACTGCCGAGTACCCGTTTACCATAGAGCTCATTCTTGTTTGCATAGCAACAAGAGCAATACATGCTTTCTGCATTGAGGATTTTAGTGGTTTTTTGTGAAAGAAAATCTACATCTTTAATCTGTGATAGTTTGTGTGTTCGTAAAAGGATTAACTAAGGATACTATGGAGAATACCGCCGAAGATAACCAGGTTGTATCGTTCTTTATTATCCATAGTTAAAAGACTTAGGTCTCTAAATTTCGTTGTGTCGCATGTTCCAATTTCTGACCCCATAGAATCTGGGACATGTGCTAACAACGATATATGCCAGACGATCGCCTTCTTTAATCCCCAACAGGCGATCGGCAGATATGAAAATAGGTGTTATGCTACGGTATTTCTAACACGAATATCGGCTGACGTCGTTATCCGTAGGATCCGAGCGGGTGACGTCACACCCGGTCGCTCGGATGTTTATGTGAAGAAAATTTTTCATTAATTCGCGCATCGTGTTCTGGGTGCTGCGTACTAAAAATGGTACCGGAAACTTTAGACTGCTCAAGTTTACGTGCGATCACGATCGGTTTGCAATGATCGGTGGTTTCAAAATTCTTGAGTAAATGCGTGGTCTGCGGTTTTACCGTGTGATACAGCAGTTTGTTATACATTTTGTTGTTTTCTTCACATATCGTGCTGCTTTCGTTAGGAGTATAATTTATATTGATTAGTAAATATACCCCGAATGCTATGCGATATGATTCCTGGAGCCGTTACACATCCTGGAGGATCTATTATGGGTGTGTTTAATGCCCGCCTCGTTCTTGTCGTCATAATCAATGCGATCGTTGTTGTAACGTGGCGGGGTGGGGTGCGGGAGGGTTACAGTTAATTTATGAGTCAAAATAATTTGAAAATTAATTGTCTGCCTCCCATCCGGGTCTCGTTCCGCTTGTTTATTGTAGGTTTGTGCTTATGTTATAGGCCAAGCCAGCCCCGCCATCATGTGACGAATGCCATAAGTTTGTCCGTGTCGTGTTCAAGGACCATGCCTGTTTTAGGTGTTCCCTGTGTAATATTGATCATAGGTGTAATGTTTGTGCAGTGTGGTCCGTTGAGATGATGGTTACGTTCCTTGCCCAGAAGGACTTGGCTGGGTCTGACGCGGGGTCAGGCGGTCCGAGAGGAAATCGTGGAGCGCCCGGTTCGGCCGGTGGGGGTGCTCCACGTCCCCAGCTGGAGGTGGCGAATATGGCACCGCCGGCGTGGTTTGGTCCCGCTATGCAGGGTTTTCTGCATATCGTTCTGCCCACGCTGGTGTCATCCCTGCTACCAAAGGTTAGGGGCCAGTTTCTCCCCATGCCTGGTACGGATCCTGTCCTCGGACAGGATTCTGGACTGGTTACCGAGGGGGCCGTCTCGTACGGCCCCCTGGCAGTCCCGTCTGGCTTCGGCCAGACGGGTTCTGTTTCTCTGCGGCCACCTCCGGGTGGTCCAGTAGCGGTGGCTGGTCCGTCAGGTGTGCGAGCCGTCCGCCAGGACGGCTCCACGGTTGACTCGTCTAGTGACGACTCTTCGGAGTCTGAAGACGAGGAGGCCGAGGAGGAGAGGTTGCTGCGGCCCGTGAAGCCGCAGGTGGAGAATATGGAGGTTGATTCCGTCCTGGACGGAACCGGCCTCCATTTGTCTGGTTTGGCGCAAGCCAGGTCAGCGGCTCCGCCTGTGGCTGAGGCCAATCCGTTACCGTGCACCGGTTCCGTGCGGCTTGGTTTGGCACCAGCCGTCACAGTAACGGGTGTGCCGGGCCAGGCGTGGTACTCGCCTATCTCACCTGGTCCGGCAGTCGGACGTGAGGTGCCGTTGGCGCCCGTGTCCGGCTATGGTTCCGCGACTGCTACGGGTCCGTACGGTATTCCGTGCGGACCTACCCCATGGACCGGAGTGTTTCATGGGGTGGCGGCGGAACCGTGTGGTAGCGGAGTGCCTGGCGTGTCAGCCGAGGCTCCTTGCTGGGAGGCCGTGGCTGGCAGACCCATGAGCACGTCAACGGGTGACGTGTTTGCGGGGGTGTCTTCGTCGGAGGTAGATTGGTCAGATGCTCTGGCGTGGCTAGCCATGGTTGACCCGTCTGTGGTTTCGGCCACGGCCGATGAAGATGCGCCCCGTCCGTCGGTTGCGTCGATTAGGACGGGGATTTTTCCCGCGGCCCGGATCCAGTCAGTGGGACTGGATCCACGGTTCATAGATTTGTTGGATGCTATTTATAGCAAACAACTGATGACCAAGGGTCAGCTCCCTGCGGCCTCCAGGGAGGTGCGGGCAAGATGTCGTATTCCGCGGGGGGGAATACGACAGGTATGGTGTAGTCCCGTCGGTCACGGAGGATGACTGAGGGGTACTGGGCGTCCAGAGTGCCGTGGCGGGTGGCCCCGGTCCGGCACTAGTGGACAAGTCTCAGGTACACCAGGAAGAAGTCCTGCCCCTATGCGATGAGGGTGTGAGGGCAGCGATGAGCGCTGTCAACCATTCTTATCATCTCCTTCAGTCGGTGTGGGCTGAAGCGGGGGCAGGCCACCTGTGGCGCTTTCATGTGTCAATGACGGCCTGGTGCTGTCGATGGACGCATTGGCAAGGGTGCAAGCGCGAGTGACGAAATCCAGGAGGCAAATGGTCATTTACCATATGCGTCCGGCTACGGCAGTCAGGGAGCGTCTTCTTGGGACGCCCCTGACAGGGCCTTTCATCTTCGGTGGCCAAGCGCGGGCCATCTTAGAGGATACCGCCAGTATCGCGCAGAATCGGTTAGCGGTAAACCTACAGCTAGAGCTAGTGCGGCAAGCGCACGCACTAGGGGCGGTGGGGAAACCGCTAACGGGACAGCCTTCAAAGAAGCAGAAGAAGCATAAGGGCAAGGCGAAAGCCAGGCCTGTTGCGACTTCTGCTTCAGCTGGGTTTTCGGAGCCGCCGCCGGCGAAGAAGCCCAGGAAGGTTGTAGAGGCGCCTACCCTCCCCAATGTTGCTCCTGACCGCCCTAGAGGCGGGAAGGGCAAGGGGTACGGGTAAGGCCTCAAAGGGCGGACAGAAGGGGCCGAAGCGTACCTGAGGGTACGAAAGCTCCCTTCATATCTGCCTGGACCGCGCCTGTGCGACAGGAACAGCGGTGCCAGTTATACCCGTCGTGCCTAGAACGAAATGGTTCTCACTCTCTCTCGTTAAGAAAGGGGGGGGGGTGCGGACTGCGAGCGAGCCGGACAACCCCGTTAGACGTCGAGGCGTCTATGGTGGGTGGAAGGCTCATGCGTTTCGTCGAGGCCTGGCGAGGTGTGACGTCAGACAGTCTGGTCCTGAGATGGTTATCCCAGGGTTACATGCCGGAGTGGTCGGACTTTCCACCACAAAATCTGTCTTTGGCACCTGTCTGGACACCCGTACCAAGGGAGCCAGACAAGTTAGAAGCCGTTCAAAAGGAAATGTCGGGTTTGTTTCTGAAGAGAGCAATAAAACCAGCAAACCGGAACACTCCAGGCTTCTATTCAAACATGTTCCTTGTCCCCAAGAGCACAGGGGGATGGAGATCCATACTCAATCTCAGGCCATTAAATTGGTTTATCCATATGCCTCGGTTCCAGATGGAAACGCCGAGGTCGGTAATGGCGGGATTGAGGAAAGGAATGTGGTGTGTATCGATCGATCTGAAAGATGCATATTTCCACATTCCTATGAATCGTAGTTGGCACAGGTTTCTGAGATTTGCTCGGTTGTTTTGAAAGCAGCTCATATTCCTAGCCGATTGAACATTCTGGCGGATGCTTTGTCTCGCAGAGAGAGAATCTTGCCAACAGAATGGTCCCTCAACCCTCCGGTTCTGCGACGGATCTTCGAGCATTGGGGCAAACCCAACGTGGACTTGTTCGCCACAAAGGAAAATGCTCAAATCATGACATATGTCTCGCCGATTCCAGATCCAAATGCCGTCGATACAGACGCTCTGGCGATAAGCTGGAGAGGGATGCACGCTTACGCGTACCCACCCACCATTCTTCTACCGAAGGTATTGGTGAAGGTCAGGGAGGAACCGTGTCTGGTCCTGCTAATAGCGCCGTATTGGCCGAGCAGGGCGTGGTTCACGGATCTTCTAGATCTGCTGGTGGAAAATCCTGTGCAGTTGCCCGAGATTACGAACATAATCTCCCAGGCCAAGGGACGCTTCCTACACGAGCATCCCGAAATGTTCAAATTGACTGCGTGGATGTTATCAAACAACGTTCCATGTCGGAAGGCTTTTCGGAAGGCTTTTCTCGACAGGCTGCTGATTTCATCATGGATCTGCCATAAAAAGCCTTATGGCGCCGCATCCATGGATACTATCTCTCGTTGGGTGGTTGAATGCATTCAGACTACTCACGAGATGGCGACTGGGCACCAGGTGCAAGGCGTAAGGGCACACGATGTCAGAGGAATAGCCGCCTCGACCGCCCTTTACAATGGTGTTCCGTTAGAGGACATCATGGCCGTTGCACAATGGCACTGTGAGTCCTCATTCACGGATTACTATATGAGGGATGTGTCAGACTCAGCCAATCCACTCGCTTTAGCTGTTTTGAAACGATAGCTAGTGACCACACTGCTCTTCACCCTTTTTTCACTTTGGTAAGAAAAGAACCTAAAGCAGGCATGGTCAGGCGAGAGGATGTCAACCAGATTGTGTCACTGATGGCCGAACTGGTGAATGGTTGGAGGCGGTACGTCTGAAGTCCAATTATCATAAGGTAATTCAATAAGTGAGAGTTTTTTGTATTATGTATATGTATCATGTTCATTCATCTTATATATTCATGCTCATTCCCAGGCTAATACATGGAATATGCAGGGAGTAGTTAACCCTCTTGGCATATTTGTGTTTTCAGGCGAGATACATGTTCGTTAGTTCTCTCCCTTTTCTTAGGAGGAAAAAGTAGGGGGGGGGGGCTGTGACGCGAATGTGATTCGGTTCCGTGAACTTGACGGTCCTTTTAGGTCTCCGTTAGTCAAGTTTGAAGTCTAAAATCTTTCTCCAAGGGGCAAAATTAGCATTTATGGCTTGCCCCTTCCCACCAGGTTACTGATCAAATCTGGTGTATATCAGAAGTAACAGAATGGTGAGTATTGATCGAAGGAGAATGCAGGAAATGTCAATTTCCCTTTCTCTGAGATCTAACAATACTCACCATTCTGTTACGGACCCAGCCTCCCAGCCCCACGGAGGCAAGCCATAGTTTTCTCTTGTTTGGTGGCTATGCAAACAATATGGGCTCTATGGTAAACGGGTACTCGGCAGTTGGGAGCCGAGTACCCGGTTCCCAGGAGTCAGTAAAGCTTTCTAAGTCTATAATCCTAGAGCCGCTGTCAGGGCCAGCTGTATATCAGAAGTAACAGAATGGTGAGTATTGTTAGATCTCGGAGAAAGGGAAATTGACTTTTCCTGCATTCTACTGGAAATGCTAATGTTCCAGTTAAGTGATACATGCCCCTTGGTACTTTTGTTACAATACCAGAAGGGTTATCACAACTTTGAGTCTAAAAAAACATTTCAATCAACCATTTTGTACTTCTTTTTTGTTGTTGTGATTTCTAAATGAATGACTTGATCAATGCATAAAAACAGATTCACCCATTTTGGGGTCGAAATATTTGCTTGTCTAGAATATCTACCTGTCATGGACATGTATGCACACATGCGACAGACACAAGGTTGCATGATTATATCCCTTCACTGATTACACAGGCCAAGGTAAAACCTCTTAGCATCAGAAAATTACTAATACCACTGGCTCATTATTGAGCCAGTCATATCAATGTAGAGTTTCCAAAAATAAATTTTTTCCTTCAAATAATTAGCTATGAATTCTTATTTCCCTTGGTACTAGTAAGTAGTAAAGGCCTAAATATTCTGAATTTTGCTTAGTTTCTGCATCACATAAATCTAAATTATTCTGCTCTAAAGCTGTATTTGCGCCATTGTGGTGTGTGCGTGCGCGCGTGCGTGCGCGCGCGGATTGACTAACATTCTTCATGTAATAATCTTGACACAACAGCTAAAGAAAAACCTTAGCTGTCATCTGAGACAATTATATACAGTATTTTGAACCAGTTCGACCCTTGCTGATGGTAGAAAATGTCCAATTGCAGAACAAAAGAAGAGTATTTTAGAAAATTATCACCGGAATGACTGGCTCGATAACGGAGCCGGAGCCAGTCATTCTGGTGATAAATTTTCTAAAATAATCTCCTTTTAGCAAATGGACATTTCCCGAAGATTACTGCAGAAGGCGCCGTGTTTGGCCAGCTTGAATGTTAGAGGGTTAATATGTGGTACGTGTTTCTGTTTTCACAGGAATATGCTGATCAGTTGGGAATACCATTCCTGGAGACAAGTGCAAAGAACGCGACAAATGTAGAACAGGCCTTTATGACAATGGCGGCCGAGATTAAGGGCCGAATGGGACCAGTAACAGCTGCCTCGGAGAATAAGCCTGTTAAGATTAGCTCCAGCACTCCAGTAAAACAAGGTGGTGGTGGTTGTTGCTGAGGATAGATATAGCATGTTGTAACAAAGCGGGCGACGAGGTGGACAATGTTCCTCATATAAAACTTGTCTGACTTTGTGATTCAAAGATAGGTGTATAAACCTTAAGACACACTGACCAGGAACATCAGTGCTCAGTGAATCATATACTGTCATTAATGTGCAAGTGATGTGGAAATGCTTGGCTTAGAAATGGCGTTTGATTAGCCTACGGTTTACTCGTATGGGATGCATTCTGTACTAGTCCAGCCAGCTGCCCATCAGAATACCAGGCACAAATACAACAAAGGTGGAAATTTTAAATGCTCATAATAGATTCTAATGTGGGTGAGAATAGGTTATAATATTTGGATATACGGACTTGTAAACCTTTTCATCCTGAATTCCAAGAAACATGATCTCCAGCAGAGTTAAATATGCTCTCTTATTAAAGCAGTTTGACTGAGAAGCAAAAATCTAATTAATGATTTTCAGTCATAATAGTTTCAAAATAGTGAGCACATTTTATCCATGATACATATATAGAGCTGTAACAAACAGGATGAAGTGGCTTCATAGGATCCAGTAATTAGCAAACCCATAGAATGATGTAAGTGTACAGTACAGCTCATAAAGAAGTTTGAATGTTTCCAAAGCAAAACAATTTCGAACACGATGTAAGAAATGTTCTGTTGAATATTTTGAACCTAATTGGATTGGAAGACTGCTATTGCTGCGTTAGGCCCACAATGTCTTCCAATCCAATTATTTTCAAAATATTCAGCAGTACATGTTATTTTGTTTTGGAACCATGTTAAGTTCTTTCTGAGTTGTACGGTAGGCTAGTGAAATATTATTTTGAAGCCAAATGTTTCAATATTTGACTCTTTAATGGTCAAACTTGCGAAAATTAAATGTGCATTTGCTGAATGAAAGAATAATTATTTAGAAATTTTATCACTGGAATGACTAGCTCAGTAAGCAATCCAGCCAGCCCAGTGTTAAGTTACCTAAAGTATTGTTCTCTTGCTCTGAAAATGAACATTGACATTTGAGAAAATGTGTATTTCTTTGGGCTATTTTGAGCATTAAAGGGCTTGATGACCATCACATGAGTAGAATCGTTCATCAGAGTGTACATTTATACATACAATCATCCTTTGTGGGTATCATTAATATAACTATTATTGTTAAAGTGTATATTTCTTATTAAAGTAATGATTATTAAGATTTAAATAATAATAATGATAAGCAACAATGATAATAATAATATATTTTGTTTTTTGTAACATTTTGTCCATTTGAAGAATAATAGAAATTGAAAAGTAAATTCTATATTAGATAATAGAACTATCAAAAAATAATATGATAATGTGAATGTTCACCCGTAATTTAAGCTAATAGTGTCTGGAAGAAGTCCCTTTCTTCTCTCCCCCGTCCTCTCCCCCAATGGACCTTTCCAGCTCTGGCTAAGCTCCACCCACACCACGCTCTTATTGAGATCGATCGATCCCTGGACTCCTTGATTATCAATTTCCAGAAAACCATACAAGTAAGCTGTTAAATATTTTGAAACTAATTTGAGTGTGCGCTGTTGCTGGCTAAAATTAGTTTCAAAGTATTCAACAGAATTTTTATTAAATAGTATAGACATTCGTACAATGTGTCAGACTTAATCGTTAAAGATGGATTATTTTGAATCATTCGACGTCATCTTACACGTCACGTAGTTGATTATGATGTCATATGATGGATGGATAAATTGGAAAGGTCTGTTATTTATGCCACCTACTGTAGGAATATGTACAGAAGTAATGTACATACCTTTTACGAAACACTGCATATGTAGTTACGGTGAGGTAAATGAAAAGATTGTCAGTTTGGTTTCTTTAGCCATAAAAAGGTCCGAATGGTAACAAATGGTTTTTATGAACAAAACCCCCTTCAGATTGCATAAATCTGTCATAGTAAGAAATAGCTAATATACAAGTTGTCATGGCACATGAAAAGCCACGTCGCTTATTTTTCTCATGTTTAGTATTATTAATTATCATTATAATTGTTATGTTTTGTTTTGATATTAAGCGGTGAGTTGTTAATAAGAGTTTTAACATCTTTAGTTTCTCTTGCTAGTTTGTTATCAGGATTTCATTGTAAGTCTGAGTGGAGATGAAGACCGCGGTATGAGGTGGATTGCACATATACTTCTTGTTTCGAGTCCAGTCAAATTTAACTCTTGATTGACTACTAGAGATGGCGGTTACTTGATACAGATCATGACATCGAAAAGCCACCTATCTTAGAGATTTAATGGTCAAGATCGATCAAGAAAATCTCAATCTTAGTGATAAGACTGGGTTTGTTGTCTCACCTGCGAACCAGAAAGCGAGACATATGTAACACTTTTCTGGTGACATCGGCATCAATGTTACGTTTTGCGTCGGCTTATATCTTAGAATCAGTCAATCCTATTGCAACTTAACTTGAATACATTGTTACCTATAATGTTAGGAAGCAGCATGCTAACACTGAAGTCACAATGTTGAAGGTCAAGGTCATTCAGACCTCTACAAAACTTTGTTATAATTCAATGTTACATTTTTAGTCTTAGCAAATCTTATCTGGTTATATTTCGGGATTGCTTAACCCTAATGGAACACAACTTGAGTACATGGTTGCTTATAACAAGTGAATAGAGGATGATGACATAGAGGGCACCAGGTTAACGGTCAAGGTCATTCTATTTTACCTCAGCTTTTTCAACTTTAAGGTTTTCTGTTTAGCAAATCATGTACATTTGTATTTCAGAATTACTTAATATTACCGGAAGTAATCTTGGACACATGGTCCCCTATAAAATAAGGCTGCTAACTACACGGTTGCCACAGGCATGATATTTTATCTCTCATGATTGTATTTCCAATATAAGTTTTTTTGTTTGGCTGTATTTTAGGATTGCTTAATCCTACTGGAACCAAACTTGGGCACATGGTTTCACATACCATACTGAGGCATCATTATGATAGTGAGCTCATTAGGTCAAATGTCAAGGCCATTCTAATATTACTGTGTAATCTCTGCTTTTTCAACCTTAATTTTTTCCATTCAGAAAATTATTTCACAATTAATTAATCCTATTGGACAAAATTTAAATACATGGTTACCTATAATATTAGGAAGTAGCATGATAACATGCAGGTCACAAGGTCAAAAGTCAATGCCACTATGACAAACAGGAGACAGACGAGACATTTAATTCCGCAGAATTCTTATTTTTAGACATTATTCACTGAATGACTGATTCTGGTATCTGGTCATTCAGTCGTAATTCTTAAAGAATATCAATTGGCACGCAAAATGTACATTTGTGGTGACTACTGCAGAATGCCGTATTGGGCCATCTTGGCCATAAAGTTCGACTTTACCTCTGATCGCACCCAACTTGAGCTTAGGACCACCTCTCTAATCCACACTTGAGCAGTTGTCCTGAAACCATTCCGTCTCTTTCTTCTTCTTTTCGTTCGCTGATCATACCGCCAGTCCTGTAAGTGACTATCGACATGATCATAAGCGTTAAGTGCGTGGATTCATGGTTTATTAGAGTGCGCCGTGCGGCCTGGAACCTCCGCCTTCAGCCCTCGAGGTTTTTGTCATGGTTACCTCGCCCTTACCTCCTTTAGTCGCCTCTTACGACACGCTGAGGATACGGAAGGTGTATTCTACGCCCCACCTACAGGGCAAGCCTTTCCGTCTGAACTACTGTGATCTCGATCAGATTGTACAGCAAAGGTGTGCAATATTTTTTATTTAATTGACTGCTTCCTACAACATTAATTTCAAAATATTCACCAGCATATCAATTGATCAGAGATTCAGGAACGTGTGCCATTTCCTTTCAATTGCTTAATCTTTTAACCCTTTAACCCTCAAATTTGTTTCAAAAAATTTAAATTTTCTCATGGAAAATGTCCATTTGCAGACCACGAGAAGGCTGTTTGAAAATTTACCACTGGAATGACTGGCTCAGATGATCAGTTATCGACGCAGTCATTCCAGTAGTAAATATTCAAAAATAGTCTTCTTGGTCTGTGAATGGCCTTTCTCAAGAGCACTGCAGATGCCATTTTTGGCCGATATGAGTGTTAACGGGTTAATTGGTCGAGCTGGCCAAAAATTACTTCTGCAGTTGGATCGTGAACTGTCAATTTGCAGACCAAGGGAAGACTATTTTCTGAAAATTAACTACTGGAATGACTGCGTCGATAACTGATTCTGTACTTCCAATGTAATTTGGCAAAGAAGCCTTTTTAGCTCACCGGGCCTGAAAGGCGAAGTGATCTTATGACGTGGTGACCGTCCGTTGTCTGTCAGCTTTTCCTTTTGAACGGCTTCTTAAGAACCATTGGGCTGATTTCAATTATATTTGGCAGGAAGCATCCTTAGGGCATATGGATCCAAATTTTTCAAATGAACCCGATCGGCCAATTTGGCCAGCGGCCATCTTGGATTTGGGCCGATGTTAGGAAATGTCTTTAAAAATCTTCTCAGAAACGGCTTAGGGTATTGATGCAAATCTCATGAAATATGATCTAGGGCAAGAGCTGAACCAGGTTTGTTCAAGGGAACTTGATTGGTCAAATGGTTCAGCGGCCATCTTGGTTGACCTAGTTGTAGCAAAAATGACTTCTCCAGAACCGCTGAGGGGATCGGGCTGAAATTTGCCTGATATGATTAAAGTTTGTTCAAGAGAAGTTGATCCATCAAAAAACATAGCCGTCGTGGGCCAATCAAAATATAGCATGTTTGGCGGCCATATTGGATTTTTTTATTTGATGGATTATGAGGCCAAAATGGGTTTTTGGGTATTCTGATCTCAAATTTGCAATTTTCGAAACTCGTATAAATGGTTTGGTGGCCATCTTGTTGATAAAGAGCATTCTAGTTGAAATGCCTATGGTCCAGGTGAACAGCACAGGCCCCTTGGTCCTCTTGTTTAGTCTGCAAATGGATGTTATTTAGCTCTAACACTCATATCGGCCAAAAATGGCTTCAGCACTGGTCTTGAAAAATGTCCATTTGCAGACCAAGAGAAGCCTATTTTTGAAAATTTACCACTAATAACGGGCTCGATAACCGAGCCAGTCATTCCAGTAATAAATTTTAATTAAAATTTTTGTTGAACAAATTTGAGGGATAAAGGGTTAGAGATTTTGAGTTTCCTTGCCCAGGTATGATCATTGAATGGTTAATGTGGTTGTTGGCGACGCTATCTTTCATTGTTACATCACTTGCATGATCAAATACATGCCTCCACTGTATATATGTATACATAGATTATTTATGTATGAATTCCTGTATTTAATATTTACACAGATGGCTTAAATTCATATATATATATATATATATATATATATATATATATATATATATATATATATATATATATATATATACCGTAATTAAAATATGAGCACATTATAATAAAATTTAGCTTTTTGGTGATTCTCATAATTCCGCAAACATCCGCTCTAGAAACTTCATATGATAAACTGTCCGGTACAGGTGCTGATGTGAGTAAATTTTATTCGCAAATAAAATCAGCCACTTGTATTTTTTTACTTGACCACGTTAACTGTTCAACAACGTGGAAATGTATCCACATTGTTGAAGGGCTTGGTTTAATTAAATGTGTTGTGAGATCACCATTTGATGCTGATTCAGAAAGGGTATCTGGATGGATGGATGAATGTATGTAGATGCTGTGTAAAAGCTTTTATTTAATTATCTGTATATTTATATCGGAGTACAGTTTTTGCTTTATGATAGTGATTCACTCTTGATCGTCATTTCAGTGTATGTTCACTAACCATCAGTCAACATTGGTTTCACTAACCGCTTAACTATTCAAATTCCAAACTCAATTTCAGAACAACCATACAGAAAAGATGTTGAATAGTTTGAAGGTAATTTGACTGGAAACTGCAATGACTCCCAATCAAACTAGTTTCAAAATATTCAACAGAATATTCTGGATAGCATAAAGAACTTATTGTCTCGGGTTTGAGAGTTTTGAACGGTTAAACATTCACTGTCTGTAAAACTAAAAGAAATATGAGTTCACTTTGACTAATGTAAGAGATAGTATTACCATAAGAAGATAATGTCACCTCCACGCATACAGTACAGCTCAGAAATAAGTTTCATGTTTCCAGAACAAAAACTGAAACATTAGTTCGTACAATTTTAAACACAATTTAAGAAATGTTTTGAATATTTTGAACATTATTGAATTGGAAGACACTGCTAAAATGCATTTTATTTTGTATACGAAACATCTGAGCTGTACTTTAACCCATGCCACTCTGATGTCAATCTTCTATCTTTTACTATGTCAATGTCAAAGAAACTGGTGTCCATTTTTAAACAATCTTTTGGTGGAAGATGTTGCTGTCGTAGACAGCACCATCTTCCACCAAGTTTGTTTGAAAAATGAACACCAGTTCATCTTTTAATTTAGTTTGAAAACTTTAAATTTTGACACCAGAGTAGTAAGGGTCAAGTTAATCCTCTTTGTGTCTATCTCCTTGCTTTTTGGTGTCATAAGATTGTCATTCATGAGCTTGTTCTGATGGCTAATGCCGTTTAAAAAAAGCCAGTCAACTATGCTTTCTGCCGTGATCTTGAGATATCTTCATTTGCATGTACCAAGAGATGATTTGTGAACTGTTATGCCTAACTCGATATATCTAACAAAATGACTCATTCCAGTGGTGAATTTAAAAATACTTGATTAATCTAATTTCTCTTTTTCTATGAGAATTTTTTTATTTTTTTGCCCAACCTTTCACGTTGAGGTGATGCTAAAGGCCTTCAGTCTGGTCCCTCCTACCCCACCCAGCCTATTCCAACAAGAAGATGCATTACCTAACACTAATGGTCAACTCAGCACAAACTGGCCTTTGCTGCATTCTCGAGGAATGTCCCTTTGCAGCCGTTGTTAGGCCTCTTGCAAATTTTACTGCTGCCAGTCATTCCAGTGGTAAATTTTGAAAAGTCGTCGTCTCATGGCCTGCAAATGGACCTTCACTAAGCAAAAACTAGAAGTTTCTTCACCATAAAGCGCTACGGTCTGGGGTTTGAGAGCTACTGAATCTTGCATTTTCTCTATCTCACCTTTTCCACAGTCTGTTACCTGCAATATTTATTGTAGAGTATTTTGATTTGCTTAACCCTTTAATGGTCAAGTCAACCAAAACTGACCTCTGCAGTTTTTTTTAGGAATGTGCATATGTAGCCTAAGAGAAGACTATTTTTGAAATTCTACCTCTGGAATGACTGGCTCGAAAGCTGAGCCAATTATTCCAGTGATAAATTTTCAAAAATTGTATTCTTGACCTGTAAATGGACATCCAATAGGCAAATATTAAAATTTTCTTGACCAAATTTAACCATTAAAGGGTTATATGACAGATATGGCGGCACTCATAGAACTTTACATGAAGCATTGTAGTGCCTTTTTAAAACTTCAATGAGCCAACTAGTAATTTCTTCATGTATACATATCATTTGAGACAGTATGCCAGCCTTTCTTAGCCATAATAACATACATATTGTATTTGCACATGCCAAGAGGGATCACTCAGGATTACAGAACCTAACTATTTATATGTTAAGCCAATTGTATCTAAAAATGGTATCCGTATAGATAAACCTTAACCCTTGGAATTCCAGTGTCTCAGTTTTAAGACTGCAAGAAAGCTGTTGAATATTTGAGAACTAATTTGACTGACCCTGTTGCTACCATAGGCTGCAACTGCTCACACTCAAATTACTTTCAAAATATTCTACAGAATGTTCCTACTATCATTAAGAATACCATTTGTAGTCTTAATGTCTTAAATTGGCCAGAGAAAATGGTGATGGACCCAATGCTGTCTGTTTGGTTTTCCATCAGTGTGTGTGCACCTTCATGTGAACATTTAGTTCTTCTCCATAGATTTTACTTAAATCGAATATGCTAAAATTTCTTTAAAATGACAAGTTACAATCTCTTGTTCATGATTGAATTAAAATTGTAATAAATACAGGCTAAAAAAGTGCTTAAATTCAGAATTAGTTTTTCATTGAAAATGCTTGGTTTTAGCAAATTGAGTTAATGGGCTTAAATTTAGTAAAGATCAGTGGAAACCTATATATTGTCACTAAAGCTTTCTTCCTAGTGCGTTACAAGTACATGATTTCAAAATGACTCAACTTGTAGCCCTTTAATTGGTCAGATTTGTCAAGAAAATAAGGTTTTGCTTGTCAAAGACCATTTGCTACCCTAGAGAAGGCTATTTTTATTGAGTCGTTTATGTCAGTGGTACGATTTAAAAAAAGTAGTGTTGACCTGCAAATTTTGATTGCGCAAGACAAATGCAGCGGGTAGTTTTGACCAGTTAGGCCATTAAAGTCTTATATCGGCGCTCAGATTTGGTACGACATCCAAGACATCGCATTTTGTACTGGCCAGCTCACTGTCTTGTGCAAATACTGATCAAAATCTCGCAGGCATCGAGTAATAATATGTATGTAAATTTGCGTCGGACATAATCCATCACCAGTTGTTTTATTCACTATTACTCTAAAACAGCCTGTCTTGATTAAGCCTTTAACGGTCAAATCTTGTCAAAATTTTAAAAATATTTTCATATTGAATGTCTATTTACAGGCCAAGATAATACAATTTCTGAAACTTTATCACTTGTATGACATTGCAGTGGTAAATGTTCAAAATTTATATTCTCGTGGCCTGTAAATGGACATTCCACAAGACCCTAGCAGAGGCGTGTTTTGGCCGGTGTGACCATTAACAGGTTAACATGTTTACAGTCATAAATATACAGAATATTGTATGATCATTGATGTTTCACAAACATTAATACGCTCTGTTGTCAGGACGGGGAACACGCTAGATGTTCTGTAACATAGCATACAAACTCACAATACTGAACATGTACAAAAATGGTTTATAAATTATAGATAAAATATATATCTATCTATCTCAGTGTGTGTCTGCTGTTGTCATTCACCATTATCCTGCTATATCACCTAAGTGTTAAAGACGGATATCCCATGAGTTAGTGTTTATTTTGAGAATAAGGTGGGATGTCCATTTGTAAGCCAACAGAAGACTATTTGTGAAAATTTACCACTGAAATGACTGGCCCGGTCTTGGAGCCATGGCTTTTATCGAGTAAATCTGAAAAAAGTTTTCTCTTGGCCTGTAAATGGACAATCCTCAAGAGCACTGCAGAGGCACGTTTGGCCAGATTCAGCATGAAGGGGTTAAAGCCACTCCTGTCTTTTATTGTCTCAATTTCAAGACAACTACACAGGAAGGATGTTGAATATTTTTAAACTAATTTGGCGGGGAACCTGTTGCTGCCATAAGCAACATTCAAATTAGTTTCAAAACATTAAGCTGAATTTATTGTTTCTTGTCTGTGGGTGTTAAAGGGTTAAAGTTAAATAGCACCCTGGTTAACATTTAATGTGCACTATTCTCAAACTGATCACCATTGGAAGGCAAATACTGTAATGAAAATGGTAATATTGAGCATTACAGTGGTTAAGAGAGATGGTACTTATATAATTCCAGTCTGCAATTTACTGTTTTTGTGTTTTGTTTTTCTTCTCATACAACAACACTGGTTTGAGTTTCTTCCAGCCCAAACGTGTTTCTTTTGCGATGTCAGTAATTAAATAGAAGAAAAATGACAGCAACAGCTCCGGGTCAAATTAGTTTCAAAATATCAACAAACCGTTTATTAAATTGTAAATTCACCAAAGATATGCAATTCATACACGTTCATGGGGGACTTCGAGTTTCATGACTGAGCTATATCAGCGTCATTTTGTGTCACAACAGCTAACACGTGACATATTTGATTATGACGTCAGACACTTGAGTGGCATATGGGATTCCTCTATTGTATATTATGTGAAATGAATATTTCTATGTAGACAAGGTGTGAATACAAGACGTTATTGCCTAAGGCAGGGATGCCTTCCAATCAAAATAAGTCCAAAATATTCAAGAGAACATTACCTACATAGTGTTCAAAAGTGTACTGTGTAACGTTTCTGGTTTTGGAGTAATTATTCACCTGGGTTGTGATATACCACCTTTGATTAGAACAGGTGCCTGTGGCATGGTAGCATGTGGTCCATTTTCAAGGCATTGCTTCACCCCACTTTTAAACCTTTAACCCTCATTTGTTTAAGAAAATTTCAATTTCCTCATAGAAATTGTCCATTTGCAGACCAAGAGAAGACTATTTTTGAAAATTTACCACTGGGATGACTGGCTCGGTTATCGAGCCAGTCATTCCAGTGGTAAATTTTCATAAATAGTCTTCTCTTGGTCTGCAAATGGATATTTCTCAAGAGCACTTCAGAAGCTGTTTGTGGCTGATATGAGTGTTAAAGGGTTAATGATGTATCTTATATCTCTGTTACTAGTGAATAAAATCTTGAATCTACTCTCGGAAGACAATAACTGTTGTCAGCAGTATCATTGTCAAGCTAGGCTCCAGTCATCCTTCACCTAGCTCTGACAGCCTGGACATTTGTGTGGTGATGGTTTTATTATGTTCAGCTGCATTATGATTGCTCATTGTGATAAAAATCATAGATGGCTTTATAAGATATGTAACTCTTAAATTTGTTCAAGAACATTCAAGGAAAATGTCCATTTGCAGACCAAATGGACATTTCTCAAGACACTGCAGAAGCCATTTTTGGTTGGCTTGAGTGTTAAAGGGTTAACCATTAATGGTCAAGCGGGCAGAAAATGGATTCTTCAGTGTTCTTGAAAGTCCATTTGCAGGCCAAGAAAACACTGTTCTTGAAAATTTGTGAAAAGCAAATGCCTGCCTCAGTGGCAAAGGGTCAAATGTGGTGTTTGTCCTGCAAATGGGCATTCACTAAGGAAACACGTTGATGTTCTTGTCCAGTTTGACCATTAAATAATACACTATAATACACATTAAACATAAATTTAGACATGTCCAAAGCTTTGGTATAACTAATCAGTGATTGCAGTGTATGCCAGTGCAATCAACTTGTTAATTAATATTATTATTATTTCATTATCATTGTAATATAGTACAATACTATTTAAGATTTCTTAATGCTTACGTACCTGCACATAATAGCCTTTGTCCCCAAAGTCCACATTAACATAATGTTAATATTCAAATGGATCATATGACCAATGTGGGTCATCGCTATTAAAATAAGTCATGCCATGAAATGTAAACTGTTTCCTTGTTTTTACTTAACCCTTTCAAGACGAAGCCGGCCCAAACCGGCTTCTGTAGTGGTCTTGAGGTATGTCCATTTGCAGGCCAAGAGAAGACTTGAAAATTGACCACTGGAATGACTGGCTCGGTAACCGACCCAGCCATTCCAGACGTCAGTTTTCAAAAATAGTCTTCTCTTGGCCTGCAAATGGGCATTCAATAAGTAAATATTTTAGTTTGTTGAACAAATTTAGTCATTAAAGGGTTAATGAAGGTATCCATTTCTAACTAATGCCCACATTTCTTTCTAACCTCCACACACTTATAGATTTTGAAATTTTAAAACATGACCCCAGAATCTAATCTTTAGCTCACCTGGTCTGAAAGGCCAATGAGCTTATGCCGTGGCGACCGTCCGTCGTCCATCAACTTTTTCTTTGAACGATTTCTTCTCAAGAACCACTTGGCCAATTTCAATTATATTTAGCAGGAAGCATCCCTAGGGCATAGAGATTCAAGTTTGTTCAAACGAAGCCGATCGGCCAAAATCCAAGATGGCCCCTGGCCAAAACAGTCAATTTTTAGAAACACTAAAAAATCTCCGAAACCGCTGGAGGAATTGATTCAAAACTCATAACACATCATCTAATGCAACCGTAGACCCAAGTTTGTTCAAGCCAACCTGATTAGACGATTTGCCTGGTGGCCATCTTGGATGACCTAGTTTTCGCAAAAATGACCTTCCGAGCTGCTAAAGGGATAGACCTGAAATTTGGTAAATATGCTTAGGGACCAAGGTCCATTCAAGTTTGTTCAAGGGAAGTTCGTACGTTAAAAACATGGCCGCTATCAACCACTCAAAATTTAGCGTTTGTTGGTCATATTGGCTCTTTTGTATTTGATGTATTTTGATGGAGAAAATTGCTTTATATATGCTTATCAGTGTGGCGAGTTCAAATATGCCACTTTCACGACTGTCGGATAAAAGGTTTGGCTGCCATCTTGGTTTGTTTTCCCGCCATCGGCTCCCAAGAACCACTGGGCCAATTTCAATTATATTTTTGGAGGAAGCATTCATAGGGCATAGAGATCTAAGTTTGTTCAAACGAAGCGGATCGGTCAAAATCCAAGATGGCCACCGGCCAAAATGGCCGATTTTTAGAACCACTAAAAAATCCCCGAAACCGCTGGAGGAATTGATTCAAAACTCATAGCACATCATCTATGGCAACGTTAGACCCAAGTTTATTCAAGGCAACCTTATTGGCCTATTTGCTTGGCGTCCATCTTGGATCTCCCGAACCCCTGAAGGGATAGTGCTGAAATTTGGTAAATACGCTTAGGTTCCAAGGGCCATTCAAATTGGTTCAAAGGAAGTTTGTACATTAAAAAACATGGCTGGCATCAACCAATCAAAATTTAGCTTTTTGTCATATTGGCTTTTTTGTATTTGATGTATTTTGATAGCGAAAATTGCTGTATATATGCTTATCATGGTGGCGAGTTCAAATATGCCACTTTCGAGACTGTTGGATAAACGGTTTGACTGCCATCTTGGTTTGCTTTCCTGCCATAGTCTCCCATAGTAAAGCAATGGGGAATTCTTTAAACGACTTCTCAAGAACCACTGGGCCGATTTCAATTATATTTGGCAGAATGCAGCCTTAGGGCATAGAGGTCTAAGTTTGTTCAAACGAAGCTGATCAGCCAAAATCCCAGATGGGCACCGACTAAACCAGCCAATTTTTAGAAATGTCTAAAAATCTCCGAAACGACTTAGGGGTTGATTCAAAACTCATGAAACATCATCTAATGCAGGAGGAGAACCAATTTGTTCAAGAGACCCTGATTGGTCCATTGGCTTGGTGGCCATCTTGGATGACCTAGTTTTCGCGAAAACAACTTCGTATCCAGAATCATTGAATGGATTGTGCCGGAATTTGGGATATATGATAAGGGACTAAGGGCTGTTAAGTTTTGTTCAAAAGTAGTTGTTATAATTCTACTCACCGCTGTAGGGTTCTACTTATTGTTGATGGCCTTTCTGGTTGAAATGCCTATGATGCAGGTGAGCGATACAGGCCCCTTAGGCCTCTTGTTACAGTAACTATACAGGTAAGATGTTGACAATTTTGAAACTAATTTGACTTATAATTCTATCAAAATTCAGTTCATGCCGCAATGGCTAAGCCATACCCAACAATGAGCCACCTCTGTAAGTGTGGCCTTTCAGTAAAGGCAGTACCCTTAGTGTATGTGGCACCCTTAGTATACCTTAGTATAAGCAAAATTCTGTATAAGTGACACACTGGATATTAAGAGGTAATATTGATATGCAGTTAGACCTGATTTTGTATTACCTCAACCACCTGTCTTTCGTGAACAATGATAGCCCATGCAGTGTGTGTTACTGATAGGTTTGAGTAGTTATTTATCAATCACATTCACAGCAATGGATTTAGAGGCAAAGCATGCATAGTCTGCTTTAGTGTGGTCTTCAGAATGGACACAGATTTAGAGCATTAGTACAATCATCCCATGTTTTAGAAAGGCTTTTCTTGTAGTTTCTTGCAACCTGATTTATCTGAGGTCAATGCCATACTATCCAATCTTTGCTGTCAGACAGACTGCCAGTCAGTTCTATATTCAGTTGGTGGTGGAATCTAGGCTAGTGTAGCCAGCTTCACTTCCACACAATTTCTTTGGCTTACTGATTCTTTCGGTATCAGTGTATCAAATAGTATGCCATGCTGTTAGTATGAGTTAGTTGAATTGGAACATGAACAATGGGCGCTTTTTCACACCTAGAAATTTTGGGCTTATTCATGGTATAGTGCATCAGTGAAAAAGACAAAGAGGTTGACGGAGAAACATCAACCACCTACAGAGATCCACAGAACACAGTGGAAAATGTTGTGAATTTTACATACCATGGAGATCCATTTATTATGACAATGTGGAGGGCAAAGTTTGTGAGGCATAGACTATCACACGTTCATGTTCTTGCATTTGAGACAACACTACTCGTATATCAAAGTCTGAGGCATCAGTGTCTATGATAAGCTGAATCAGGATACGCAAGAATAGGAGCGCTTGTCAGGCATTCCTTAAGCATTTGAAAAGCTGTTTCTTGCACTTCTGCCCGCTCAAAAGGATTATCTTTCTCAGTTAGTTGGTTCAACAGAGGTACGTTATCAGAGAAATGCTCTGTAACACTGATATTACTGTCAGAGACCGACAAAACTCAGTTCAGTCAAGTTCATTGGTATTTGCAAATTTTGTACTGCACTGATTTTCTCAGGGGTATATCAAGGGCAACCACGGCCCCATGCAATAAGTATTTGAAGGCGTCACACACCTGGAAGACAAACAATGTGGGGTTGGGGTGTTCGGGGTTCTTTCACTGGAAAATTAAAAAATTTATATTCTCAGAGGACATCTACATTTCCAGAGACAAATATTAGTCTTTGGTCGACTAAATTCTTTTTCATTTTTAGTTCTAGGTGAGGTTATATAATTGCAATTTGTGTGTCGGTCGTCTGTCAACAATTGTTGCACATTTCGCCATTTATCGATAGATTAAAACCAAATTTGGCAGATATGTTCGTTTTGGCAATATCTATGTGGGATATGAAGATGAAGAGGCCACGCCCACAAATAGCAGAGTTATGTCCCTTGCTATATTTTCAAAGTATTGAAGCCTATGCGGAAAATACGTTTGTTTCACTTTTTGTCATGTATTTGATGGATTACAACTAAATTTAGCAGATATGTCCCTTTAGATAACATTTATTGGAGCTATGAATATGAAGTGACCATGCCCTTAAACAAGGGCCATAACTCGGGTTCATTGAGGTGTTTTTAAGTATTGAGCCATATACGGAAAATACATGTTTTCGCCAATTGTTGATAGATTAAAATCAAATTTAGCACATATGTTCCTTCAGTCAAATATCTATTGGAACTATGGATATAAAGTGTGCATCTTTAAACGAGGGCCATAACTCTGGTTCATTAAGTCTTAAACTATTGAACCCTGTGGTAAAAATCCATTTGTTTCGTCAATTGTTGATGGTTTAAAATTAAATTTAGTAGATATGTTTCTTAAGTCAAATAGGTATTTGGACTATGAATATAAAGAGGCAGCACCTTTAAACCAGGACCATAACACTGGTTCATTAAAACTTCAAACTATTGAACCCTTTGGTTAAAATACATTTGTTTTGTCAATTGTTGATGGATTAAAAACAAATTTAGCAGATATGTTCCTTTAGGCAATATCTATTAGCCGTATGAATATGAAGTAGCCATGACTTGAAAAAAGGGCCGTAACTCTGGCTCTTTAAAACATTTTATGTAGGACCATTATGGGGAAAATAATCTGTGTCACGTTTCATTAATTGATAATGGACTAAAACAAGATTTGTCAGAAATGGTCCTTTAGTCCACTTCAACCAAATGGCAATAGTGTCAGGGATGTCTGCCCCATTGATTAATGGTACTCGTCCTGTTCGTCAATCATGCCAATATTCTTGCATTTCCCCATCCAAATTTGTTACGGTGACCTCACCATTGCCCTGTCAATGTCAGTGTTGTGACAATTGAACTATTGATCAATAGTGTCTGATAGCTGCCCCATTGATCAATGGTACTTTTCACTTTTGGTAAATAATGTCAAGGACACCAATATTCTTGCATTTCCTCATTCGGTTTATTTAGTGTGACCATTGTCCTGTTGGTAAGTGTCATCTGCAGGGTCAATAATGTCGGATGTGTGGCCTATTGATCAATCGTACGTTTCCCATTGTTCAATAATGTCAATGAGACCAATATCCTTGCATTTCCTCATCCAATTTGTTTATGGTGACCATTGTCCCATTGGTAAATGTCATCTGTTGGGTCAATAATATTCAACTGAGTGTGAAACACGATATGACCCTTGAAGAACGAAATAGAGATAAGGAACACGGACTAGAGACTAAAGAACTGCAGAATGGAGAGACATCAGGTAATTTTATACGTGTTCCGGAGCATGCCATGGGAATGCAAGGTGATAAAGATCAAGGTGTACAAAAGACCATAAGAATAAACCCAAAACCAGCAAGGAATCAGAAATTAACCCAAATCAATAAGGAAACCAGAAATGTAGATAGTGTACATAAATTACAAGTTTGGTTCACAAATGTTAATATTTTAACACAAATAAGCTCCAGGAATTGAAAGTACAGGTCAATGACATGAATGCAAATCAACCAGGAGTGGTCACAATTTATGAAGTAAAACCTAAGAACTTTATCAGGGAAATGCACAATGCAGAGTTCAATATTGAATGTTATGAAATCGTGTCAGAATACAAGTAAGGAACTAGCGGGAGAGGAATGACGATTGACATCAGAAACTCAGTGAAATATTCTCTTTGTAACATAGATCAGGACAAATTTGACGAGGGAATAATTTTTTTAATCAGTACAGACAATAATAGTAAGATACTCATCTGCTCACTCTATAGAAGCCCAAGTTGTTCAGAGAAAAACTTCATCACTGCATCATCTGAAAATTGGACACAAATGCTATGATTATATATTTCAGTTTGGCGACTAATTTGCCTTGTATCAACTGGTCAGCATTCACTACATTGGCCAACATGGACTCAAAACAATTTAGATTCCTCAAAGTCATACAGGATGGTTTCTTTAAGCAGCACATCGTACTACCTACATGTGGCGGGGGCAAGATCCCCCTTGTACATTAGATCTGCTATTCACAAGGGAAGATACAGAAATTGAGGCCGTGAATGTTTCATCACCTATCAAATCAGTATCGACAAGAGAGATCATGCTGTGATATAGTTCTCGTGTAATTTTGCTCTGGATGAATTATAGTCAACTATGTAAGATTTAAATAAAGATTGGAGTGAAGCCTTTGTATGATGTAATGGTGATATCAACAAACAATGGAATATATTTAAATCAATCTTAGCACAATCGGTAGTTGCTACTGTCCCTCCAAATAATAACAACAAAAAGGGAAAAAACTCTGGACAAACTACTTAAAGACAAGCGATGGAGGAAAGTACACAGAATACTGCCGAGATAGAAACCAGATTAGAAACCGTACAAGGAAGATCACTAAACAGCATGAGAAAGACGGCAGAATCTGTTAAGGACAGCCCCAAAAGGTTTTGGCAAATCAGAGTTGACATCGACTGACAGAAAAAGCCACCGTACTAGAAGAATTTTTGTATCAGTATACACCACAGAGAACAATCAGCTGATACTAACATTATTCAATTGGGGTGTGGCTAGCTTATCCAGTTCATGCATTATACTAATGTTAGTATCAGCCGACAGCCAATCAAAGCAAAGTTGGATACGCTTAAAATATCAAAATCACCCGGCCCAGATATGATCCATCCCTGTATACTAAAAGAAGTCGGCGACATCAATGCAGAACCACTAGAGATAATTTTCAATAAATGAATCGAGACTAACCAGCTACCAGATGACAGGAAGTCAGCTAATGTTACAGCTATTTATAAGAAAGGAGACTGCAGAAACCTAGGAAATTACAGACCATTGAGTTTAACTAGCATAGTATGTAAAGTACTAGAATCATGCATATGGAACATAATAATCAATCACATGGAAACCACACAGCCTCTTTAGCAACAGACAGTTTGGAATTATCAACTGACAGTCAACTGTAATACAGCTATAATAATGGACCAAAATAGTAGATCAAGGCAGCTGTGTCACGGTAGCACATTGCGACTTTATGGAGGCATTTGACACGGTGTCCTATAAGCGTGAAATACATAAAATAGAGAAGCGTGGTAACACCGGTAACATTAAGGACTGGATTGCTGCATTTCTCACAGGAAGAGTACAATGAGTAGTAGTCAATGGAGAAAAATCAGAGTGGGTTAATGTCAGTAGCAGTGTGCCCCAAGGAGCATACCTTTTTGCTGATGACAGTAAGGTATTCAGACCTATATTTCATGAAACTCATTTTAAAATCCTTCAGAATGATCTGTACAATTTGTATCAGGGGTCTCGAGATTGGCAATTAAGCTTTCACCCAGATAAGTGTAAAATCATGAGAATTGGAGCATCAGATGTTAACAACAGACAATACAGACTAAGTGATTAAGATAGAATCCCTATAGAATGGGTCACGGTTGAAAAAGACATTGGGGTATCAATTGATAGCAAGCTGAAATTTGATGAACCTATTTCAGAGAAATCAAACAAAGCCAATTCCTGGACTGTAAAATGTTTCTTTTATCTTGAATATGCTAACCAGATCTTGTGCCCATATTACAGAAAACACAAAAGTAATTGAAAATATTCAACTATGTGCAACAAAATTAATTCCAGGACTATCTACATTCAACTACGAAGAACGTCTATGCAGACTAGAATTACCATTACTAGCATACCGGCGATCAAGTCGAGACATGATCGCGCTATACAAAATTGTAACAGGAAAATACAATAAGGATATCTAATTTCATGCCACTGAGAGAGGAGTCAAGAACTTGTGGTTATAAATACAAGCTGCACAAAACAAGACAAGGCTGGATATCCGGAAATATTCATTCACCATAAGAACAGTTGATACATGTGTTATGTAGGTTTTGGGATTTACTTTCTTAAGGCTGAGGGGATCGCTCAAATCTGCTGACGGGGATTTAGCTCTAACTCGCTTGGGTATGAGGATGACATGGGTTGTTGTTCGATGGGAATTCCTATAAATCAATGCGAGAAGTCAGTTTTCAAATGTTGTAAAATAATAGTATGTGTTTACTGTTCCAAGCCAAAATTCAATATGACAATTTTGGCTTGTAGTTGACATTCTCTTACTATCACCCTAGTTACTACTCAAACATGACAGGTTCAGACATAACCCAGAGACTTGGATATTTTGTGTTCTAAATTAGGTGTGTGATGGGTGGGTCTGTTGCTGGTCAGTTAGCCACTATACCCAGTTATGTATTTGCTAAGTACTTGTGGGTCAGGGCGTGGTGTGTGAACAATAGGGAATAATATCTGAGTTCTGGAAATATCGAATAAGAGGTGGCTGGGTGGTGGGTCATGACAAGGCTGGTCAGTAGATTTGGCCAGTTGTGTGTCAGAAGTCACTTATATGTGAAAAATCAATACTTTTGATTTCTGATTTGGTTTTAAATAATAATATGGAACAATTAACTGTACTGGTTCATATATGCCCACCCCATGGTCATAGGTAAAAGTTAGCTGACATCTACCATAAAATTAGTAACTCATTTCATTCTGAATACTTGTTACTGCCAGTTCTTATGCGAATACATCAAAATTATGTTGATTATTTTGCAAACCACTAGACTGAAAGTTATCTTAGTAAGACCGCCATAACTTTCAGTCATTATTTCCAACAACCAACAGGCTACCTGCTTATTATTCATAAATTCATGTTTCTGGCACCTCAGAATTAAATGGTTAATGTATTTGTCAGCTAAAATGTGCAGGGGGAACTTAGGTGACCTATTCCTTAAGAGAACACCTGTCTACTGACCACTTTCTTTAAGGGCCGTTTCACATAGGTGGCTACACTATACATGGAAACAGCTAGTAGACTTGATTGTATGTGCTCCTACTGTCAAGAGTTTTGTAAGTTGCCTAGATAGGTTCTGGGTCTCTCAACCTCAGAAATTAAACTACACACATCCAATTGTACATAGTCAAAGTGAAAACCTGGAACTGGCATAAGAGGACTCATGTTGAGACCTACAGTCAGAAGAGGATATGTGAGTAAGTTCTCCTTATCTTTTCTCATTTTCACACAGGGCGCACACCCCTACATTAGACGAGGGAGGAGAGGTGGTGGCTGTGCATTAAAAGAAAGTAGGCCCTAAAGAATTTCTATTGTTACGGAGGCCACCAATTAATAGGTCAATGGGTAAGGTGTTGAATGTGTGTGGTGGGGAAGGTGGGCGTCTATTGCACCAATAAAGATCAACATTGAGAAACATTCCGTGGATTCTGGTTTTAAAAATATTCTTTGGCAGAGCCGCTGGGCCCCCTGATGTCCGATCTTGGAAGATTACATGGTTTACTATGGTATCCTGCAGTTAAACATGTGGTCCTTTGCACAGGCTCTTGTTCTGTAACTGATATAGCTTGCTCCCCTGCTGTGTGCCGGCCAGGTATGTCATGAACAAGCTGATGCTGAAGTATCTCGGACGAGCCCCCATCATTTGCGTTACTGTTGGAGCTGTGACCATCTTCAGTGATGTGGTGCATAGCAGTTTGATGATCGATGTCTGTTCTTGTGGGGCCATCATTCGCTACATCAGGTTATTTACGCATACGTTTACTGAGATCTGGACCTATGCCTGGAACTGTTGCTAAAAATAGCCAATCCTCTTTATCTAGTCTGACGTCTGTCAACTGGACATCCACCATCCAATATGGTATCGACTGGGAGTCTAGGCTCCCGTCCAAAGAACAAGAAATGAGGAGCATATGTGTTGTAGCATGTGGAGTGCAATTATAAGCATAGATAAATTCAAGAAGCAACTCTGGCCATTTTTGCTTTTTCTCATTCATTAGAGTACGAAGCAGATTATGCAGAGTCTGGTTAAATCTCTTGCATTGCCCATTGCCTTGGGGATGGTACAGCATTGTTTCTTACTTTACAATCCCATAGATGCTGCAAAGTTCTTGTATGAGACGTGACTCAAAGTTTCTACCCGGGTCACTGAAATCTCTGCGGAATACCATACTTTAGAAACCATTCCTTAAGCAGAACTCTGGCAACTGTTTTGGCCATTTGATCTCTGGTAGAAATTTTGTGTACACGTCTGTTAGAATAAGCACATTTTCAATGATGTTGATGGCTGTTTCCTATATCGTGAACTCCATTGCTAGAATTTCATAGGGATTCTTTGTGATTACTGAGCCAATTGTTGTCTCCACATTCTTACGAGCTTTGGAAATTGTGCATCGATCATATTTCATACAATACAAGGCAATGGCACGTGAGATAGATGACCAGTAACATCTCATCCTCAATGAGACAATGTTCTGCCAGGGCACTGATGTCCCATATCATCATAGACAGACTTTAAAACTAAACTGAAGTGACTCTGGCAGAAGCACCTGTTGAATCCTAACACCATTGACACAATATACATGATACAAAACACCTTGTATAAGCTCAAATCACTTCGATGACTGCAACACCTTCTTAATCTTACGGTCTAGTTTCTTAAACTGAATTCATGAAAGTGTCTCCTTGCACTTAAGAAGAGGTTCCAAATGACTGATACTAACATCAGAATCTTGGAATTTGATTATCTGTTCCGTTGTCGGAGTAGAAAAAGGAGACAACATTATGGGTTCAGATTGTTGTGGAAAACAATTTAACTCTTGCATCCATACCTGCTGAGAAATTTCCTGAATACCCTTTCTAATAACTTTCTCTATACTAGTGGACCTTTGCTCAAATGTATCTATGGTGCTGCCCTTAACCTCTTCAAGTCGACTGACTTCTGGTGTATGTTATACTCTACGGCTAAGAGAATCAGCATTCTTATTGCGCTTTCCTGATCGATGCTTGATATTTAAGGTGAATTGTTATAGTTCACCAACCTGTCTCAGATCTGTGGCACGAAGTTTCGCGGTGGTCTCAATATAACTCAATGGATCATTATCAGTAAACACAACACAATTTGTGCCCAACAAAAGATCATGAGACATCTCTGTTGCAACGCATTTTAATGCTAGTAACTCAAGTTTCATACAAGAGTAATTACTCATTTTAAGTTCATTTTTACATTGTGATCTTCTAGCATAGCTTAGCACAACATGACCACATTCTTGTTTCTGGGATAGCACAGCACATAGTCCCAAATGACTAGCATCAACTTCTAATATATATGGCAGATTAAGATCTGGGCAGCCTAATGCTGGCGCTTCAGTAAGTTTCTCTTTCAATAGCATGAAAGCTTTGTCACAGGCACAATCCCGCATTTTGATACCTAAACACTTTCTGGTTTTCTTGCCATTTGTTCCTGTCAAGAGCCTGTTAGGTGAAGCAGCGATTTTGGAAAAATCACATAAAATGTCTGTGGTAACTTGCGAGACCTAAAAATCCACGCAACTCTGTCTCAGTCTTTGGTCTTGGCCAATCACATACAACGAGTACTCTTTCTTCATCTGGACTAATACCATCTGCAGCTATCACATGACCTAGATATCATAACCATTCCTTAAAAAGATTACACTTTTCTGGTTTAACTTTTATATTTAAAGTGAGACAGTCGTGACAAAACCACATCAAGATGCCAAAGTGTCTCCTCAAAAGTTGCACCAAATACGAAGATATCATCCAAATATATGAAAATACTCTAAAAATTTTCATCACCGAATATCTTGTTCATGAGCCTCATGAATGTTGCCGGAGACCCTATGTCAAACCAAAGGGCATTTTAGTGTACTCGTAGAGGCCAGCTGTTCTGACACGAAAGGCAATCTTCTTAATATCCGATTAAGCTACTGGAAGCTGATTGAATCTATGTGCTAAATCTAAACTGAAGAAATACCCTGCACCATTCAACGGACCCAATGCTTCTTCCATCCTTTGCAAAGGATAAGCATCGTTCCTTGGCTTGGCATTCAAAGCTCTATAATCACAACACAGCCTGAGTTAATCAATCATCTTCCAAGATAGCACTACAGGTGATGCATATGGACTTGAATTTTCCCAGATTATTGCTGTATCTAATGCTTTTCGAAGATGCTCCCTACACAGCAGAGTAACTTTCGATTACTGAAGCTTTCACTAAACATTCTACATTTATTATTGAACATTCAGGTAACAGCACAGGCATTCTTCCAGCTATTCAAAATGTTATTTGTTTTGGGTTTTTAGTGATTTTGGTGGCTGTGTGACACTATACCTAGGTGCTGACTGCCATGGTGATCAACTTTTGCTGCCTGGTGAAACATTGTGTTAGTATTTACCGATCATCATCATCATCATCATCATCATCCATCATCATCATCATCATCATCATCATCATCATCATCATCATCATCATCATTTTACGAGGCATAAGCCCTTGGCTTGTTTAGCCTCTGGAAACTGTGTTGGTATTGTATTACTAGTGCTTGTACTTTGCTCACTTACAATTGCTTATTTGTTTGGTTGGCATTATTCATTGTCATTATTCAGGACCCTGGTTGACTTTGGGAGGTGCTGTGGTGCAAATGGGTTTTCCCTGCGTCGATTGCAGTGTGGCACCTACGCTCATGGTTACACCCTTCTGCGCCTAGCATTTGGGTATATTTCTAGATTGTCTTATATATCTATTAGTTGGTTATGTTATGATTGTATATTATGTCATTTATGTGCATATCTAGTTTTGATTTAAACATGCCAAGCGTGGGTGCCTCAACCACAACAGAAGTGAGTGAGTTCCATGTGTTAATAATTCGGTTTGGGAAAAAATGCCTACAAATTTCTTTTCTGCTGCGTTTAGTGTTGAGCTTGAATGTGTGACCTTTAGTACGTGTGTTACTTGATCAGTCAAAGAATGTGTTTTGTCAATGTTGTAATCATCATGGATAAATTTGTATGTTTCGATTAAGCATCTTCTAAGCCTTCTGTATTTTAGTGACATGAGGTTCAAAGCCTTTAAACTGTCTGTGTAGCAGAGCTTTTGAAATGGGGAACAAGTTTAGTGGCTCTGCGCTGTACCCTTTCGATTATATAAGATTGTCTTTTAAAACGAGGAGACTATATGCAGTTACAGTATTCCAAAATTGGTCAGACTAGTGATTTGAATAACTGGGTAAGCATGTTTTCATCTATGTAATTGAAGGTTCTGTTAATTAGACCAACTATGTTGTTAGCCTTTGATACAGTTGCATTTATATGGGTATCGAAGGAGAGGTTTTCATCTATGTGTACGCCAAGATCTTGTTCACTTGTGGACGGTATGATTTCAATGATTTGTGACTGGCATGTAATGTCTGTCATATATTACTGGATCCTAGCTGCCAAATCTGAGACCAATTACATACATTATCTATATTGTCTTGAAGGTTAACAGTGTTAGGATTACCAAACACTTTTGTGTCATCCGCAAAGATCTTTCAAGTGCAGGTTACAGAATCGGATAAATCATTTATGTACAGAAGGAAAAGTGTAGGTCCCAAAACACTGCCTTAAGGCATGCCACTAGTGATGGCTGCCCAGTCAGATGTTGCTTCATTGATCTTTACACACTGTTTTCTTTCGGTTAGAAATGCTTCAGTCCAGTTAAGTAGTTGCTCTCCTAAACCATGCTTTCTCACCGATGATCGCATTCTTAATGTTTTGTTTAAAGGACAATTGTGTTATAGTTTGTGTGCGTAGGTTAGTGTCTGTACTATACCATAATTGTATTGCCTTTACTGTCATACCAGAAGCTGCTGATGATGCTGATGATGATGATGATGATGATGATTGCTTAATTGGTAGGATGGTGTCGGTTGGGCTGCCTGTGTTCGGTGGTAGGCTGTGTATAGGTTATTGCGTGACCTTGTGTTATGGTAATGTATGTCTGGCTGTTTTGTAAATATAATTGAAAGGAATAATGGCAGGTTGCCATTGTAGTAGTCCCTTAGAATAGTGCATAGTTGGAACCTTCCAATGTCCTCAAGTTTTAGAATTTTGTTTATTTTGAAAATATCTTGTCCTTTGACGTTGGTGGACTTCCACATTATGATGTATTATGTATTATTATATTAAGCATGAAATAAATAATTTGGAATCTTGAAAAAAACCTTTCAAAGTTTATTTTATGTTTCCCACACATTGGGATGGGTGCTCCAATCAAGTGGAGGATGATACATACAAAAGAAGATAAGTTAAGATATAAAATCGGTACAGCACATATGACGTGGAGTTGCTGTGGAACAGATATAACTTCAGTCTACAAAGCAGCCATAAAAACCAAACTACTCATGCAGAGATACTATCTATTTGGTAGTTTAACTAGAAACAGAAAGGCAACAACCATTGTGTAGTAATACAATGGAAGATCTTCAGCACTTCCTCCTGGATTGTCCAGAGCTAGAACATGTTAGAAACCCAACAATGACAAAGATCAGAACATTGATGCAGCAACAGAATACCGCGATTACAGACGAATGCTGAATACAAATGATACTGGATGCGAGTAAGCTTACAAATTCACACTTCGAGACATTAAAAAAACATGCAGGAGGACTATGCTTTAACCTACATAAGAAACGCTCCGGTCTACTTCAAATAGTGAAATCAGATATGAATATACTCCATATTTGGCGGTTTTCCTGAAGGGAAGCTCCGAGAGGCGGGATTTACATAACAAGAACACAATAAAGAAAAAACTAACAAAATGAATACACATTCAGAGCAAAATATAAAAGAATTGCTAAAGATTTGGAAAAGAACATTAAAACAAGCTATTGATTATGACTCTTGGGGCCAGCCGATAGAAGCAACGGGAGACTACACAAAGTAGGTATTGCCATAAATCACCAGTTTTCGTAAAATGTTAATCTGCCTTCCGGGATCTTAAATGAATAAAATACTGCGTTTAACCACAAGCTGACAAGGTGTATAGGAGGAGTACTGTTGGTTATATGCTAGGAAAGTTTGCCATTCGCTTGATTCTAATACTAGCTCATAATACACCGCACGCAAACAGACTCACAGAGTTCCGGTTTATAAATGAATGTAAACAAACAGCTGTCAAGCCTCACTTACCTCGCCACTTTGACTGTTTAAAACGATATTTTGACGCTTTCATCACTTAGAAACATGATTTTCTGGCAATCTTTATATTCTAAGCCGTAAGCGAGAAAACAGAACGACTAAATTCAACAGCTCGGGTAAACAGCACTACTCTCCATATTGATCGTTATCAGTTTTCGTGATAACACGAAGGCTTAACAGACATCACAAAGTCTATTATTTAAAAAGAGAATACAACAGTAAATGCATTCTGAATATTCCTGAAAATAGTCGGCTGCTAATGTTATGGAGCTGTTGTGAGAATTTTTCACCAATTATGGCCGTTTGGGAGTTCAAACATGCACATATTTATAATTAAACTGTCAACTAACTTCTAAAAAATTATTCACACAATGGCAGCAGATGCTACACCATAACCACCATTATTATTTTCTTTTTTCTTTCTCTTTTTTCCATTTTTATTGTCTATATTATGTGTAGAGTGTCTGTACGTTATATTTGTATAAAAGTTCCATCGCCTTATAGGCATTGCCTTTGATCGATTCCTGTAATCAATGTATATATATATACTGAACCAAAAAAGTTTAGCAACACTGAGAATATTACTGTATAAATGTTATTTAACAAAAACAATAAATTGATTCAAATATATTTTTTAATTGATAGGTCAATTTCCAATTTGAACAACAGTCTCTTGTTACTGTAATGCTAGCATCGCGCCTTTAACACGGCATCATTCAACGGAAGGGTCCAATTTAAATAATGACACTGAGCTGTCAATACCGGTTGTGACCTCCGCGCGTATTAACCACTGCAGTACATCGCTTTCTCATGCTTCGAATTAAGCACCTGATGTCATGAAGAGGAATCGCATTCCATTCCTTGAGCAATGCAGCTTCCAGCTCCCACACGTTGTGAAGATGTGGATGGTTCTCACGCACCATACGGCCAAGAATGTCCCACACGTGTTAGATAGGAGACAGGTCCGGTGATCACGCTGGCCAGTCCAACACCGGAACGTTGTTAGCCTCAAGGAAATCACTGGTGACCCTAGCTGAATGAGGACGGGCGTTGTCTTGCTGGAACATAAAGTCTGCATGATGATGCATAAAAGGGATGACAACAGGGGTGACAACTTCTTCACAGTAACGTTGAGCCGTTAAATTTCCACGAATCACAATGATCTGTTTTGCCATTTTCATGGATTCCAGCCCACACCATGACACTGCCGCCACTGAATCTGTCGTGCTGAATTGTGTTGGCTGCATCATACCGTTCTCCTAAACGTCGCCCAACCCATTGCCTACCATCCGCCACATCCACACAAAACCTCGACTCATCACTGAACAAAACGTGGCTCCATTGTTGATCACGCCATCGCTGATGAGTTCTTGCCCATGCAAACCGATTCTCGATGTGACGCTCTGTAAGCGGAACAGCAACAAGTGGATGACGGGCATGCAGTCCAGCATCATGGAGTCTGTTTTGCAGTTTGTGCATGCATTGTAGTAGCGGTGTGCAAATTACGGGACAGCCGTGGCGCAGTCTCAAACCTGTGACGTCGTGATGACATCACTAAGTAGCGGTCTTCACGTGGTGTTGTTGCTCTCGGTCTGCCAGATCGTGGTCGGTCATTAACATGTCCAGTTTCCTGCTCACGTTGGCGGAGACGGAAAATGGTTGAGGCGTGAACATTAAGATGTCGAGCAACGGCGCGAACACTCTGCCCAGCAGCGAGTCTTCCCATTGCTTCATGGCGCTGATTTTCGGGTAGCCCTGGGCGGTGGCCCATGTTCGGTAGGGTAAACTTTTAAGCATTTTCTGTTAACGTTCGTTATCTGCTTTTGCAATATGGTGAATTTTTGCCTTCGCTACCCGCCAATGTGGGCCAGTGCATGAAAAATGCATTTTCACATGCAGTAAGCATGCGGCCGAGAAATGCGAGAAATGATTTGCATTTCTTCATGATCAGCGAGACATTACATTGACGAAACATGCCCGCAAATTTGGTCATAAATGGACGCATAGTTTTAATACAACAAACCGAACTTCACCGTTGCTAAACTTTTTTGGCTCAGTATATATTCATAAAATAGCAGCAAATAAAATCTATTTGATTGGGTGGGGTGGGGCTGTCTAGGATTTCAAAATAAGTACTACTCACAGGGTTCGCAAGGGTCATGGAAATCCTGGAAAAGTCATGGAAATTTGTCAATTTGATAAAAGTCATGGAAAAGTCATGGAAAATGATAATCTCCCTAAATAAAAATAAAATCTGATGGCATACAAATGTGAAATGGGGAAATAAAGCTCAGAAATACACATTTCCATATCTTTATTGCGGCGATCACATGATTTCATTCATTATCAAAGTCATATGTCCAACCAAAATAAAATGACCCAAAACAACGTAAGAAATAAAATGAGGTTAAATCCCTTCTTATGTTGGTAGGCCATATTAAACTCTTTTGTGATTGGAGACATTCCACTGAAACTATATCTGGACTGGAAGGAGGCCTCCCAAATAAAAACGGGTTTTGTAACGCAGCGAATGCGAATATCCCAAATTAATAATAAATATGTACAGAAGAGAATGTTTTTATAACAATTTGAGCAATAAATTCACTATTTCTTACTCAGCGTATGCATTCGGCAGTATATTTAGTGGCAAGATTTTTGTTCATTTGGGCGATTTCGTCCCGGCCGAATTGGTTACATTATGATAATTAGATGGCGATGATATCTCGGTCTCGCTAGTGTATGGAGATTCCCCTGTATATTGAACGTATTTCTTGCTCAAAGATGGTTTTATGCGTTCTATTACGGTTAAAGTATGAAATAAACTTGGTAATATTAAAAGAATAACAAGATATTTAGCCGATAAAGGATTATTATTATTTTGAATCTAGCGGTAAAGTTACCAATTTTCGTTCGTCTGAAAAATATGTTTTGCAATATTTCTAAACTCTGATTGCGTGTTATATACATGTATAAGGCTTTTTTGGCTCATATTTTGTCAAATTTTCCCATGCGTGTTATCTATTAGTGTGCAACATATTTGCGAAAGTAACAATTTTAGGGATTGGATTTAAATTTGTTCTTGAACACCTTGTCCAAATAGAAGCCTCGGCTCTAAGCCTTAAATTTGTTCAAAATGTTTTTTAATTAAAAAATAAATGTCAATTTGCAGACCAAGTGAAGACTATTTTATAAAAAATGTTCAACAATAGTGTTCTCTTGGTCTGCAAATGGACATCCCTCAAGACCATGCGTGACAGAAGCCGGCTTTGGCTGATATGAGTGTTAAAGGGTTAATAGACAATTTTTGGGGTCAAAATATTTACTAGAAATGGCCATATTGCTTCTTACCATTTTGACTGATTTCAACCATGTTAGGCTGAAAGGATACTACATGTATGATCATAGGCTCTAGAACTTCCATTCAGAATTTTTATTCATCAGTTTTTTATGTGAAAACCTCAGATTTTATTAAAAATGTACCGGATATTCTCACATGTTGACCCTTTGCCCTAGATAAAGTGAATTCCATATGATTCACTATATGCTGTTGAACATTTTGAAACAAATTTGACTGTCTGACCTAGCTATTGATTCTTGGAGGTCATGGAATTTCTTAATTTTAGTCATGGAAAAGTCATGGAATTTCAAATACTGAAAGGTGTACAAACCTTGTACTCAAGTACATATGAGTGACAGGTAGATCTGATCGTTGAGTTAACAACATGCACTAAATGGAGCATATACCATATAAATACATGTAGTTAATCAAAATGTCCTATGACACAATTCTGGGTTTGGCCTTGATATGTGATCTACACAGATGTTTAGCCGCTGTAGCGTGAACTCCCCCTCCACAACCCGCTGCTCATATAGATCATTTCTGTGAAACAGTAAATCCAGTATGTTTGACTGAATATGTGGATTTTTACGATTCATCTATAAATATGATTCAGTTTCATATCATCAAATATATATTGAGAGAACGTTCGAAATATGGTCTCTTAAGACATATCTACAGTAAGAAAGTCCAAAAATATTAGAAATCATCTTGCCGATTTGAGGGTGCATGATGTGGACACGAAAGTAGAACTCACAATTGATGGTACGATATGGCAAATCTGCACTCTGTCACCAACCTTGACATTCCGCACCAACACCACCATCTCCCCCATACAAACCCTACCACCCTGGGTGTGGAGCATAATGTAAGCAGTCAGATACACAATCATAACATCATATGGGTAAGCAGCATAACAAATTTGATTGAAGTATGCCGATTTTAATGTTTGCCCCCCCCCCCCCCCAAGAGCAGAGCCTAATGTAAAAAACGTGACTGCAGTCTACAAATCATATGAGTAATTCACATTTGTTTGAATTCCACTAACTTTTAATGTTTTGTTGACTTCTGCCCTTGAACCCATCCCATCCCGGGTTTGGAGCCTAATGTAAATATTGTCTCACACTCCATAATCATATGGCTATGGGTAACTCACATATAATCACTTTGGTTGAATTCGAGTGAGAAAAATTACTGTAAGACAGCATTAATGTAACACAAGTAATCATGCAAGATTGAGGTACGGTTAATTAAAATATATGCATGACACGTGTGTGTAGTCAGAGTAAGACTGGCCAATCACATGAGGTCATTAATTGGCTAATCCACCCACCCAACCAGTTCTATACTGGAATATTTGTAGGTGAGAATGGGTTACAAGTACTCACACAGAAGTTTTGAAATTTAGATGGCCTGTGTCCGCCATGGCCTTTCAATGCTCAAGACATTACAGGGATGGACCTTAGTCTAGCCAGTGAATTAGCCTATTTTGGGATTTCATAAGGCCATATCTCGACGTTCTTAGTCTGACCAATAACCTACATGTAGCAATCTAATACATTATGATCCTGCTTAGCTGAACCTGAAAGCTAATAACTAAATAGGAGATAACCAGCGGGCCAGTTAAGCAATAGGATATTGGATGGAATTAGATGGGTCATCATGGTTCAGCAGGGACCCTGCGACCTACCCACTTAAAATCAATAGTCAGTGAATTAGCTTATTTAGACATTATATTAGTCAACCATGTGAATTATCCTCGAAAACAAAAAAAAATTGATGAATAGGTAGGTCTGTCCATACAATAGATTCTTTACAATATCATAAATAGCCTGTTGAGTATTCTGAAAATTATTTGACTTGAAGTCAGCCAGCGAAGATTATTTTCAGAATAATCAATCTAGCTTTATTATATAGTGTCTGAAATTATGGGAAGACATTTGTATACGAGGATCTTTGCTGCTTTTTTATCTCTGCTAGCAGTTTCATATCTTGCAGACTAATGATTCATTGGCAGGTGGTCGCTTAAGAAAAAAACTATTAATAAATTTTATGGCTGAACGAATGAAAATTAAAGTGCAATTTTTTTTTAAGAAAGGGAGAATGTCAATGAAAATCATGACCATTGGCTTTGTACCCCTCCCCCCACTCCCTCTCACCCCCAAAGCAATAATACCATTCCTCTTATTTGAACCGGCTTACCTTTCAAGTGTCATGTTGAATCGCATTTGCAGAGAAACAAGATATTGAGTGGAAACCAATTTTCTTCATTGGCTCATCAGGAATATAATATTTCCAGTTGTATAATTACTAAACCTAGGGCATGTTGGTTTCACCTTTTCGCCACGTGTAGGCCTGCCCTAATGAGAGTAAAAAAGTTGGACGGCATGAGTTAAACAAAATCTCATCTTATCTTATACTAACCATTCAGAATTTGTCACCCATAATTCATCCCTGACATTTTAACTGTTTTATCTTGCGGATAGCGACAAATATTCAGGCTTTAGTAACTAAATGTTTATACATTTTTACAGCCTATGATGGCAGTCAAAATATTCAATGGGATGAGTATTACCTAATAAAGAATGCATTGGCACATATATGACATCACACACTATCTCTTGAGGAGACAAAATTGTGGCGATCATTGTTCAACATTTACGCGATATTACAAAGCAGATAATTGTGATATATAGATAAGGGAATGTGACAGGATATGAATAATATGGAACCTATAAACCATAATCTATTGGTGCAATGCAACATTTGAGATGAGATTAGCATCCCTTTAAGGTATCACTCACCTGGAACATTGAGAATTAGACTCAAAACACACATTTTGGAACTTAGCGCACCCAAAGCATCATTCCAGTAGTAAGTTTTCTAAGATATACAACTCTTTGCCTTAAAATGGCCATTTCCTTTTGGTAGATTTTCTTTGTCTTGATAAACCTTGGCCACTATCCTGTTAACCCATGAAATTTCATTGACTTGATTTCAAGACAACTATGCAAAAAAGTTGTTGAATATTTTGAAACCAATTTGACTGGAATCTGTTGCAACAGCTTCCAGAAAAATTAGTTTCAAAATATTCAATAGAACCTTTCTTACATCACAAAGAAATTTGTGTTTCTGATCTTGCAGGAAAAAAGAGGAAATATGAACATTTGTGAGTGAAATGCACAAATCAAATATTGGCCTGAAATGTGAATATTTTGAAGAAATATGAAAATTTTGTCAGAAAATGACATGAACTATATCCAAACTGGCCAGCAAAGATGGGCATCCAGGCTCGTAATTTATATACAAATCAGGTTTAGTATGAATTAAATATATCTTGTACATATATTTGATTTTGTTATACAGAGCAAGATGCAGATGTACAGAGAAACACACAAATTTCAAAATTTATATGCATGCATAAACTACCCACTATGATTTAATTGTTTGAAACCAATTTAAGTGAAAGCTATTTTTTAGAATTCAAATTGCTTTTTAAAAGTAACATGATTGATGCTTCAAATATCAATTCACCTTTACTGAGTACCCACCCATCATATGATGTCATAATGAAATGCGTGATGTGTACAATGACATCATAATGAATGACGTCATGAATGATGTCGATAAGTACGTCACGAACGCATATTTGAAGACGGTCTATGCATTGTTGTACAAATTGTTTGCTTTTACTATTTAATAAATATTCTGTTGAATATTTTGAAACTAATTTGACTGGGCGCTGTTGCTGCCATAGGCAGCAACAGCACCCAGTCAAATTAGTTACAAAATCTTCAACAGCTTCCCTGTATAGTTTTCAGGAAATTGATAGCTAGGGCATTTGGGGATCGCGCAATCCCAACACGGCGAGGTGTGGGTGGAGCTTAGCTAGTGATGGGCGGGGCATAGCTAAAAATGGAAAGGTCCATTAATACAGCCTGTTCTGAATCTAATGCTCTACGTACTTGTTCATTCTTATTTTTTGCCATTTCCAGACACATTTTACAAAATATGGTCAAGAAAATTTCATTAAAATTTCCTTTTTCAGACCTGGCAACCTTTTTACATTGACCGTTCTCGAGCCAGTCATTCCACTGTACATCTTTAAAATTACTCTCTTTGCAATTGCTGGTCCTGCAGATGGACATGCAGAATCTGTGTTTGGCCAGTTGGGCCATTAAATGGTTAAACACATTTTATGATATATCACAACCTGTGCCTGTTTAAAACCTTTCAATTTAAATTGTCAGAATTAGAACCACAATCGGCTGCACAAGATTCTAAGATTATTTATATTTTACGTTGCTGTCAAAATGAGAACCAGCGGTATTTGCAACTTCGAAAATTTCCCAACATTTGCAAACCAATAGCGCAGAATGTTCTTTTTCGGATATTCTTTTAAGCATTGAAAACAGTTTCTTAAGTTTCCATACTTTTGCCTATCTTGCGATATACTAAGTGCTTTCCCATTAACACTTGAAATTTGAGTCTTCATTTCAAGACAGCCATACAGGAAAAGATGTTGAATAGTTTGACACTAATTTGACTTGAACTATTAATTCAAAAAAGCTTTGTCACTTCTGGTCTGTAAGCATTATAGTGTTAACCTTTACCACTCTGATATCAATATTTTATCTTTTACTGTGTCGCTAGAAACTGGTATACATTTTCAAATAATTTTGGTGGACAATGTTGCTGTCTACATCTTCCACCAAATTTGTTGAAAAATGAGCAGTTCATCTTCTAATTTAATTTAAAAATTTTAAATTTTGACATCAGAGTGGTAGGGGTTATCGGGAAGATCTAGCATGTCTAACCAGACTGTTAAGAATAAAATATTTATCAGATAAATAAAGAATTATGAAGTTTGAAATGAAATATCAATTATTGATGCCAATTAAAGCTTGAGAATGCACCAGTGTGGTATAATCTACCTACTTAACACTTTCCCCACATCTCATTTTGAAGGCAACCATACAGGAAAACTGTTGAATATTTTGAAATTAATTTGCCTGGAAGATGTTGCTGCCCTAGGCAAAATACTCAAAAGAATAAGTTTTATTTTAACAAATCTCTGAAAAAAATAAAGCTACTTTCCTATCCATTGTTGTTCATTCACCTTCTGCAGAATGAAATTCCACACTTTTCTGTACATCATAATCTAGATCTAATTTATCAACTTCCAAACCCACAATTTATATGATGCCTCCAATCAGACAATTTGAGAAAAATGTAAGAATTAATAGTCCAAATTGGTAGTAAGTTAATATTAACTGCTGTGCATTTTATGCAAGAATGAGAAAAACAATTAACAATTAGGGGAGTCCACAGTAGGGGTAGGAGATGCAGTTTCTATCCACATCAATCTATGGGGGAATTAATCTCACCCAACCCCCTCCCCCCTACCTCACCCCCTGCAAACAAGGAAGGATGCAACATTCACGCAAGCACTATTCGTCCAATTTATAAAAAAATACTGTCTGAAATGGCTTCTGTCTAATTTTTAAAATCCCCCCCCCCTACTTTTTGGAAGCGACCACCCTTCGTAAATCCCTCCCCTTCTGTACCCCAAATGCTCTCTCCAGGCTTGTAGGTTTCCACAAATACCTCCCACCCCGCGCGCGCACGCACGCATGCACACACTCACACACATGCACCTGGCTTCCCACCCCACCCTTCCTTTCTTTTTGGGTGGGGGCATGCATCCATGTCATAATACTTTTTTCAGACCCTTACAAGAAGATTTGTTTAATTTACCATTGGAATGGCTCGCTCCTGAGGGTTCTGGGCTGTCTGGCTAACCCTTTCGCAACCACACCTGTTTAACCCTTTCATTGATGAATTCCCCATATTTCAATTTCAAGACAATGATACAGGAAAGAAGTTGAATATTCTGAAGTTAATATGACCGAAAGTTGTTGCTGCCTTAGACAGCATGCAATTGCCTCCAGTCATATCAACTTCAAAATATTTAACAGAATATATTCTATGCATTGGAAAGAATGTACATTTTCAGGGATTTCTCAGTGAAAAGCTTAACAAAATAATGTGAAAAGGTTCATTTTGTGTAGTCTCACTATAAATGAGATACGTATGGATAATCTTGACCTCCTATCACCAATAGGCATTTAAGGGACAGGAGTGAGGGCTCTGGGCTGTGTGGCTATATTGGATACGGTCCGAGTCTGCTCTGATTCAACCCGCCCCTGTGACAGATATTTGGACAGACTTCTGGCCCATCAGTCTGTCCAAATATCTGTCACAGTGGCGGGTTGAGTCAGAGCAGACTCAGACTATATTGGATAGCACATTCTCCCCAAGCACAATTGGTTAACAAGATGCCAGAAGAATCATTTTGTGTAGCGCCTCTATAAATAAGATAATTCTTAGTATCTTATTTCAATTCTATGACTTTTACTTGCAATTTTCTGGTTTAAAACTATTTTTAAAAAGGCCTGAGACTACCCGAGGGAATCACGAAAGCTGGTAACAATATATACTGACAGCGGCTCTGCCGTACCCGACTGGTGAATTTTTAGTTTTGCCACTTTGTTTTGGTGAAATATAGAAATGACATAAATATTTTAAGTTACAGGTGGCGAAACTATCCATATTATTGCTATATAAATTAATGTTTTTCACATTTTGACAGCTGTCAAAAAGAAACCGGACCTCTGTTCGCGTGCAGTGTATTATGGGCAATTAGAAATCTCTGAATAGATGACAAACAGGCATATAGACTTGTGAACAACAGGCATATAGACTTTTGTGAACTCCAATACGCTAGTGGAGAAGCAACTAGACTTGACGAGCTAGGACTGGCTGACAGGCTACACCAAGCCTAATTCACTTTCAGCTGTAAACAATATCATATCAAATCAACATATGTAAATAGGTAGTCCATCCACAGGCATTTGAGCATATTTCATATTACTACTATATATATATATATATATATATATATATATATATATATATATATATATATATATATAATACACAAGGTGGTCAGCTCTTTGTATGTAAACAGACACAAATATGTGCACTGCTCGCATCATTTGCATTTTGATACATTTTTAGTTGTGTCACTATGACCTTGATATTTTTAGCATCCAATTTTATCACACATATTCAGGACCCCATTGGCAACCTTTGACCAAAGTCTGGTTAACGTCTCTGGGTGGGAGAATCAGAGTTATTTATAAACTGTCTTTCAGACACATAGTTTTTAAAATAATCATTTTTATTTCTCCTCCCCCCCACCACTTGTCAACACTTTTGAAACTCATTTTGAAAATCATTTGTTATCAACAGAACTCCTACAGTTTATAATAAGGAAAAATTAGTTACCTAGTTAGATGAATCATCCTGGGATCAGGACCAACTTTTTCGGAAATATCCTACTGTTTAGTTGTGATTCTTATATGGTATCATTACTACATGAAGATGTGTATCTGTAGGTCTGCCCAAAATGTCTGTCTGTCCAGCCATCTCTGTCAATGATACCTTGTCAGCGCAACTCATACAGTTTTGTTGCAGTTGTTTTGAGACTTGGTAAGTGTACCTTTAATGCCTGATGATGTGCATGTGTTCGCCATATGTACATCCATCCATCTGTTCCGAATATCTGTCTGTCTGACCATCTATATTTGCAAATTATTTATTGTCAATGCAACTCCTATAGTTTCTAAAGTTGTGATTCATGTGAAATTTGGTAAATGTTAGTACCACATGAAGATGTGCCTTTTGTGGCAAAATCCATCTGTTTATCCCAGAGTTATCTCCCATGAAAAATGTAAAATTCATCAAAATTTTCTTTTTCAGGCCAGAAGAGTTTTAAAGTTATGCTCACAATTTTTTGGACTGGTCATATTATTTCAATACGCAGTGCCATGATTCTGTGTCAATGAATTCTCTCCATATTTGCCAGAGTTACCTCCATTGAAAAAATTGGCTCCCTCAGGCCAAATTTCGAAGAATTCTGAACATACTATCACATTGATATATTATATGGAAACACAGTCCAATGATGTGGTTTTAGTGAAATCTATATCCATTTATGCTACGGTTATCTCCCTCGACAGACTTTAAATTTGGTGAAAATGTTGTTGCTGCTAGAATGCTTGAAAATGCATAGAGATATTCAGTTCTACCGTTAAAATTCAACTAAAGGATGCAGTGTTTTTTTTGCCAGATTACATGTTCTAGAAAGGGTGTGTGTCCTATAATCGAGAACATTCATTGAGCACATTTTTGGGTCAAAACCTTTCTTAAAATGTCAACGGTTATACCACGGAAATTGAACTAAATGTTACCCTAGACAATTCGCGCCGCCTGACGACTATGTTTAATGTATACTCCAAAAACACCAAGCGGAAGTGAAATTATTAAATTTGACCACCTAAATATTGCTTATTCTGTAATAAATATCACTTATTACATCAAAATTAATCCAGAATTTGACATAAAATGGCGTTGAGAAAAGATACTCGTATAAATCACATGATTCGCCTCCGATCGCAAAAGATCTTTATTCTAATTAGAGCGAGTACTCAGATCTAAATATTCTGGACTCAGAAATTGCTATATATCATCATTGCGCGATAGGAACTGAATGTTCCTGTACCCGTTTGTTAACCAACTCCTGTTAGTGCATAAGATCACACAGCGCCTCCAAACGCAAAAGAGTCATTACAACTAGTGACCATCTGAATATTCCCATACCCGTTTGATAACCAGCTCTGGTTAACACATAAGATTACACAGTGCCTCCAATCGCAAAAGAGACAGATAACCAAGTCCTGTTAGCGCATAAGATCACACAGCGCCTCCAAATGCGAAAGAGCCATTACATTCTGTTTCTGTCACATGATTTCTATATTTTCAAGGAGACATTTTATGCCAAAATTAGATTGATTTGAATGCAGTAAAGAATCTTTATTGATGATAAATGATATTTAGGTGGTCCTATTTACTAATTTCTCTTCCACCATGATAATTTTTAGTCATACATTAAACATAGCGCTGAGTGATGGTAATTTTTGATACCAATTTTTGATTTTTTTTAAAGGTACTTTTTTCTAAATTTAACAGCGTCTTATACTTGAATACAAGAGTTTATTGGGCAGATTTTGGTCAAATTTGGGACAGCGTCCTATATTCGAGTGTGGCCTTTAGTCGAGAAATCACGGTAATTTGATTGATGGATACCATATAAGAGAACCTCAGTTGTGATTCTGTTTTAGCAAAATCTGTTTGTATTTCCCAGAGTTATCTTCCCTGAAAAACTTAAAATTCAACAAATAGTTTCTTATCCATACATAATCTTGAGGCGTTTCGAACCTGCAAATCTTTTTTTGGATATATCAAGGGAAGATGCAGTGTGAGGTTTTCATTAAGAAAATAATTGTCCTTTATAATTAACGTTATATCAACTCTTGATGTGTGTTTATCTGAAATGTTTGGATCCGGGATGATATGCCATCTTCTGATGGCTGTTGCTTAATCTGGTCTGGCCATGACCTTTAACCTTTCGACCCCAAATTTATTACACATTTTTAGGACCCAACGGATAACATTTCCCCCAATTTTAATGTTGTATATATCTAAAGCTCTTGAAGCTACAGCCTGAAATAAGCTTTTGTGATTGGCTGGCTGGCTAGCTGATGGACTAACTAGCTAACTAAGTGACATGTTAGGTTATTGAGCTGCTACGCACAGCTAACAAATTGATCAACTGGTAGAGCTGAAACAATATAAGCACCCATGACACTTAGCTGCATCTGTATAAAAATATTTGTCACAGTGAGGAAATCAACATGCCGTGTTTGGCAGCAACGGGCATATGTCATATGACGCAAAAACTGGATCAGTTTGTATAATTTCTTTACCAGTTATAAACATTTTTATGTACCCTAGAAAATCATAGTAAAACACATGTTGTTTGCACAACTAATAAGAAAATGGGTAGAATAATTATTTATTTATGCTGCATTTTGATAAAATCGTCAAATGTGTAGTGATTGATGTATCTGTTCTATAGAAATAGACATGTTTTGGCAATGTCAACAAAACAAGGAGTATGCAAGAATGCAAAAAGGACTAATTGTTAGAAATTGGCTAGCCTGGAGTATACACCTGTATTTATTAAGTCTCCAAAATATTAATAATAATAAAATATTACACTTTGGGTCCATTACATGTGTAAGACTTCAGACGTAACCCTTTGATGGCCATACCGACCAAAATCGGCCTTTGCTATGGTCTTGGGAATGTCCATTTACAGGCCAAGAGAATATAATTTTTGAAAATTTACCTGTAACCGAGCCAGTCCTTCCAGTGATAAAATTTCCAAAATTATATTCTCTTGGTCTGTAAATGGACATTCAATAAGAAAATATTTAAATATTCTTGACCAAATGTTACCATTAAATGGTTAACAAGCCTATAAAGTGGTGTTTTCATCCATCTGTAGAAAATCACGTTTGTGTGTCTTATACATTGCAGGCTATCTCAGGACCTACAAGCTGTTATTGCCTATGAAGAATGCCTCTTCACAAACCAACAGAAGGTATGTATACTGCAGTCCACAATACGCCAATCAATGCTTATCTCCTGGGCAGAAGTTTTCACTAAGCCAGCAAAGTGGAGACAATTCGAAAATGGTTCATGGAGAAATTCATCAACAACAATGATGAACCCTTGCATCTGTTTTCAGGTGCTCCCAGGCTATTACTAACACCTATTGAAAGTGCAGAAGTTGAGAACGTACTCAAGGCCCGGAAAAATTTATGAGCATCTAGACCAGATGGCATATGCAATGAATTATCCAAATATGCAGGTGACATTATCTTAAAACCGATCATGCACCTAATCCATTATGCACCATCTTCCAATCTATGCTGGTACCATTATCGCGCAACTCACACCCAAGAAGCAACAAGGCCCCGAGCCAATCTGCTGCCCATTGTGCTTCTCAACAGCATATGGAAAATTCTATTCAATGTTGCCCTAGGCCGCATCCGAGACAAGATCGATGCCTTCACTGGATCCTGTCAGAGTGGCTTCAAACCTTGACATAGCTGTGCAGACATTGTATGCACTCAATGCGCGCTTGTGTCAGTAGTCCTGTTGCACGATACTAGATTTACTATGATAGGCAAATTGCAATGAAGATGGACTGTTGCTAGTGAGACTACTACTCACAGAAACCAATCTGAGTGTACGAGTCAAGACAGTGAAGCCAGCACAAGACAGTGAAGCCAGCAGAGGTTGAGACACCACTCAGTCCCCTCAGGAAGAGGTGGTGTCTCTATCCATTCTGCTTTTAACTTGCTGCAGCTTTAAAATATGTGTTGCAAAATTCCACAAAACCAATTTTTGTACAATGGAACCTGTGTCCCCTGTGTCGTGATGCTGTACAACTGTAATAGCTTGGCAGCTCCAACAGCAGCTCTAGACATGACTGATGACTGCCACTGCAAACACTGCACCATCACTGGCCACCGGTGGCTGGACAGCATAATTTCCAACGATACATGCAATACATCGGCACTGTTACTAAGAGTCACCCAGCAAAGATGGGCCATGTTTGACCATGTGCTAAGGATGTACCCACACAGAGCCTTGGAATTTGCCCTATTAAGAGCCAGTAAATATAAAGCCAGGAGATGATGTCATAAATGTGTTACGCATGCTGCGAAGCGACCTCAAGAAAATAGGAGTCTGTACACTCAGTCCTTTTTAAAGATTTTGGCTGAGGATAAGACAAAGTGGTTAAAGATGAAGAAGCACTGATCACAGCCATAAGATGTTTCTAGTACTTCAGCCACAGAATACAGTGCATCATCATTATTCATCGTCGTCGTCATCATCTAAGACTGTACATGTAATTTGTTCCTTGAAACCATATGTCATTCCAATATTCCCAAAATGTTATGTAATCCATGTGGGAAAACCCCTCCATAAAACCATAATTTGGCTTCCTTATTACTGGTATAGTTATTTTTTATAAAGGTAGCCAATGAATTCAGTCATGTGACCAATATCTGACAGGAAATTATTTTGCCAGTTCATTGGCATTACATGTGCATAATATAGATCTTCATACAAATGAATGTTTATTATTACTATAATTATCTAATCATGTGTCTGACAGGGTCATTCTGGATAAATAAATATTTTGAGTGTTTAGCTGTCAGAATGTCGCGAGTTTGATTCCTGGCCAGGCTGCGGCATTGTCCCTGAGCAAGGCACTTCACTCTGCATTGTTCTACTACACCATCTGTAAAATAGGTACCTGTTGTTGGCAATATGGAATGTAAAAGCCATTGAGCACCCAAAGGTGGCAGACAGGCTCTATGCTCACAAAGGAAGTTGAGATTGTGCGGGAATAAAAAATAATGCCCAATGATCAGGTGGTAAAGTTGGAAAGTGAGCTGAGCAGGGCCATTATGTATGATTACTGTATTCTGTGGCTGTAGTAGTAGAAACATCATACAGCTGCAATCAGTCCTTCTCTTTTGACCACTGTGTCTTGTCCTCAGCCAAAATCCTTAGCTTCCTCAGGTCCATTGAGTATCCCTAATCCTGCTTTCTTGAGGTCACCTCGTAGCACGCTTAGCAGATTTATGCAATGATGTCCTTTGTTGGCCCTGTATTTGCTGGCTCCGAGTATGGCGAATTCCAAGGCTCTCTGCTGGTGTGTCTTCTGGCATCCTTAGCACATGGCCAAACATCGACCATCTTTGCTGGGCAACCTTTACATTCTACTTCGAATAATACTTACCAGATGTACTATTATGATAATGTCTATTATCTAGTCTAGCTCAAAATAAACAACTCTGCACTCTCCATGGTCCTGCCCATACTGTGTCCGGGAATTACCATAGCCTCCAGGTACCGAGTCAATTACCAACAACAGTCAGATTCGTCTATTTTGCTCGACTTTGCAGTCACGTTTTTTAGTCAGCTTAATTTAGTTAAAATTTTGCGCTTAGAGTGTATTATTAGCGTTGCCAACGCTATCTTCATGGAAGGAAACGGGAAATCAACACAGGGGCAGGTTGTATCAATCTAGAATTAATACATTCGTGCCGTAATGACTGTTTAAAATTTCCTTAAATTGGCACATTGTTTTAAAATGGTAGCCATTGTTGGAGTCGCTCCGCTACCCGTTAACTTTTTAATCTTATCCGGGTACTCGGTTAATTTCTCTTGCGACAAGGTTCCTTCCAAGATGGATGCGCCCTTAGCCAAGATGGTGGCACCCATGATTAACGTTTTGTTTTGGCTTGGCGTGTCTATGCACCCTTTTTTAAGCTGATCTTTAGCTCTCACTTCACTGCCGAGGGTGTTTGTAGCGATCGGTCATATTTTCTTGGCTATTTTAACGTTAGTTAATTACCAAGTTGTGTTTATTAAATTTTCACTCTAGAAATTTTCAAATATTTCATGCCTAAAACTTGGTTATCATTAATTTGAGAGAAAGTTAATGTTTTTTAAGTAATTTAAAATTACAATCAAGTAAATTGTGCGTGTTGCTCGTCGTCATATTATTATGTGCAGCGTTTTAATTCTTATTCTGTGTTCGCAGAAAGTGAATGGGCAAGGCAAGGCCCTGCCTGATATGCTTTGCTCGCGCTGTAACCGCTTCATGAAGCGGAAGTTCTCGGGACATCACTGTGTTGCCTGCGCGAAGTGCAAAGTTGGAAAACCTTGCGATGTATGCGCGAAGTGGTCGTCGGAGATGGTGGCGGAATTTGATCGTGATCGGCGTGCACGTTTGGAGAGAATCGTGAAGGACAAGGCAGCCAAAGTGGATCAGATGTCAGTCAAAGGTTTGGAAGAGCGCCTGAATGAGCGGATGGACTCAACCTTGGCTGTTTGAGCGACCCAATTCAAGGTGATGTTTGAATCCTTTCAGTCCACCTCCTGATGGAAGACTCATGCCAGAGTGTTTACAGGTGACAGAAACCGGTGCCTCCCGTGGGTCACCAACAGGTTTTGTACGGGTTTGTCAACCGGGTGGAGTTGTTGACGTCCCATCGGGCATTTTTCACCTGGATTTCGCTCAGTCCGGAGTGCCGTCGGAGTCATGTTATACGGCTCCCATCGGCGTTGCGGACGCGGTTATGATGGCTCCTCTCGGAGTCCCATCTGCCGTAGTCCCGGCTCCCGTGCTGGAGCCGATAGATTATGGTGATTCCGTATCTGGAGATTCGCTAGATACTGGAGCCACAAGTAGTCAAGCCACAGACCCGCTTCGAGTGGGAGGTTTGGTCCAAGCTCTCAGCATGGATCGTCGGTGGCCTTTTCATCCAAGGAAGATGAGAATGATAGTCCTTTAATGGACAAATCATCTTTTTGCACCGAAGCTGAATGGATGCAGGCCCTTGGCTGGATGTCCGACCGTCTCGGTTTGACATTGGTTCAGGGATCTCAGCATGATCTGGCGATGGAGTGGATGTTAGAGCGTGCGGCTAGCACTCTATCGAGTGGCTCTTCAGCCATGCGGACTCTTCCCTTGGACATCAGACTTCTGACATGTTAGAAGTCACGGCTTACCATCTGGTTCAGCCCGAGTATTCATTGCCTAAGGAGATAAGGAGCAGGGTCCGCTTTCCAGAGCAGGTCTACCATCAGTATACTCGTGTTCCTCGGCTTTCAGTCGGGGAAAGAGAAGCGCTGAATAGGCAGTTAGCTGGAAAGCCAAGGGTCATTCTCGACCCCTGCTTTCCCAAGCTAACAAGGATCCCTTCAATGAGTTAACTCTCATTGATGGTGTGGCAAGAGCGGCTATGGCTGCTCTCTTGCACGGATGCACCATCCTGCAGGGTATGCTGACTTGTGCGGCGGAATGTGGTGAAGTGCCAGAGGCTGCGCCCTGAGTTGTCCGGGACGCCATGCGCTTGTCTCAAGATTGCCTGGCCAGGGTGATCACCAGATCATTGGCGGAGCGGAGGAGAATGGTTCTCGATTGTGTAGAACCAGGACCGGAAATGAGGGCTGCGTTATCTTCATTGGTCCGGGCTTGTTTGGCGGCTCGACACGACATGCCCTCTCCAAAGTTGCGTCTATGGTGGCAGAGCAGGAGATTGTCGGCAAGTCATGGAAGTCGACGAGGGGGACTCGGCCGTAACAGTCTTACAAGCAGCATCGACATGAGCGGCAGAGGCAGCGCCAAAGATCGCCCTTCCGTCCTTCTGGCCATGATACCCATCGGGCATCCGGTTCACAAGGACATGCCGTTCGTCTTCATACAAGTCCTCTAATAAGAGGCTGTATGAAGATAATAGGAAGGGTGGCGGCGGCTACCATAAGGATAGATGTGGCAGCAGTCCCAGGCCATCATATTCCAAGAAGCCACCAGGTGGCCATGGTGGATGGTCCTGACGGGCTTACGGTGAGACCTGTACCGGTGGCGCCAGGAACGCAGGGAGTCGAGAATCTTCAGCCAAGCGAATTAACGTCATCGCACAATATCGACCGCGAGTTGTGTGCAGGTTCCTTCCATCAAAGGCAGACTTCAACTGTTCTCAAACCAGTGGGAACAGGTCGTGCAAGATTGTTTAGTCTGTCATTGGCTAAGAAACGGCTACGAACCGGACTGGCTCATCCGTCAATCATTAGTTCCGTTAACATCGACTGCAGTATCGACTCCCGTTCCAAGGGAATCCGATCATCTAGATGCCATTTCCTCAGAAATCATAGATCTTCAGCAGAAGAATGCGATTCATTTACTCCGCAATCAATCCTCTCTGGGCTTCTATTCGATAATTTTCCTCGTTCCAAAATGCACCGGAGGTTGGAGACCGATTCTTAACCTCAAACCGCTGAACAAATTCATTATTTCACCAAAATTTCAGATGGAAACTGTGGCAGCGGTGATGACAGGGCTGAGAAAAGACATGTGGGCAGTATCGATAGATCTGAAGGATTCATATTTTCATATTCCAATGTCAATCCCTTTTCAGAAATACCTTCGCTTTGCGTTCCAAGACAATGTTTGGGAATTCAATGCACTTCCTTTTGGTCTGACCACAGCCCCAAAGTGGTGCTCGCCATGACTTCTTATCTTCGCAGGAGAAACATAGCTGTTCATACTTACATAGACGACTGGCTGCTGAAGGCAGGGAATCCAGTCACTTTGCGCAACAATCTTCAGCTAGTCCTGGCCTTATTAAAGGACCTAGGATGGATTGGAAATCAGAATTGACTCCATTCCAGTATCTGGGAATATTTTTCAATCTCAGGAACGGCGTAGCTTTTCCGGCAGAGAACAGAGTCAAGAGCTTGATTGCAGTTCTGGAGTCAGTTTCTCTAGGAGCCTTTCTGACGGCGCATCATTTTCTCAGAATACTGGGTTTACTAGTATCTCTGGAGAAGTATTTAATGTCATTCTGGTTTCAGAGAACGGATCCGTTGTCTCTGAGGATACCAGTAAAAGAACTGTTGATATTCCATCTTCAATGGTGGTTAACAGAACAGAATCTCCTGCGAGGTATTCCTCTACTACCTCCTCACCCGCAGATGTCCATCTTTACAGATGCATCGACAATGGGTTGGGGAGCAGTACTGGACAATCTGTCAGTGTCAGGGGAATGGGATCGGACCAATGCGCAGAAACACATAAATGTTCTCGACTTATTAGCGGTGGTATTAGCACTTTGAAAATTTGAGAACTTAATCCGAGAAGATTGTCCTAGTAAGGACAGACAACTCAACAGCGGTCTTATTTGAACTGCCAAGGTGGGACGAGATCACCAGAGTTGTGCATGATTATATGGAACCTTCTGCTGTGGTACCAAGAGAGGAATATTCTTCTTCTGGCAGCACACATTCCAGGAAGATTGAACATCCTAGCAGATGCTCTCAGTCGAATGACGGTTTGTCGTCCGACGGAATGGCAGCTCAACCAGTCGGTAGCCGAGGTTCTCTTCAAACATTGGGGCAAGCCATATGTGGATCTATTTGTGATGAAAGGAAACGCAAAGATGGTCACATATGTGTCACCGATCCCGGAGCCGCTAGCTCTAGCAGTAGATGCACTGGCGATAAGTTGGAAGGGAATGTACGCGTATGCGTATCCTCCTACAATTCTCATCCCAAAAGTTCTGGCAAAGATAAGAGAGGGCATATGCCAAGTACTACTGATTGGCCCTCATTGACCAGGCCGATCATGGTTTACGGATCTGCTGGACCTTCTGGTCTGCAATCCAATCCCTCTTCCAGACAGAAGGGATCTGATTTCTCCGAACAGAGGTCTGTATCTTCACGACAGATCGGAGATGTTCCAATTGACTGCATGGATGTTATCAAGCAGCGAGTAGTTGAGGGTGGCTTTTCTGAGCAAGCAGCGAAATTTGTCACTTCAGCCAGAAGAGGGTCAACCAACAAGACATATAACTATAGAATCAACAAATTTGCAGAGTGGCGTAAGAGAAGAGACATTTTTCCCATCTGTTCAACACATAGCAGATTTTATCTGTCATTTAGTAAAGGAGCGCATTGACTATAAAGTCACGCTTCTGGTGTATAAATGCGTAAATGGCCTGGCACCACCTTATCTATCACCACTAATTTCCAGAAAAATACCTGTAAGGTCACTCGGATCAAGCGTCCATCTGGAATTCTCTTCCCTCAAAAATTCGGAGCTTTCATACCATCGAATCATTCAAAACTCAACTGAAAACATACTTCTACAAAAACGCCTTAAATGCCAAGGATTGAATCGTGGCAGGTGCATCCACAGATAGTCCCATATGAATCGTCAGTGTGTCAGTATATCAGACATGTGAAAACTGGTCGGCCAAACCTAGACTTTTTAGTCTTGGCGCGGTGGTCCAGCGGAAAGATGTCTGGTTGCTGATGCTATGCGGAGTTGCAGTATGGCGGTTCGATCCCCTGACCAGGAGATGGTGATCAACAAATTAAACTAATGGGTACATGACTGTCGGCTGGATAGCAATTGGAAATTGAAGCCGCACGTTGCCAGTGCGTCAATAAAATAAAAATACATACATACATACATACATACATACATACATACATACATACATACAGACATTTATATGAGGTTGACAAGCTTGTACTGTCAACCCTAGCAGCATATAAGTCTGCATTAGCTTCAGCTGTTCCCAGTCTGGCCACTGTAGGAGTGGAGAACGACACTTTGAATGAAGTTATTAAAGGAATGAGTAATTTGCGATCTAGACAGCCAATTCCTATCCCAGCATGGAATCTATCTCTTGTTCTACAGGTTTTAGGGCATGCTCCCTTTGAACCAATTAGATCTATAGATACTAAACTGTTAACTATTAAGTCAGTTTTCTTGGTTGCAGCAGCATCGGCGAGAAGGAGAAGCGAAATTCATGCGCTTTCTGCCGAACAAGATGGTTTTGTCACTACGGGTGAAGGTTTAAGACTACTTCTACGTCTTTGTTTCCTGGCAAGAATCAGTCACTTAAATATCCAGGACAGTCGATCAATTTGCCAAGTTTAATTAGACATGACCCAAACTCTTCTGCTTGGTGTCCTGTCAGATGTCTGAAAATGTGTAAGAAACGTACTGAGGAGTGGAGAGATGACCTGAAATCTCTGTGATTATGTCTCAAAGCTCCAGATCTTCGCGCCTCGAAAGATACAATTTCTCGATGGATAGTTGATGCTATTCAGATGTTGCACAAAATCGCAACTGGATAGCAGATTGATTGTGCGAATGCCCATCAAGTCCGAGCATTAGCAGCAGCATCGGCTGTTTATAAGGGTGTCTCTTTAGAGGAGGTGATGTCTGTAGCACAATGGCATGTCGAGTCGTCATTCACTGATTTCTACCTTCACAGTATCTCCAGCGTGCTTAATCCAGTAGCCGTCGCCAATTTGTCGAATCTTAACTAAAGCCACATCTGACCACAATTTTCGCATACATCATAGGGTTCTTCCACATGCACTGAGCAGTGGTGATGCACATGATCTTTGAGCGACCATGGATTGGGCAGAGCTCCTGTGATGATCAAGAAAGACCAAGTACTCAGAAAATGAAGTGTTTTCTTAATTTAAGTGACTAATATTAATTTACTTACAGGCGAATTCCCAGTAAAAAAAAGTGAAAAGTCTGGTTCAAGAGTATCTTATTCATTGCAACAGACATTAGACTCATTCAAATTTGAAAATCTAATTGATATACTGATAGTTTCTTTCAAAATTAGAAGTTGTAGTAGCTTCTTTGCACTCTCCTGGACTGCCCTAGCTGAGACTTGCGGCTGACACGGGTCTGGTGGGTTGGGTATTGCCTCCCCTTTGACAGCCATCTAGAATTTGTGCGGACAAATGAGGGGTAGGGGAGCGCGGTCTAGACCATGGAAGTTTAGCACTCTATGAGGTCAGATGGTGGAAATCCAGAGTTTATCCTAATAGTACATCTGGTAAGTATTATTCGAAGTAGAATAAAAAAAGCATCCGCTTTTGTTTCTACGAGAATTGTTAATACTTACCAGATGTACTATGGCCTTTCTCAGCTGCCCCGCTGAGATGCTTTCGCTGTTTGTCAAGACAAATATAAGACAAATCTGACTGTTGTTGGGAATTGACTCGGTACCTGGAGGCTATGGTAATTCCTGGACACAGTATGGGCAGGAGCATGGAGAGTGCGGAGTTTTAATTGTTTGTTTTGAGCTAGACTAGATAATAGACATTATCATAATAATCTGGTAAGTATTAACAATTCTTGTAGAAACAAAAGCGGATGCTTTTTTGAGACAGCGGTGTCGTATTACACATCTTATATAGTGCATCGTTGGAAATTATGCTGCCTGACCATTGGTGTCCAGTGATGGTGCATAGGTGTTTGCGGTGGCAGGCATCAAGTTTGTCTAGAGTTGCCTTTGAAGCTGCCCAACTGTTACAGTTATACATCATCAAGGATACGCAGGTTGCATTGTATAAACGTAGTCTTTTTATCAAGGGCAACTTTGATAGATCTATGAATTCATAGCTTCCAGAAGGACTAGAAAGCTATGTTCCCCATGATGCAGCGTGCAGCAATGTCAGCAGTACTCGAAGGACTGGAAAGCTATGTTCCCCATGATGCAGCGTGCAGTAATGTCAGCAGTACTCGAAGGACTGGAAAGCTATGTTCCCCATGATGCAGCGTGCAGTAATGTCAGCAGTACTCGAAGGACTGGAAAGCTATGTTCCCCATGATGCAGCGTGCAGTAATGTCAGCAGTACTGCAAAGCATTGAGCCCAGAATTTTACTTTTCCTCCATAGTTCGCCACCACTGAGTGGATTGTCATTTTCTTTAGTTTCATGCTTTGTAGACAGGTATATGTGGGTGAACTCTGTTTTGGATTCATTCATAAAGAGATTCTCAATTTTTAGTTTGCTTGCAGCTATTGGGAGAAGTTCGTCAAGGGGTTTCTTTTCTTCGTCTATAAAGTCCACATCGTCGGCATATTCCATCTCTAGCGGCATGCCCAGTATTGACACCGAGGGGTTTGGTCTTGTGGAATTTTTTCGCACGAATTTCAATGCAGCAGCCAGGTAACAGGTGAAAAGCACAGAGGATAGACCATCTCCCTGTGTGGAGCCGATTGATGTCTCAAACTCTACAGTCTTCACTGACTTGACTCATACTGTCAGTTTGATGTCTGCAAGCAGTAGTCTCACTAGTTGTGGCTCATCTTCATTGCAACTGGCCTGGCGTAGTACATCTAGGATCTTTGAGCGCTTAATTGTGTCGAAGGCTCGTGACATGTCAATTCCCATTTTGTGGAAATCCCAGTGTTTGGACATGACTACCAACACAAGCATGTGTTGAGCCCATACAATGTCTGCGCAGCTGCATCCACGTTTGAAGCCATTTTGACATGATCATGTGAAGTCATCGATCTTGTCTCGGATGCGGCATAGAGTAACATTGGATAGAATTTTCCGTATGTTGTTAAGGAGCACAATGGACCGCAGATTGACTGGGGGGGGGGGGTTGTCAGGTGGCTTCTTGGGCTTGGGTGGCGAGATAATGGTACCTTGGCCTACAGCGTCGATGGGAAGGTGCTGCATAAAAGCTGAATTGATTAGGTGCGTGATCGGTCTTGAGATAATGTCACTTGCATATTTGAATAGTTCATTGCTCATGCCATCAGGTCCAGATGCATGTCCATTTTTCAGGGCTTTAAGTGCCTTCTCAACTTCTGCTGTATTAATTGGTGTGCATGCAAGTGCAAGCAGACTATAAACCGTGACCTATATCTATACCTAATAGTGTTATCATTTTGTTGTCAATTGTCTTATAGCCCTTTAATGATCAAGAAAAATAAGAATTCTTGCTTACTAAATGTCCATTTACAGGCCAACAGAAGCCTGGGGTTGTTTTTTTAATTTTAATTTTACCACTGAAATGACTGGCTGGATAACTGATCCAATCATTTGAGTGGTCCAGTTTAAAAAATAGTCTTCTCTTGGCCTGCAAATGGGGATTCCTCAAGACCACTGCCAAGACAAGTTTTGGTCGACTTGGCCATTGAGGTATTCACAGGGGACACTATGTTCAAAGTTACTAGAAAATTCACCAGCAACAAGCCTGTTTACATGTATTGTATTTGAGTGCAGGAGCACGAGCATAAAATTAGCCTTTTTCAGCACTACTGGCAAGACACAACACATGATTAACCATTTACATGTCAACTTGCAGTGGTCTTGAGAAATGTTCATTTGCAGGGCAAGAGAAGACTATCTTTAAAATTTAGCCACTGGAATGGCTAGCTCAATAAATGAGCTCGTTATTAAAACGGTAAATGGTCAAGAATAGTCATCTTTGCCTCCAAATTGACATTCACTGATCAAGCGTTTCGGTTTTTCAAATCTTGACCAAAGTGTTCACAGCGTATGTTAAATATCTTGAAGTGTGTGGTGTCTTTGTAAGCTGCCTAAGGCAGCAATGGCTTGCAGACAAATTAGACCATAGTCAAATCTTTGCTTAACCCTTTAATGATCAGCGGGCCAAAACCAGGCCTCTGCAGTGGTCTTGAGGAATGTCCATTTATAGGCCAAGAGAGGACTAGTTTTGAAAATTTATCACTGGAATGATTGGCTCAATCACCGAAACAGTCATTCTACTGGTAAATTTCCAAAAATATTCATCTCATGACCTGCAAATGGACATTCACTAACCCAATATTTTGATTTTCTTTACCAAATTTGAGCATTAAAGGGTTAATTAATTTCTATTTGCAGACCAACAGAATATTTCTACAAATTTACTATTTGAATTAATGGCTCTGGTATTCTCTTGGCCTGCAAATAGACATTCCTCAATACGCTTGCAGGTGCCAATTTTGTCTGGCTTAACTATAATGGGTTGAACAGCATGTGTGAATTATGACCTTGAAATCAAGATACAACGTACTGGCACTTCACTGTTGAAAGATTAAAGTATCTAAGTTATTTTTCTTTCAGAATGTTTTGAGTAAAGTAGCAACATGTCTGGATCTGCGATGTGAAAGCTTGAAGGTGAGATACAAAGATTAAATCTTTACCATATAAGATGATATAATTAATGAATTATGCAAATGACTAAAACAATGGTCTTTGAGACTAATCCTATCTACAATTGCAGAATTTTGTGACAAATGAGTGAATTGTTAGATTTCTTAAAAACAATAAAATACAGTTCGTATTTATTGGTTAAAATATCTCATCCTCATAAATCAAATATAGTGTTCATTATATATATTGTTTTTAAGAAATCTAACAATTCACTCATTTGTCACAAAAGATGTAGTATAAATTGAGTCTGACAGATAATATATCAATTAATTATTAATTATCTTAACATGCTTACATCTGTTGTGTGCAGGGTTTCTCATAAGGGTCCTTTTGAGGGTATGAACCCACAAAATGTAACTTGGGACCCCAAACGTTGTGGCACTGGGTCCCATGAGACCCCTGAAAATCTTGTATAATTTTTAAATACTAATTAGTTTTATATGTTTTTGTACAAACATAAGCACAAAATGTAGCATAGGACCCATTGTACTCTAATCTTAGCATGGATGAGAAAACCTGCATGCTTATCACAAATTTCCATGTTGGACCCCCAGATTTCAGTTTGGGATCCCCAGATTTCAGTTTGGGACCCCTAGATTTCTAGATGTAAGGTCCCTGGGACATCCAAAATTTAGATGCCATGAGAAACACTGGTTGTGCGTATGGTCATCTACTGCCACTCAGTCAACACGACTAATTCATTAAACCATTTCCTCACTCAATCATATGACGACATAATCATCTATGTGATGTGTATGCTGATGTAATAATCATGACATCATGAATGATTCTCTTAAGCGTGTCCTTAACGCTTAATAGTCCGACATGTTGTACGAATTGTATGTTTTTGCTATTTAAGAAACATGCTGTTGAATATTTTGAAACTGATTTGATTGGGCGCTGTTGCTGCCATTTAATTTCAAAATATTTAACAGCTTACATGTATATTTATCTGGAAATTGATAGTCAGGGAGTTCAGAGATCGATCGATCCCAACACGGACATGGTGTGGGTGGAGCTTAGATTGAGATGGGCGGGATATAGTTAAAACTAGAAATGTCCATTCTTTTCCCTGTCTTAATGTTCAATGTATTTTGTTCTCAGCATCGTCGGAGGAAATGTGGCATAACTTTGGATGATGTGAAGAAAGTAGAGCAAGGTACTGCATATTCTGCTTAACTCCACTTAGGAGAAGAGCAAAGATAACACACATTTCAAGCGCATTTGATCGCTATTGATAAAGATTTCAGAAACAATCCTTTTTAGATGGTTAGGTACAATATTGTGACGATATACGCTGTCCCACAATATCGTAGCTTTTGTCATAAAAGAAATGGTGCTATATGTTGTTTGTTTTTGCCTTGTGGCTTTAACCTTCAGCAGTTATGCTGGCCTTTTAACCCTTACCACTCTGATGACAATATTCTATTTTTTACTGTGTCAATATCAAAGAAACCGGTGTACATTTTTTAACAATTTTGGTGGAAGATGTTGCTGACAGTACCATATCCTACCAAATTTGTTGAAACATGAACACTAGTTCATCTTTAAATTTTAAATTTTTGATATCAGCATAATAAGGGTTAATGTTCTCCTGGCTAAAGACTGCAAACGCAGTGGCCTTGAGGAATGTCTATTTGGGGGGCAAGAAAAATCTATTCTTGTAAATTTACCTGTGATAAATTTTCAAAAGATAATCTTGTTTTAAAAATGGAAATTTTTCTGACAAATTTTCTTGAACAAATTTGATTATTGAAGGATTAACCACATACCAGGAAAAGAAGTTTGTCACTTTTGCCAATGGACCTTTCCAGTTTTAGCCATGCCCCGCCCATCTCTATCTAAGCTCCACCCACACTTTACCGTGTTTGGATTGATCGATCCCCGAATGCCCTAACTATCAATTTCCTGAAAATTATACAAGTAGGCTGTTGACTATTTTGTATCTAATTTGACTGCGTGCTGTTGCTGCCTATAAAATTAGTTTCAAAATATTCAACAGACTATTTATTAAATAGTAAAGACATACAATTCGTACAACATTCATTATGATGTCATTCCACACATCACGTCGTTGATTATGACATATGATGGATGGATAAAGTGGAAAGCTTTATTATCTGACAATATGACGAGTTTTCAACCCATATTCTCAATTTCATACAGATATATTTCCTCAAAATAAACACGCCTTTCCAAGGAAGCTGCCTAGTAAAGCACATCTTCTATGTTTCAGTTCTCTATAAACTGGACAGATCAGGCGGTAAGGAAGATGTCAGTTTTCCCGTGGACGTTGCAGAACTGCAACTTCAGACACAGCAACTCATGTTGCAGTCGAGGTAAGACTGTATTCATGAAGGTTAGAATGTGACTGAATTATAGATCTATAGCTATATCTCTATCTTATATACTTTCAGCCTTTGTTGGTCAGATTTGTATCAAGAAAATATTTCCTTATTCTATGTGCATTTGCATGGCAAGTGAAGACTTTTAAATGGACCACTGGAATGACTGGCTCGGTTATCAAGCCAGACATTCCAATGATAAATTAGAAAAACTAGTCTTCTCTTGGCATGTAAATCGACATTCCACTAAACTACTTCTGAGGCTGGGAAAAATCGAAAAGGCTATACCTTGTACAAAGGGTTAACTATCTGAGCCACGAGTAGACACTGTTGATTTACAATAATTGAAATTTATGTTCACTATTAGAACTGAATACTGTAGACACAGACGTAAACAATTCCAATGGCCATCAAATGAGTGTGAGAGATAAAGCTGTAATGCCTGGCCAAAATTACTTCTACGGTGTCTTGAGAAATGTCCATTTTCACACCAAGAGAAAACTATCTTTGAAAAATTACCCCAGAAAGTACTGCCTCGTTTATTGATTCAACTATTCCAGTGATAAATTTAGACATTTTTTTTTTGTTTGCCTGCAAATGAACATATATATATATAAATCAGGTGTCATTTTTAATTTTCCTCATTTCCCTCATTTTCAAATGTCTTTAGCTGCGGGTAGCAGCTCAATAAACCATCGTGTCTCTTAGTCAGTCAGTCAGTCACAAAAGCTTAGTTGTCAATAACTCTGGTTCTCCTGTGGATATCGTCACCAGACTTGGGTAGAAAATTGCCCATAGGTTCCCAAAGTGAGATAAATATGGGTGAGAAGGTTAAGGCCACAGAGCCAAAATTAATTAAAATATTTTTAAAACTATTTTGTCGATAACTCTAGTTCTATTGGAGATATCTTGACCAGACTTCGGTGAAATATTACCTGTAAAGGTCAGAAAAAAGTTTGAAAAAATTTGGGGTTAAAAGGTCAAATATCAAGGTCACAGTGACAATAAATAATTGTTCCAAATACGAATGACGCAGGTATTGCGAATGACGCAAGTATTGCACAAATGTGTGCTTGTTTACGTAGGTAGAGCAGTCACTGGATGCGTTAGACAGGTGTTTGACTGCATCCATTGTCGGCTTAACATATGTAGTGTAGCAAATGTATGTCAGTGTGACCTACTTTTCATGCTTCACATGCAGCTACCCAGATTCTCTCAACCGTGTTTTTTTATTGAAACATCTAATCTGTATGTTGTATACCAATATTTGCCATACAGCTGGAGTTTTTTATGTAGCCAAATGTTCAGCTCAATGGTCGGATATGATCTGTCACTCAAGTTTCGGATGTCATAATTGATGACATCACTAGTTAACTAATATTACAGTCATAATGACGTATAGCTCCATCATGAAAATCCAACAGTCTGTACCTTATACAAATTGTACACGCATTTTTTTGATAAATTATGTTAAATATTTTAAAACTTATTTGACTGCCAGCTGTTACTGTCCTTGGCAGCACCAACCTCCCTGTCAATTTAGTTTCAAAATATTCCAAAGCTTACCTGTATAGTTAACTTGAAATATAGATTCTGGTAATTCAGGTTTCAAAGTTGTAATTTGATTCCAACACTCATAAAAAGTGTGTGGATCTTAGTTAGAAATGGGCGGGCCATAGCTTTAAATAGATCCCTCTATAGGATAATCTGCGGAACATTGTGTGGATAAATGTATGAGGGATATAATGTTGAGGTGTAGATAAGATCAGTAGGTTAAAGGTCAAATTAAAAGTTTCAAACTAATACACAATCCTAAATATAGTTCTTGATGATAATGTTTATGCTTTTATTTTCCCTGGACAGTTTGGACACTGACCATTGGCACCAAGATGATGAGGATGACACTGATGAGATTGGTCATCTAAATGGTAATATTAAATGCTATTTAAAAAAAAAATTTGCAACACTGCCACACATGATGTGTGATGTGCAGAAAACTTAAAGGGTTCAACACGCTGGATGCAGTCCATCCAATATTACAAACTTATTACAATCATATAGGTTATGTCTGTGGCAAGCGAATTTACTTTAATATATACATATGACATCAAATTTAGTGAATTTGTGTATGTTATAAATATATGAGCAGCCATATTATAAATATGCATACCCCGTTAGAGAGACCTACTGTCTTTTGGGCCATCCAATTTGTGTACTCAAGCTGTCAATTGAACGTACATTACATTATCCAACTGACACCCTGTCTGAACCTGATGTCATGATGAAAAGATGTTATTAGTCGGAATACAGAACTGCTATTGCTGCCAGACATTCACTTAGAATAGAGACCTGCCATCGCTGCCAGACATTCAGTTAGAATAGAGAACTGCCATCACTGCCAGACACTCACTTAGAATAGAGAACTGCCATCACTGCCAGACATTCACTTAGAATAGAGAACTGCCACCGCCGCCAGACATTTACTTAAAATAGAGAACTCATCACTGCCAGACATTCACTTAGAATAGGGAACTGCCATCGCTGCCAGACATTCACTTAGAATAGAGAACTGCCACCGCTGCCAGACATTCACTTAGAATAGAGAACTGCCATCACTGCCAGACATTCAGTTAGAATAGAGAACTGCCACCGCTGCCAGATAGTCACTTAGAATAGAGTAGACAACAGCTCGTTATAGTTTCTAGCTCAGCTGACAGTCAGTCAGGTGAGCTAAAGCGATTCCTCCACCCACCCCCCTGGTCTGTTCTCCTCACTGGTGACCTGGTCTGTTCTCACTGGTGAGTGGTGACCTGGTCTGTTCTCACTGGTTACCTGGTCTGTTGTCACTGGTGACCGGGTCTGTTGTCACTGGTGACCGGGTCTGTTGTCACTGGTGACCTGGTCTGTTCTCACTGGTGACCTGGTCTGTTCTCACTAGTGACTTGGTCTATTCTTACTGGTGACCTGGTCTGTTCTCACTGGTGACCTGGTCTGTTCTCACTGGTGACCTGGTCTGTTCTCACTGGTTAGTGGTGACCTGGTCTGTTCTCACTGGCTACCTGGTCTGCTCTCACTGGTTACCTGGTCTGTTTTCACTGGTTACCTGGTCTGTTTTCACCGGTTACCTGGTGTGTTCTCACCGGTAACCTGGTCTGTTCTCACTGGTGACCTAGTCTGCCCTCACTGGTGACCTGGTCTGTTCTCCTCACTGGTGACCTGGTCTGTTCTCACTAGTGACCTGGTCTGTTTTCCTCACTGGTGACTTGATCTGTTCTCCTCACTGGTGCCCGGGTCCATTCTCCTCATTTGTGCCCTGGTCCACTTTCTTCATTGGTGCCTTGGTCCGCTTTCCTCATTGGTGCCTTGGTCCGCTTTCCTCATTGGCGCCTTGGTCCGCTTTCCTCACTTGTGACCTGGTATGTTTTCTTCCAGTCAGTGGTAACTTGCTTCCTAAGCCACTAGCCATGGGAGGAAGACGTGCGCTGTCAGTACGGATATTGAAGATTGGTCTGAAGGATGTCAGCCAGTACATAAACCCATTCATCACTGTCTCTGTTAAAGGTAGGATACTATTAAAATAAAATAAACTACTCTCCTCAGTGCAGTAAAATATGAATAGAGACCACCTGTCCATGCCATCTTAATCGTTTGAGCGTTCAAATTCAAGTGTCGCAAAACAGCTCAGCTATTAGATATTTTTTGAAACTTTCCAATTTACAAGTCAAATTGGTTTCAAAATATTCTACACACTGTTCTTTAAATCCTAAAGAATTTGTCGTTTTTGGTCTAAGAGACAAAGGGTTCAGCCTTTAATTATCAAGCCGGTAAAATCTGGCCTTTGTAGTGGTCGTGAGGAATGGCCATTTGCAGGCCAAGAGAAGAGTATTTTTGAAAGTTTACTACTGGAATGACTGGCTTGGTTATCGAGCCAGGCATTCCAGTGGTAAGTTTTAAAAAATGCTCTTCTCTTGGCCTGCAAATGGACATTCAGTAATTAAATATTTAAATTTTCTAGACCAAATTTGAGCATTAAAGGGTTAAAGCAATATTGCTGGTACACATTCATTATGATCATAGTTTCCATGTAACAGCACTATTTACATATAGACCTAGAAGACACCAAGTACAGAGAAAAATGTGCATTTTATGCGGCCAAGAATACAATCAATCAATCAATCAATCAATCAATTGTGATAAAAACCCATACATTATGGTGTCTGCATGCAATACAATAAAACAAACGCTTAAAAATGACACAGTTGCAATGTATAAAATAGCACTAAAAAAACGGCTAAAATTAAACTAATAATAAAATTGCGTTATATACATTTATTTACGTTATCTAGAACATATGAAATAGTTATTCGCAACAATATAAGGGACTATTTTGGTATTCGCTAAGTGCATTCAACTGGATGGCATAAATCAACCACATATAGTTTGGCTAGTATCTTATGGAATTGCAGAAAAAGAAAAATGTTTTACACAAATTCTGTGCTTAGAGTTCTACATTATGTTTGAAAAACCTGTTTTATAAATAGGTTAGCGTAATTAACACTATATAATCAAATATTGATGATTGACTTAAAGTAACAAAAATGTTTTGCACAGGTGTATATATATACGCAGCAATTACAATTAACTCCGCTCAAAGATGCTGTTCATTTTACTGCTTTTGAATTGATTCTATTGCATATGTTGTTAAATAATTCAACTTTTGCTATTTGAATCAGCCAGTGGTTTAACCCTTTAATTTTCTCAAGAAAATGTCCATTTGCAGACCAAGAGAAGACTATTTTTGAAAATTTACCACTGGAATGACTGGCACGGTAACCGAGCCAGTCATTCCGGTGATAAATTTTCAAAAAGAGTCTTCTTTTGGTCTGCAAATGGACGTTTCTCAAGACCACTGCAGAAGCCGTGTTTGGCTGATGTGAGTGTTAAAGGGTTAAGCTTTTATTAAGTCTTTAATCATCAACCTGACCAAAAAATCTATCACTGGAATGACTGGCTCGGTTACCGTGCCAGTCATTCCAGTTCGTAAATTTTCAAAAAGAGTTCACTTGGTCTGCAAATGGACATTTTCTAGGAGAAAACTTAAATTTTCTTGAAAAAATTAAAGGGTTAAACCACTGGCTAATTCAAATAGCAAAAGTTGAATTATTTAACAAAATTTGCAATAGAATCAATTCAAAAGCAGTAAAATGACTGCAGAAGCTGTTTTTTGCAGATATGCATGTTAAAGTGTTAATGCCTGGATGTTTGTACACTGTTGTGTTATAGATCGATCTTGTGTGGATTTGACAGCCAGTCAGGATACACCTGTCTCTGCCAGTAAGGTTGATGATCATGTCATATTCAACATCGAGGTACACATACAGAAGCCGGTTGACATCCTGCCACAAGGTACACAGGCCTTTTCCTCTTTCAAACATACACACCAGATTGTCACGACCCTTTAACCTTTACATATCAGAAGCAAGAAATTATTTTAGATGTAAGAAATATTATGTTGGATATTATGAAACTGAATTGACTGGGATATGTTGCCGCCAAAGCAACATGGTCCAGTCAAATTAATTTCAAAATATGCACCTTTCAGGGATCATTGTTTTGAATTTGAGAAACAGAAATCTGGACGGTTTAAGTGTTAAGGTGTGCATTCATATTGTATTGAACGACAATTTTGTATGAAGGCCTGTGCCATCGCACCAAGAATGGACCTTTCCAGTTTATCCATCCATCATATGATGTCATAATCAGCGACGTGACATGTAGGCTGCCGTCATGATCATTACGTCATGAATGACTCAATTTAGTCCATCTTAAATGCTTAATAGTCTGTCAGGTTGTATGAATTGTATGTCTACTATTTAATAAACATACTGTTGAATAATTTGAAACTAATTTGACTGGGCGCTTTTAAGCATCAAGTTAGTGAATGTGTAATGGAAGATTATCTGTACTGATGGCATGTGGACTGTGCATGTTAAATTGTTTTACTATAATCACGATTCTATGTGATGGTGTTATGGCATAAGAACTGCTATGCTATATTATGCTATGCTATCACATAAGTTATCATTTCCGTTGTGATGGAGTCTGGATGCACCGATGCACAGTTTTACTGAGATTGGGATAAACCTGCGATGAATTAAATGTCCATTGAAATACTTAACATTTGCTTAATGGTCCATTCCAGTTTAGCTATGCCCCATCCATCTATAGCTAAACTCCACCCACACACCGCCGTGTTGTGATCAATCGATCCCTGAAATCCCTGACTATCAATTTCCAGAAAACTATGATGCAGTCAAATTAGTTTCAAAATATTCAACAGCATCTTTATTAAATAGTAAAGACATACAACTCGTACAACAACGCTTAGTCCGTCATCAATTAAGCATTCATGACGAACTTTTCTACACTATTCATGACATCATTGATTATGATATCATCCTACATGTCACGTAGTTGATTATGATGTCATGATTGATAGATAAACTGGAAATGTTCATTGCTTATGCTGATTAAGGATTAAGTTCGTCGCTTACGACAAACTTTGCTGTACAGCAAATTTAAGAGCAATGCAAGGCTGTTATTCCATGTCTGCATGCCTTTCCATAAGTGTGTATCTATACATGCACGCGAGATTACCCCAGTCCCCGAGTGTGTATGTATACACAAGATTACCCCAGTCCATGAGTGTGTATCTACATGCATGCAAGATTACCCCAGTCCCTGAGTGTGTATGTATACACACACAAGATTACCCCAGTCCATGAGTGTGTATCTACATGCATGCGAGATTACCCCGGTCCCTGAGTGTGTATGTATACACACGCAAGATTACTCCGGTCCATGAGTGTGTATCTACATGCATGCGAGATTACCCCGGTCCCCGAGTGTGTATGTATACACACGCAAGATTATCCCGATCTATGAGTGTATCTACACGCATGCAAGATTACCCTGGTCCCTGAGAGTATCTACATGCATGCAAGATTACCCAGGCCCATGAGTGTGTATCTACACGCATGCAAGATTACCCCGGTCCCTGAGTGTGTATCTACACGCATGTAAGATTACCCCGGTCCCCGAGTGTATGTATACACAAGATTACCCCAGTCCATGAGTGTGCATCTACACGCATGCAAGATTACCCCAGTCCCCGGGTGTGTATGTATCCACACGCAAGATTACCCCGGTCCATGAGTGTGTATCTACACGTATGCGAGATTACCTGGTCCCTGAGTGTGTATCTACACGTACGCAAGATTACCCCGGTCCATGAGTGTGTATCTACACGCATGCGAGATTACCCCGGTCCCTGGGTGTGTATCTACATGCATGTAAGATTTCCCCGGTCCCCGAGTGTGTATGTATACACACAAGATTACCCCAGTCCATGAGTGTGTATCTACACGCATGCGAGATTACCCTGGTCCCCGAGTGTGTATGTATACACACGCAAAGTTACCCCGATCTATGAGTGTGTATCTACATGCATGTGAGATTACCCTGGTCCCTGAGAGTATCTACACGCACGCAAGAGTACCCCAGTCCATGAGTGTGTATCTACACGCATGCAAGATTACCCTGACCCCTGAGTGTATCTACACGCATGCAAGATTACCCCGGTCCCCGAGGGTGTATGTATACACACGCAAGATTACCCCGGTCCATGAGTGTGTATCTACACACATGCAAGATTACCCCAGTCCCTGAGTGTGTATCTACACGCACGCATGATTACCCCAGTCTCTGAGTGTGTATCTATACACACACGTGAGATTACCCTGGTCCATGAGTGTGTATCTACATGCACGCATGATTACCCCGGTCCCCGAGTGGTATGTATACACATGCAAGATTACCCCGGTCTATGAGTGTGTATCTACACACATGCAAGATTACCCCAGTCCCTGAGTGTGTATCTACACGCACGCATGATTACCCCAGTCTCTGAGTGTGTATCTATACACGCACGTGAGATTACCCTGGTCCATGAGTGTGTATCTACATGCACGCAAGATTACCCTGGTCCATGAGTGTGTATCTACACGCATGTGGGATTACCCCAGTCCCTGAGTGTATGTGTATCTACACGCATGCAAGATTACCCCGGTCCCTGAGTGTGTATCCACACACATGCAAGATTACCCCGGTCCCTGAGTGTGTATCTACACGCATGCAAGATTACCCAGGAAACCATAAAGGATGTGCAGTGTTTCTCCCATCCTATGCACATGAATTTCTCAGTCATGATTCTGTTTCTGACTCTTAGTTCTGCATATGTACAACACGTGCACAAACAAGTTGCTCAATGAGGAACTTTTACTGTGCATGTATACTTGCCACACAAAGATGCTCACATGGAAATGTATTACATAGACAATTCTGTGAGTAGAAATGTGGGCGGAATTGTGTACTTGGAAAGTTAGTCTAAATGTAGTTAATGCTTTGAGATACTTCAGAAGAATAGGCCTAAGTTCGAACAATTTATCGGCGTACTCTGATTACCCTGATTGGATATCCAAATGCTGAGAGTATAATCGGATAACAGTGTCACGTGGTACAAATTCTACTCGATTACTCCTGCTTCAAGCGAGAGTAAAAGTGTGCACGTGCTTAGATAGGTAAACCAACCATGTGATACCTCGATAATGTATTCGAACCTAGCCTAGTTAATGCATAGAGATATTTTTGTGTTTGGACAAGTTGCAAATGTTATTGATGTGTCAAAAACTAAATTTCTTTATTTTGCAGGTTTTGCAATATTTTTTGAGTTTAAGCACTACAAGCCGAAGAAGCGCTGCATAAGTAGTAAATGTTGGGGCTTTCTGGAGCAGGACGAGATTCAAGATGGAGACACTGCCATTGAACTGTGAGAACATATATACACTCAATTATATTCTCATGATGCTGTAAATTCTTAACCCTATTATAACCCTCGAATGTATTCAAGAAAATTTAAATTTTCACATAGAAAATGCCAATTTGCAGACCAAAAAGACTTTTTTTTTTTAATTTACCACTGCAATGACTAGCTCAGTTATCCAGCAAGTCATTCCAGTGATAAATTTTCTAAAATAGTCTTCTTTTGGTCTGCAAATGGACATTTCTGAAGACCACTGCAGAAACCGTGTTTGGCTGATGTGAGTGTTAAAGGGTTAAGCTTTTATTAAGCCTTTAATCATCAACCTGACCAAAACCCGCCTCTGCACTGGTTTTGAGGAATGTCCATTTACAGGCCAAGAGAAGACTATTTTTGAAAATCTACCACTGGAATGCCTGGTGTGATAACAGAACCAGTCATTCCAGTGGCAAATTTAAAAAATCATCCCTTCGCCTGTAAATGGACATTCAATAAGCAAATATTCAGAATTTCTTGACAAAACTTGAGCTTTAAATGGTTAAACATGATAAGTGTTGTCCATGAATTGGGTTGCTAATTAATGCAGGGCGCACACAGCAGCTATCAGCTTATCAAACAGGTACGAGAGTCTTTGCTAAGCTGAGAGCTCTCGTGCATGCTGAATATCTCTGAGTTTTGTGGCCATGAATGAACGCGAGGAAAATATCTATTGTGTTTGATAATTTCATTTCAGAAACTCGTGTGCACTGTACAAAGCTAACAACTTAGCTGAAATAATCGATTAATCCAATGACAACTCACAGCACTCTCAAGTGATTTTAAAAATGTTGGCCTAAGCAGTGATATTTTGATAGAGGGCAAATTAATTATGACATAGCGGCACTGTGCTAAAGGGTTAGCTCACCATGTGCTGTGAAACTGCACTTGGCCTATCAACTTAGCCTGTTTGCTAATCTGATAAGTCTCCTATGCACCATCATTAAGATAGAAACACCTTGCTACAACACAATAAGGAAAATGAACCACTAGCCTGACTTCTGCTTTTCCTTAGAAATCCTTCACTTTAGAAGCACTAAGACCAAAACAAGGTTTGCATTCCTAGCTATGGCCCGCTAATTTCTATTTCTAGCTATTCCCCTCTCATTTCTAGCTATTCCCCGCTCGTTTCTAGCTATGCCCCACTCTTTTCTAACTATTCTCCACTCATTTCTAGCTATTTCCCGCTCATTTGTAGCTATTCCCCGCTCATTTCTATGTCACGCTAATTTCTAGCTATGGCCCGCTCATTTCTAGCTATGCCCCGCTCATTTCTAGCTGTGCCCCGCTCATTTCTAGCTATGCCCCACTCATTTCTAGCTATGTCCCTCTCATTTTTAGCTATACCCCGCTCATTTCTAGCAATGTCACGCTAATTTCTAGCTGTGTCACGCTCATTTCTAGCTGCGCCCCACCCATTTCTAGCTATGTCCTCTCATTTCTAGCTATTCCCCGCTCATTTCTAGCTATGTCACGCTCATTTCTAGCTATGCCCCACTCATTTCTAGCTGTGCCCCGCTCATTTCTAGCTATGTCCCTCTCATTTCTAGCTATGCCCCACTCATTTCTAGCTATCCCCCGCTCATTTCTGTGACCGGTTCATTTCTATGACCCACTCATTTCTAGCTATGCCCTGCTCATTTCTAGCCATGACCCGATTTCTAGGTAGACCCCTCTAATTTCTAGCTATGCCCCGCTCATTTCTAGCCATGCCCCGCTCATTTCTAGCTATGACCTACTCATTTCTAGGTATTCCCCTCTCATTTCTAGCTATTCCTCGCTTATTTCTAACTATGTCTCGCTCATTTCTAGGTATTCCCCACTCATTTCCAGCTATGCCCCGCTCTTTTCTAGCTATGACCTACTCATTTCTAGCTATGTCCCTCTCATTTCTAGCTATGCCCCACTCATTTCTCGCTATGCCCCATTCATTTCTAGCTATGCTCCGCTCATTTCTATGCCCCGCTCATTTCTATGACCCGCTCATTTCTAGCTATTCCTCGCTCATTTCTATGACCTGCTCATTTCTAGCTAGGCACCGCTCATTTCTATGACTCGCTCATTTCTATGATGCGCTCATTTCTATGATGCGCTCATTTCTAGCTATGCACCACTCATTTCTAGCTATTCCCCACTCATTTCTATGTCACGCTCATTTCTAGCTATGCCCTTTTATTCCTATGACGCGCTCATTTCTAGCTATGCCCCATTCATTTCTAGCTATGCTCCGCTCATTTGTGACCCAATCATCTCTAACTAGACCCCTTTCATTTCTAGCTATCCCCCTCATTTCTATGACCCACTCATTTCTAGTTTGCCCCACTCATTTCTAGCTATGCACCGCACATTTCTATGACCCGCTCATTTCTAGGATCTGCTCATTTCTAGCTATGCCCTCTCATTTCTATGACCCACTCATTTCTAGTTTGCCCCACTCATTTCTAGCTATGCACCGCACATTTCTATGACCCGCTCATTTCTAGCTATGCCCCGCTCATTTCTAGCTATGCACCGCACATTTCTAGCTATGCCCCGCTCATTTCTATGACCCGCTCATTTCTAGCTATGCCTCGCTCATTTTTAGCTACATCCTTCATTTCTATGACCCGCTCATTTCTATGATCCGCTTATTTCTATGACCTGCTCATCTTTAGCTATGTCCCACTCATTTCTATGCCTCATTCATTTCTAGCTATGCCCCGCTCATTTCTATGACCTGCTCATTTCTAGCTATGCCCCGCTCACTTCTATGACTCACTCATTTCTATGTCCCGCTCATTTCTAGCTATGACATGCTCATTTCTAGCTATGCCCCACTCATTTCTATGACCCACTCATTTCTAGCTATACCACTCATTTCTAACTATGCCCCTCTCATTTCTAGCTATTCCCCGCTCATTTATATGACTCGCTCATTTGTATGTCCCATTCATTTCTAGCTGTGCCCTGCTCATTTCTAGCTATGCCCCGCTCACTTCTGACTCGCTCATTTCTATGTCCCACTCATTTCTAGCTATGACCCACTCATTTCTAGCTATGACATGCTCATTTCTAGCTATGCCCCACTCATTTCTATGACCCGCTGGTAAGCTGTTAAATATTTTGAAACCAATTTAACTGGGGGTTGTTGCATTGCATGGACAGCTCCCAGTCAAATTAGTTTCAAAACATTCAACAAAATGTTTTATTAAATTGGAAATTCATCAGACATAAAATTTTTACATTTTCGTGAGACTATTTGATTTTACTGCAAGGGCTATGTCATCTTGCTAACATGTGAGCTATTAGATTATGACATCAGTAACTTGATTGACTGACCGGAGCCATCTATTCAAGTTACCCTCACCCCTACATTGTGTGTCTGTCTGCAGCTGTATCTTGTGAGGGCTAGGATATGCAAGCTCTAGTTTAAATTATATGTCTAGCAAATAGTATCATAGAAATGTTTTTTTATTAAGTGAGGTCCTGCCTGTAGTGATCACATATATTTAGTGACTCATATCTTTTGTAACCATCCATCCTTTAGTGACCACTAGCCATGCACCCTTAGATTCCATCATGCCTACTACGCAAACGTGACCATTATAGGCAGGGTTGGTGGAAAATCACTTTATATTGATTACTTATTTTCTTATTTCAGCTATAAAAAGCCGATCAATTTCAAAAGAAAATCACTTCATCTACTCACGACCAAAGCATTGTTCCTTCATCTCCGTCTCAACCTCACGTCGTAGCAAGCACTCAGATCACTGTTCACGTATTTCCTATATGCAGCGTAGACATAGACGCATGAGAACAACCAGATGCTGGTGGCGTGTGTGTGATACCAGATGTGTTCAACTTAGAGACGCAATTTATTTAATTAAGAGTTAACAAGGGGACTTTACAGAACAACTCTTTCATATTTGTTTAACCCTTCAATGCTCAAAAGATTTGTCAAGAGAATCTAAATCTTTCCTAAATAAATGCCCATTTGCAGGTAAAGACAAGACTATTTTTAAAGATTTACCACTGGAATGACTGGCTCGGTTATCGAGCCAGTCATTCCAGTGGTAGATTTTCTTGGCCATCAAATGGACATCCCTAAAGACCATTACAGAGATGAGTTTTGGCCGGCTTGACCATCAAAAGGTTAAATGAATCCTATCTTTATAAGCACTATCTAGCACTAGTATTTACTGTACTGCACTCGTTGTTAGGTAACAAGTGTGACAGGCTATAGTTCAGTAAATGTTCAACATTTGACAGACCGACCGACTTAGACACATTTGCAACAAATGCTTATGGATTTCTGGGCCATTTCCCATGCATGCAATGCCCCGATACCCAGCATGCAATTCCTCCGACTCCATATTCATTGAAACAATTGTGCACCATATTCGCCGAGTCTATTGTTCACGACTTAAAATACGAGAAAGCTGTTGTATATTTTGACAATAATTTGACTATTAATTATTGTCAAAATGAATGGATTGACACTTGCTCCAGATTTAAAAATTATTTAAATGAAATTTCTTGCTGCAACAACTGTTAATCCAACAATTTTCAAAATAATCAGTACATTCAATTGGCACACATGTTGAAGGTTTCAAGAGTTTGACAGCAAGTTGTTGCTGACTAAGGCGGCAACAGTTTTGTCAAATTGTTCTGCACATAATCACGTAATTAGCTGCATTTCAAGATGTCTAGCTATAGAAAGAGCATATACCTATGCTCTTTCTGTCCAGAATGAAATAGGCCTGCAGAGAAGCTCTGAAAAAGCCATTATTTAGAGAGTTTAGTAATCTGAGAGGCTTATGGCCACAACATACCTCATTTTTGTCCAAATTCTTTCTAGTTTTTGGAAATGTATGTTGTGGAACTAGAAAGTGGTGCAGTTTTGAGTGACGCTTATGAACGTGCATAAAAAATCTATCTTTTTTGTAAAATCAAATGCCATTTCCGAATACCAATCATTTTTGTCAAATATAATCACAACCAGAATTAAGAACTACAGAGTGCTAGATATTCGCTTTAGGTAATTTACAGTCATTTTTAGTGCTCAGGCAAAGATTTCCATCTGCTGGCAGAAATATGTACTACTTGAAACACATATTAAACAGTGTAGTTTGTAATAACTATCTAATGTCCTTTATCACAACTGTCTTCATCACTTTCTTCACTGTCGTCACTTTCAACAATGTCACATGTAGCATGTGTGCGTTCATTTCTGCAGTGCTCACTGCCAGTGCAAGAGCACATCTCTGTGCAACCCAGACCTTGGGCACTGCACATTACACATAGCCCTTCCTTTGCAAATCTACAATACACTGTTAATTATCTCAGACGTCGTAGGGCCATCAAACTGCACATTACATTCCACTTCCTTCTTCCATCCATACTGCAGGGATGAACGGAGTTGGTGATTTGCTAAATGGGATTGCAGTTTGCAGCGTTGCTCTCTTACACTTCTCCATGAACCTGGCTTTACAGGGTGGCAATTTGGCAATACTTGTGTCTTTAGTTGCCATTCTAGCGTGTTCAAGGTTGCATGGCGTTTCTTTTCCTTACCACTCGGATTATACAGTGAAGATACTAAGCCCCTTGCTGCACATGTCGCAGATGGTACATCTTCACCACCAAGGGTTATTAGCACAATGAATTTGTTTGGATTTTTCTTGACAAGATTAAACACTGTGACCTTTCCCTTCATGTACAAGGCTGCAGTTGTATCGCAGCCAATAAGCACATGAACAGCCGGTAATATCTGGCAGAATACTAAAGGAAACTTGTTACAGATATCATGGACAGAGATGTACCTCTTTTTATCTTCAAGTTTTGTCACTTGTCCCGTTTTGAGTCACAGTTCGGCCACGTTGTTCAGCATTGGAAAGTGGTGAATAGCCAATACCAGAACATCTACAGCTTTGCACTGGATGATGACTTCCTTTGACTCCTAAATTGCCAAACACCTCATCTGTTTGTGAAATACCCTGCGGGTGTCTGCTTCCTCATGGTTGCATTTTAGGTCAAGTGTGTTTTCCAATTTACCAGCACCGACACATACAGAATGTTGTGGGTTTTCCAGGCAACCAGATAAATACACTTAAATATGGGAGTGAAGTAAGCTTCTTTGGCAGCTCCTCTAGCATGTGCCTACCTAAGAATTTAATGACTCACCTTGTTTGAGGTGACATGCAAAAGGTTCTTCCAGTCTGGCATAGGCAGTTCATTTGCTATGTGAAATTCTGTCTTGCAGCTATCCCCAGTCACTGTTTGTCTTCTAGAGTCGTTTTGCACGTTTTATAAACATGTCATTATATCTATTAAAGACATCAATAATTGTGTTGGCAGAAGCTGAGGCTGATGGAAGCTGCTTGATGTATTCATTCGCAAGATCTCCAAATATATTCTGCTTGTCACCACACATAGACTTCATACTTGACAGTGCATCCCTAACAAAAACAGTGTTTGAAAAATTTGCCAGAGTCTTATACTTTTCTGTAACTTGCTCAAATTTCACACCAGGTTCTAATTTTTGGGCTTTCCGCATCATTCCACCATCTCTAGACGAGGAAATTCCCAGTGCGTGCCTAAAGAAGTTTCCGTTTTGCATGTTTTATCTTTGCCTTTTTGTCCATGTCATCAAATGTAAGAAGTCCAGATCTCTTTATAGCAGAGTACAAGCTTTAACCCCCCACCCCCAACTGAGTGTCGATTGTACAAATGACTCCCATCATTTTTGTCCAGTTGCAACAATACCGAGCAAAGACTGTTGCACTTCATTTGATGTGGTAAGACCATTTGATATTTTCAACAAGAACTGTGGATGCAAAGCTACATCAAATGGATTTGTCATATTAGTATGGATGTGCTCAACTATTGAATTGACATGCTTTTCATCACTCTTGAGACATGCGGGTTGACATTTTCTATGAGACAAATTTTGTGACTGGACATTATGTGAAACACTTCGAACAGAAGTCATTCATGGCTGACGAATATTCTCCTACTATGTGTCTACTATGTCTTGATAAGCTCCATCTGACGACTACAGATTTATTCTGGGTTATACCTAAGATTACTGATTTGCTCTTAGTGTCTTTTATAACTGTTTTCTCTGTGGCCATGTCCCCTGGAATCCGATTAAATCTCCCTGCCGTTTCCTTTAGACTGAACTCTCCTTACTCAATGCTGGATTGAACTGTATTAGGGAGGTTACACATTGACAATATATGCACAGATGCTGACTGAGCATAATTTGAATGATTTGACACAAAGAAGTAGGGAATCATAAGCCTTTTGCTGTTAATGTGATTGGACCAATTCCCCTCTCTATCAGATCTCATACATTCAAGCAGAATCCCAATGGTTCGTACACACGCGCTCCAGTACTGGAATGTAACTGATTTGTTTCTTCCATAGACATCACCTAGCTCCATAAGTGGAAGTAGGTATTCTTCAAGATCTTCAAGCTCCTTCATTGCAGTTAGAGGGTTTACATCACTATCTTTCTTCAAAGAGTTGTGTGTTTTAAGGAATTGCTCCCATACAGTATCTGGAATTTCTTTGGTTTTATTTTCTGCTGATAGCCATTTAAAGAACTCTCCCATCCACACCTGCATTAGAGCCTCATAGGCTAGTTTAAGAGCGCTGATACCTGTCGTGCTGCTTGCCAAGCAATATATCTGGTTGGCTGTGCCAATCGACTAATAAATATCCGAGGCCACCACAGCCCCACAACTTCCCTATGCAAGCTTTGAAGAACTGTGTGTGAAATGCTCCAAGACAAATAATGTTACTACTTAACTCCTTTGGCATTGACGACCTGGCCATCATTGCTACAGCATGCAATTGTTGGTCCATGAATTGTACTGCTACATTTTGTCCAAGGAGGTTGGTGTCTTCCTTACTCTTTTTCATAACAGTGTAAACACTAGCCATGTCATCTAAAACAGGTGGGTATACAAAAGCAGTAAAAGATTCCTCCTTGTGACCAGGACTTATCATTCGGGTGGATCCAAACCAAAATGGAACAATTTGACTTTCAATTAGTATAGATATTTGGAATATATCTCTTGAGAGAATGCATAGCATTACCCGGGTCTTGTCTCTTATTGACCTTAGTTGCCTATGATCTGGTTTGACTATTTTAACGGCATTTTTAATATGGGGTCACTCACTTACCTTTGGCTTTTGAATTTCTTTGCACTTAGCTTTTCAGTTTCATCTGACAGAGGCCATGTCCTGTGCTGTTGTTTTAACACCTTGATTTTATGCTGGACGTGTCTGATGTTCTGTTTCTGGAACATCACCCTTGCCATAGAGTGAAACGTTTCCTTTCCATCAATTGTTTCCATGTTTATGTCGGCATTATCATCACCTTCACATACCAAGGTACCACCATCATTCCATGATATTTACCAACTGGGTATATATACATGTGAACACACCTTTACGGCTTCTTGGCTAGCCACACTTGTATCAATCTTTCTCCATACATCATAGCTCATGCAATAACCATGTGAATGGAGTCTCTATTAAGTTTCTAGACGCAAATGTGGTATTCATTTTACAACAGGTCCTACCGTGAGAGGAGTTAAGACCTTACGGCTGGTTGACAATATACATTCTGAAAGGGAAACAAAACTGAACATTTCTCAGTCTTTTAATTCTTCTGCTGCGTCAAAAGACGCATCATCCAGCAACCAACTTAAGAACTTAAACAAAGATCTTGGCAGATGTTTTTCTGTCTTAGCATCACGTATGTCACTTGGAGTAGGATATACATTAGTGTCAAAACCCATTGCCATCATGGTATCTCGAAGAAGCCTGGCAGCTGTATGTAGTAGAGAATATTCTGCATTGGTATGACGTTCACTACTAAGGCTCATCTGTACCTGTGATTGTCTCTGCCCTCTCTTCAGTTCTCTTGCTGCTTTTACAGCATGGTGAAATTTCATATCACTACTCAAAATGATGTTTGCTTGTGCTTGTCCAAGTTGGGATAACACTTCAATGCGATCTCCATAATATTTAGTTGTACATTTTTGTAGTTTTGGGCCTCTTTAGGTAGGAATGAAACAAACCTTTTTAACAATATAGATAAATCGAGCCTTTTTATTCATCATTATATCATCATCAATTTCATCAACTAGTTTGTTAAAAGCCTCGTCAAAAATTGCTACTCTATGATTTGATGTTGTGCTTTTCAATATGCATGTGTATGTCACATAAGCTGTATGATAAGCTGCATATGTAGCTAAGCTTTGTCACATAGTTTGATCTGTTCGCATATCTGATGCTCTTCTTATCAGAGGCTCAGTTGTAGCATAGTCTACTTTGTGTAATATTGTGTCTTATGAGACTTGCACATACAAAATATACAATTGCTAAAGTCAAAGGCAGGCACCTGATGATCTGTTGATTCTTCGACATGTACTCTCTTGTTCACATGATGCGCCTACTTCTGGATTGGAAGCTGTTACCTTACTATCTTGATGTACATGAGCTAGATTCAAGTAATGTCAAACCTATCTATAACGGACACTTACTTTTCTGGCCAAATATGATGGTTCTTTAAGACCATAAAGTTGTCATAAGACAATTAGTCCTAATAACCAGGCATGTTTTGGTCCCAAGTTATCTAACATAGAGAATCAGTTTTTAGCGACCACGTGTCTGTAGTGACAATGCTTTGATGGCCCATATAGTGTCCATTATACAGAGTTTTTAGTATAATATGCATTTAAAGAATCATAGAAAACAATCGTAAATGACCTAATAAGAATTTATAACAGTCCTGTAGATTTGATTCGTTGTTGCAGTGATGGAAAATTTGAAAGATTGTAGAGCTTTTGTAAAACTGGCATTGATTCTGCAAAAAAATAGGAATTTTTATGTATGTTTACACATGCATACATTTTTAAACATCACACGAAATTGTACCAATTTCCAGTTCCACAACATACATTTCCAAAAACTAGACACAATTTGTGAAAGAATGAGGTATGTTGTGGCCATAAGGCTCTCGGAATACTAATGCACAAAATTCAGGCCTCTGTCTGCAGGCCTAAAATATATAACAACTATGTACATTTTCTGGTCGATCATATCAATACTGCATGGCATTCCCAAACAATGCAGTAAAAACACACATGTATGATCACACAATGAAATGTCCACTGTCTTTGCAAACTATATTATATGCTCGGGGAGCAAGCATATCATCATATGCGCTTTTGAAATACAGCCGATTGTTTGGTTATTTGCGGAACAATTTGATAAAGTTGTTGCTGCCTTAGCCAGCAAAAAACTTCACCACATTGTTCTTGAAATCTTCAGCATGTATGCCAAGTACTGCTAAATATTTTTAGAATAATTTGCAGCAACAATTTTCAATCAAATTGTTCTAAAATCTGAAGTGTCACTCAATTTCTTTTGACAAGAATTTCACTGAAATGTGTTGCTGCTGTAGACAGCAACAGCTTTTAGGCAAATTATTGCCAAAATTTACAACTTTCTCATACAGGTTTTTTGAAATTAATACTCGTGAACTGTTCAATATTGAACCATACATGAGATATCAAGCTTGTGTCATGCTTACACTTCTAGAGCTAGGTAACGAAGGATCCGTTACACAGAGTAGAGCCTGGCTTTGTTTCAAGAGCTAGATAACGAAGGATCCATTACACAGACCAGAGCCTGGCTTTGTTTCAAGAGCTAGCTAACGATGGATCTGTTACACGGACTAGAGCCTGGCTTTGTTACAAGAGCTAGCTAACAAAGGATCCGTTACATGGACTAGAGCCTGGCTTTGTTTCAAGAGCTAGCTAACAAAGGATCCGTTACATGGACTAGAGCCTGGCTGTTTCAAGAGCTAGCTAACGAAGGATCCATTACACGGACTGCAGTCTGGCTGTTTCAAGAGCTAGATAACGAAGGATCCATTACACAGACCAGAGTCTGGCTTTGTTTCAAGAGCTAGCTAGTGAAGTATCCATTACGTGGACTAGAGCCTGGCTTTGTTTCAAGAGCTAGCTAATGAAGGATCCGTTACAAGGACTAGGGCCTGGCTTTGTTTCAAGAGCTAGCTAACGAAGGATCCATTACACAGACTAGAGCCTGGCTTTGTTTCAAGAGCTAGCTAACGATGGATCTGTTACACGGACTAGAGCCTGGCTTTGTTACAAGAGCTAGCTAACGAAGGATCCGTTACACGGACTAGAGTCTGGCTTTGTTTCAAGAGCTAGCTAACAAAGGATCCGTTACATGGACTAGAGTCTGGCTTTGTTTCAAGAGCTAGCTAGCAAAGGATCCGTTACATGGACTAGAGCCTGGCTTTGTTTCAAGAGCTAGCTAGCAAAGGATCCGTTACATGGACTGCAGTCTGGCTTTGTTTCAAGGGCTAGCCAGTGAAGTATCCATTACGTGGACTAGAGCCTGGCTTTGTTTCAAGAGCTAGCTAACGAAGGATCCGTTACAAGGACTAGAGCCTGGCTTTGTTTCAAGGGCTAGCTAACGAAGGATCCATTACACAGACTAGAGCCTGCCTTTTTTTCAAGAGCTAGCTAACGAAGGATCCATTACACGGACTGCAGCCTGGCTTTGTTTCAAGGCCGAGCTAACGAAGGATCCATTACACAGACTACAGCCCGGATTTCATTCAAGAGCTAGCTAACGAATGATCCGTTACACGGACTACAGCCTGGCTTTGTTTGAGAATTCACCAGTCACTACAGACAATAGTATCAAATAAAATGGCATCTTGTATGTGAAACGAATATGGTATCAGAACACGGCATTGCCCTCTATTTAATAGGACACAAAAGCTTTAAGCAGTCAATTTATATACCATTACACCGAGTGTCAAGCTGTGCCAATCTGCTTGCAGGAAAACAACTTTGGTCTTATATTCGGCAAAGCTGCGCAGAGGCACAACTATTGTATATATGGGTGACTATAAATAGGAAATCAATGATGTATTACACATTTAGCAGTTTAATGGTCAACCATCCCAAAGCCGGCCTTTGCAGTGTTTGTGAGAAATGGCCATTTGGAGGCTAAGAGAAAGATATATGTCTAGCCGAGTTACCGGAATAAACGCTTATAATGGCTTTTCCAAATGTTGTTTCGCCTGTGAAGCAGAGTGCGAGACATGGGTATCACTTTTCCGACAAAGGCAAATGTGCCACTCATATCAATGTTAGCGTTTAAAATGCTTTTGCTTCTTGCCCGGTTTCAGGCTTGTTTGATCCACTTGAAACCAAACCTGATCTGAGTTTTCATATTGATCTACAATGAGGAAAACATGCGAGACAGTTAATTTGATGGAATTCCTGTTTAATATATATTTCCTGATATATTTTTCCTGCTCCTGACGATTTGTTCTCTGAAGGGTTAAGTGAGCAAAATGTTTAATTTGCAGAATATCTGACAACAATTTCATTGAGATGTTTTAGGCAGCAGGCTTCAGATTGTTTGCAGAATAACCAAGAGAAGTTTAACAATATTATTAGAAAAATCATTTGAGACATGATAAAATAGCTTAGGTATATTTATAACCTGTAAATTAAATTATGACATATGAGACATCAGTCTGTATACAGATGTAGTAGCGGAAATGTGATCTGTATTCTGCCTCAAAACTAGAGTTATATATATATATATATATTATATATATTATGGCAGGCGAGACAGGTATCACTTTTCCGACGGCGACAACTAAGTTTTTGCGTTTAGCAAAACGTCTCGGCTTATATTTCAGGATTGGTTAAGCCTATTGCAACTAAACATGGATACATAGTTACCTATAATGTTACGAAGCAGCATGATGATGTTGGGGTCACAAGGTCAAAGTCACTGACCATGATACAGAACTCTGGTTTTTCAATATTAAGTTTTTGCAACTGAACTTGGATACATGGTTACCTATAATGTTACGAAGCAGCATTATGATGTTGGGGTTACAGTCAAAGGTCAAGGTCACTGTGATCTTGATACAGAACCCAGTAAATACAACTATAAGTTTTTGCATTTAGCAAAACTTCTCAGCTTATATTTCAGGATTGGTTGAGCCTATTGCAACTAAACATGGATACATAGTTACCTATAATCTTAGGAAACAGCATGATGATGTTGGGGTACAAGGTCAAAGTCACTGACCATGATACAGAACTCTGGTTTTTCAATATTAAGTTTTTGAGTTTAGCAAAACTTTTCAGCTTATATTTCAGGATTGGTTTAGCCTATTGCAACTAAACTTGGATACCCGTTACCTATAATCTTAGGAAGCAGCATGATAACATTGAGGGCAGAAGGTCAAAGGTCAAGGTAACTGTGACAAACAGGAGACAGGCGAGCCATTTAATTCCACGGAATTCTTGTTATATTTTATACACAGATATATACATTATATTTTATGCTATTCAATCTACATTATATTTTATAAGGGACTTATAAACATAATAAATATTCACATTTTGATATGCACGTCTTTGTTACTTACACATTATTATTAGCTCACCTGGCCTGAAAGGCCATGGGAGCTTATGCTGTGGTGGCCGTAGTCTGTCGTCCGTAAACTATTTCTTTAAATGACTGCTCTAGAACCACTGGACCAATTTCAATTATACTTGGCAGAGAGCACCTTTAGGCCATAGTGGTCCAAGATTGCTGAAATGAAGTCGATCGGCCAATTTGGCCATCTTGGATTTTGCCCAATCTTTAGAAATGTGTTTAAAAATCCCTAAACTGCTTGTGGGATCGATTCAAAACTCAAGAAGTATCATCTAGGGCAATAGCTGAACCAGTCATTCCAGTGGTAAATTTAAAAAAAAGAAGTATTCTCTTCGGCTGCTAGTAGACATCCAAAACGTAAAAATTTTATTTTCTTGATAGATTTTGCCATTAAGGGGTTAATGCAGTTTAATCTGGTCAATTGAAACTGTGAGTCACTTTTCAGATCGGGAAGCGAGATCTATATAGCTTACCCATTGTCTTTGTTCTTCTTGTAGACATTTTGTTTCATTTTACTCATAAAGTTCTCATCCAATCTGACTGAAACTTTGCACACATATTCTATGGATAGTGTCACTCAATTCCCTGCTTTGTTGAGTTTTATAAGGGTACCCCAGCCGTGAATTTTAGTATTGCTACGCCTCCATTATTGATGAATAAATCTTAATAAACATCGAGGGAAATATTCTAGGACTAACTATCGATATCATTACAGAGCCCAATTTTCGATTCAGCACCTGGTGGGCTTTAGAAGGGTGCCACACTCTTAACCCTTACCACTCTTGATGTCAACATTTTATCTTTGGCTGTGTCAATAACCAAGCCAGTGTACATTTTTCAAAAATTCTGGTGGATGATGTTGCTGTTGTACATCTTCCAGCAAATTTGCTGAAAAATGAACACCAGATCATCTTGTAATTTCATTTAAAAATTTAAAATTTTGACATCAGAGTGGCAAGGATTAAAATCTAAAATATGTACGTCATAGTAGAGGCTAATTCTTTATTCACCGCTCTGGTGGGTTTTACAAGAGCATCATAACTCTGACACACAATTACATTCTAAAATTGCTATTAGTTTACTCCGTCATTGATGAACGGAACCCGATTTTCGATCCACCCCTCATAGCTGTTTGAAGGGTGCCCCACTGTTACTCCTCAACGAATAATCTTTGTATATCTTGAGGGGTGTATTATAAGGTTAATTATCAGGATGATTATGCAGCCCAATTTTGCATTCACACTTGTGGGTTTTAGAATGGTGCTCCAGCCTTAAATTTTAGAATCCTTACTCCTTTTATGGATGAATGTATCCCGATAAAAATTTTGAGAATATTCTAGTGATAGCTGTCTACATAATGGACCTTTCTGGTTTGCCCCGCCAATCTCTGGCTAAGTTTCACGCATGCTTCGCCCATGTTAGGATTGATCGATTCCCGAACGCTCCGACTCAATTTCCAGAAAGCACTGCAGGTAAGCAGCAACAACAGCCAATCAGATTAGTTTCAAAATATTCAAAAGAATGCTTATTAAATAGTAGACATACAATTTGTACGCGTCGAACTATTAAGCATTTAAGACACACTAAATCGAGTCATTCATGCTGTAATTGATTATGACATCATTCTACGCATCACGTAGTTGATTATAATGTCATATGACGGATTGATAAACTGGAAAGTCGATATTTTTTTATACACCACCCAACCACCCCCCCTACCTCGGGTTGCTGATGAACGGGACTCTCTACAACTTGACAGGTGTATTCTAGGAGTAGTTATTATTTATATCATGATGGAGCGGATATTTGATTCACTCCTGCTGGGGTTTAGGATACCCATCCTTAAATTTTTTATGCAAGTTGTGGAACGTTCTGGATCTTAACTCAAGTCAAAGCTTTTCAGTCACATAGCAATTATAGATCAGATTTTGAGGAAATTAAAACGTGGCGGTTTCTCTTCGACTTGTAAAGATTATCTTTGGAAATTTACCACTAGAATGACTGGCTCAGTTGTCATTTAAGTGTTACGTTATTAAAAATAATTTTCTCTTCATCAAATCTCAATAGCACTGCAGAAGGCATTTTCGGCTGGCTTGGGTAATACTGCGTTAAACAGGAGCAGCTATCTTGATATCAGTTATGTTAAAGAAGCACCATTTGATCAAATAGTGAGCTGGCTTCTCTACCAGGCTTGTGTTGTGTATTGTATAGATATACTTAGTCTATGATAAATCTTGAGGCACACATTTATTTGTCATTAGACTTTATTAGCAGAAACAAAGCAAAGCAGGAAGTGATCATAATAACATTTAACCCGATGTCTTAAACCGTTAACCATTGAATTAGTTCCAGAAAATTTCAATTTTCTCATAGAAAATGTCTATTTGCAGAACAAGAGAAGACTATTTTTGAGAATTCACCACTGGAATGACTGGCTCTGATATTGAGCCAGTCATTAGTGGTAAATTTTCAAAAATAATCTTCTCTTGGTCTGCAAATACAAATTTCTCAAGACCACTGCATAGGGCATTTTAGCTGATATGAGGGTTATATGGTTAAAGACAGTGCTATAGGATCTATGGGATGAACAACTAGTGTCCATTTTGAACAAGGTGTTGCTGAAAGCAGTCATGGTGGCTCATGCAACACAGTTTTCAAACTGTATACTGGTTACCCAGCTATAGAGGGGAGATATAAAGCCTACAGGAAAAGAATGGTCAGTTCAATATCTTATCAGATTAAACATCATAAATAATTACATATTTAGCTCGTCAGTTGTCAATCAGCATTCACATAACAACGGAGGAACCCAGCTTATCCATCAATCATATGAATGGATCTTGATCAAACTTGGGTGGCTGCACATTGGGGCCTCTGAAGAATTGTATTGATTTTGGTGTCAAAGGTCAACTAAAAGTGCAGGAAAGTGAGACTCCATCATTCTATTGCACAGGTCTCGCCCTCCCACTCCAGTTCCGTATCGAGTACCATGCTTGCAGGCTTTTGATGTCTGCGCTAAGTTCACGAGACTTCATATATATATAAATGAGCTGGGGTCAGTCAACTTGCGCCGATGAAACATCATCCTATTTCATGGGCCTCACCCTCGTGCTCCACTTCCGCATCGAGTGAAATCTGATTGGTGGACTGAAAATCGCGTATTCCATGTTGATTGGCTCTGTAATGTTACATCACATAGCAGGAGATCAAAGGACTGCATGTATGGCCATGTACAGAGGACCTATGTGAGCGGGTGTATGTCAGTATGATGGGGAGACTCATATTTCAATGGAATGCTTATTCAAGATTTAACCCTTTAGCAGCCAAAAACAGCTTTTATCATGGTCATTAGAAATGTCCATTTGCAGACTATTTTTGAAAATTTGCCACTGACATGACTGGTTCAATAACCGAGCTAGTCACTCCAGTTCTCAGTTTTCTAAAAAATTTTATGAGAAAATTGACATTTCTTAACCAAATTTGACCATTAAAGAGCTAAGTTTTGATATAAGCTAAATATGACATAGCTATTTATAGAAGCTAACAAATTTATTGTCTCTCCAGTGAGATAGTTACATAAGCAGAAGCAATGTTAGCGAGATTTGCCTATGCAGTTTAAACAGTAACAATTTAATATTTATCAAATAGCCTTGCACTCTGTGAGATACGCAAAAGAAACACCAAGTAATCAATAGTATTACTAACACAGATTCAAAGTACAATGACAAATTCATAATAACTAAACCATGACCTTAATTAATAGCCAATGAGTATAATTCTCAAATTAAGCAGTGGCACCACCCAGTGATGATGCGATCAGGGCAACACCACGCTCATAAAAGCTGTGATCTTTACCAGCACCCACTCCGTCAGTGATGAAATCCAGGGTGAACAACAGCTGTGCTCTAATGCTGTTCAGATACACTGGTAGAGTCACCTTTCCTTTAGCCATGTCCGTGCCATCCGTCCTGCAATCATAATCATACTATGTATTACATACATGCTTTCTGGATACACATATCCACACCTGTCAATAATGACCACCCGTCTTCTGGAAGCACATCTATGATACACAGTAATTTAACAACTCTCTGTGACCTAGCTTAACTTTCTTTTATTGGTTAAGAAAAAATCTAATGATTTACTTATTGAATCCCTAATATTCCGGTAAAGAGTACTGTTTTTGAGAATTTACTACTGGAATGAATGGCTTGGTTATAGCGAGTCATTCAAGCAGTAAATTGTCAAAATAGTGGGGGGGGGGGGGGGGGGCGGGCGGGCAGGGGGGGCTGTATTTCAACCATGGTGACCAGTGATGGGGCTAAAAGTATCTTGTGGCGCTCTTAAAGAACAAGTATCTTGTGCTCCTAACCCCATCACACTCAAAGCGGCTAAAAACGGCTTCTGTGGTGGTCTTGAAAAATGTCCATTTGTGGACCAAGACGATTTTTTTAAATTTACCACTGAAATGACTGGCTTGGTTTGATCATTAGAGTTAATAGGTCCACATAAACACTGACTATGACAAATTTCAACCAGCCTAATCTCCGCCCTAGTTACTCACTTGATCCATCGTAACATTGTGAATGGTAGAGCTGTAGAAATCGTGTTAGACAATATCAATTTATTTTTCTGACAAACAGCTCCTTGTAACGTCAGACCTATATAACAAAGATGAAACAGTATTAAATGGTGATGACCACGATGATGATGGTGGGTGGCAGCGGTGATGATGATCATGATGGTGGGTGGTGCCGATGATGATGATAGTGGGTGATGATGGTGGTGGTGATGATGATGATGATGATGGTGGTGGTGATGATGATGATGGTGGTGGTGGTGGTGGTGATGATGATGGTGATGGTGGGTGATGATGATGGTGGTGATGATGATGATGATGATGGTGGTGGTGATGATGGTGGGTGATGATGATGATGGTGGTGGTGGTGATGATCATGATTGTGGGTGATGATGATGATGGTGCTGGTGATGATGATGATGATGATGGAGGAGGATGCTGCTGCTGCTGTGGATGAAGTTTCTCTGTCATGATGTACAACAAAGACTTATAAGGACGTTACATCATTATAACATTTAATGGTCAACTAATCCAAATTATTTGATATTGAAAGTCCATTTGCAGGCCAAGACTATTTTTGAAAGCTTACCACGGCAACGACTGGCTTGTTATCGAGGCAGGCAAAATCAGCCATTCACGAGGTAAATTGTCAAAAATAGTCTTCCCTTGGAATGCAAATGTATATTCCTTAAGATAACTGTAGAGATGGATTCTGGCAGGCTTGACCATTAACCCTTTAACACTCATATCAGCCAAAAACGGCTTCTGCAGTGGTCTTGAGAAATGTCCATTTGCAGAATAAGAGATGACTATTATTGAAAATTTACCACTGGAATGACGGGCTCGATACCTGAGCCAGTCATTCCAGTGGTAAATTTTCAAAAAATAGTCTCTTGGTCTGCAAAATGGACAGAAAATTGAAATTTTATTGAAAAATTTGTTACATGGTTAAAGGGTTAAATGGACTTGTTCATTTTCCAAATGGTGGTGCAGAATTCCAAAACATGTCTGCTTTTGTTTCCATGAACCTATCTACTACTGACCCATAGTAAGCTTTTTCGTAGAATCAACTTGTTCAGAATTCAGCATCCCTCATGATTAAGTGACCAGCAGCCTGATCAGAAGGGAAAACAATTCTGAGTACTCTATGAGATTCGCAGAGCAGAAAAAGCCTCTCCTTTCGGGCAGTAAGTTTTGACAGAGCACTTTTCTGTTTCTCAAAACATGTCTGGAGATGACTCGGAAAAATAAAATATAGCGGGTAATCTTATTTATACAGACCTGTTACAGCAAAGCTACAGTCATCAGGTACAGCATTCTTCTCCGAGACCAACACCTGACAGGAACACAAATATACAGTATTACAGCACCTTTATGATACTCAACAGTCATCTTCAATAGCATTGTCATAATGATAATAATTGTAAATGTCTTTCCCATGTTCAGATTAAATGTGAAATATGTCTGAAGAGGCCTGTGAGATTTATAAGTACTCCACTTTCAACCAGAAATGTGGTTGCAATGTAGTGAAGCTTGACTTTACGATTTTGCCATGAACTATGAAGCTTGACTTCAAGCATAACATAAATATAGAAGGCTTATCAATACCCTTATCAACCAGAGGAGGTCCCAGGGCCTTTAATGCTCACTTGGACCATTAGCATTTGAACCATTTGCATTTAAAATACCGGTAGACATGGATCATTTTTGAAAAATTAAAGATGGCCACCAAACAGATCAATTCTCGTTTGATATGTTGAAATCTGTGATAGGATCATTCCACCCAAGTTTCATTGAAATCAGCCCACTAATTAAGGAGTAGTGTTTTCAATGGTTCTGGGGGAAAAAAAATCCAAATTGCCACCCAAAAAAAATTGACCAACCAAAATTCTGAATAGTAGTTCTAGAGCCTACCACTATAGAATCCAAATTTGGATAAAATCTACCAACCAGTTATGGATGAGATGCATTTTTACAATTTTCGGTACATTTTTCATAAAATTTGATTTTCATAAAAAAAAAATTGACCCATTAAAATTTTTAACAGAGGTTTTTGAGCTTACCGCTGTCCAGCCAACTAGGTTTGAAATCTGTCAAGCGGTTAATGATGAGTAGCGTTTTGACAATTTGCGGTAAATTTCTTATAAAATCTGTATACAGATTCTGAGGCCTAGCCCCATAGGATCCTTCCAGCCTAAGTTAAGTTGAAATTCATCAAGTGGTTAATCAGAGGTCTTTTGACAATTTCTGGTAAATTTTTCATAAAATCTAAGGTTTTCACCCAAAAAACTTGACCAATCAAAGTTCTGTATACATGTTCTGAAGCCTAGCCCCCTAGGGTCCTTCCACCCAAAGTAAGTTGAAATCTGTCAGGCGGTTAATGCTTTGTCAATTTCCGGTAGATTTTTCATAAAACCTAAGATTTTCACCAAAAAAACCCTGTGATCAATCAAAATTCTGTATACACGTTCTGAAGGCTTCGAGCCAAAGTAAGTTGAAATCCACCAAGCGATTTATGAGTAGCGTTTTGATCATTTCTGGTAAATTTGTCATAAAATCTAAGGTTTTCACCAAAAAATCTGACCAAGCAAAATTCTGTATACTTCTGAAGCCTAGCCCCATAGGGTCCTCCCAGCCAAAGTAAAATGAAGTCTGCAAAGCGGTTAATGAGGAGTTGCGTTTTGACAATTTTCGGTAAATTTTTCACAAAATCTAGGATTTTGACCCAAAAAAATTGATCAATCTAAATTCTGTATACACGTTCCGAAGCCCACCTCCCCCCACCCCCCGTCAGGTCCTTCCAGCCAAATTAGATTGAAATCTACCATGTGGTTAATGAGTAGTAGCATTTTAAAACTAAAGATGATGGAGGGATGGACGAATGAGACGCTCAGCATGCGTATCAGTGACCATGACCTTTTGATCCCAGCATCATTGTGCGATGCCATGTCATTATAAGGAGGCATGGGTCCAAGTTTGGGTCCAGTATGATCAACCAAATATGAGATATCAGGAAAGTTGAGCCAAATGGAAAATGTTAGTTGAAAGAAAAGGTCTTTACCACAGTCACTGACCTTTGACCCTGACATCCTTGTATGATGCCGTGTCATTATAAGGAGGCATGTGTCCATGTTTGGGTCCAGTATAATCAATCAAATATGAGATATCAGAAAAGTTGAGCTAAACGAAAAATGTTAAAGTTGAAAGCAAAGGTATTTACCGTCAGTGACCTTTGACCCCGACATCCTTGCATGATGCTGTGTCATTATAAGGAGGCATGTGTCCACGTTTGGGTCCAGTATGATTATCAAAATATGATATAAACAGAAAGGTTGAGCTAAACGGAAAATGTTAACGTTGAAAAAAAAGATTTACCAAGGTCACAGTCATCTAGGCCTCATAATTATTGTATGATGGCATGTCATCATAAGGAAGCATGCGCCCAAGTTTGGGTCCAGTATGATTATCAAAATATGAGATATAAACAGAATAGTTGAGCTAAATGTAAATTGGACGCCGCCACCGCCCGACATGCAGGGTATCGCAATAGCTCGTTTTACTTCATAAAGTCGAGCTAAAAAGGATGCAACAAGTTTATCTAACTATCTAAGAATAAAGGGTGGTGGGGGGGGGGGGCGAGGGGGGTATATAACTACGTATAAAGCTGAGTGGGTAATAATGGTGTCTGACTACAGATTGTGTATAACTCACATCCAGATATAGTTCCTCAAGTGACCAGCTGTTAGCATGAGCTACAAACTGTCTTGTAGCTGTAATGTATGCCTCAGCTATGAACAGACCTCCCAGCCAGACGCGCACATTCTGAAAGACAAACATGGACAGTAATGATAAGAATTCTTTAACCATTGAAATTCCAATGGCTCAATTTCAAAACAACTATAACAAGATGGCCAAAATCGTCCTCTGCAGTAGTCTTGAGAAATGCCCATTTGCAGGTCAGGAAGAAAGTTTTGAAAATTTACCACTGGAATGCCTGGCTCAATAAGTGAGCCAGTCAGTACAGTACTAAATTTTCAAAGATAGTCCTCTTGATCTGCAAACTGGCATTTACTAAGCAAAGCTTTCAGGACAAAGTCTGACCATTCAAGATCTCTAATCTTATTCCTGTCTGCGTATTGAAAGATAAGAATTAAAACTTTAGTAGTTCCACTAATTTGTCGCTAATACGTTTGATAAATAAGAAAATATCATAAAGGTACAAGTTTATTACTTTGTCCTTTCAAAAAATAGTCTTCTCTTGGCCTGCAAATGTTCCCAAGACAATTGCTAAGATCTGCATAACCATTAACCCGTACCACTCCGATGTCAAAATTTAAAATTTTCAAATTAAAGCGGTTGTAACAGCTTCCAACAAAATTGTTGAAAAATGTGCACTAGTTTTTTTTGTTATTGATAACGTACAAAAATTGAATATTGACACCAGTGTGCTAAGGGTTAAAGAGTTATCAATTCATTAACAATTCATACAATAGTAATCAAAAGATTGGCAACTGCCACACTCGGGTCTTTCTCGCGTTGTAGAATATTCTAACCTTGAGTTCTTTCACTCCTCCACTCTGCGTAGCAGAGACAATGCTCTGCAGCTGTTTGACGCGCTCAGCAAAATCTGTCACCCACTGAATTACGGTTATTTCACTCGGCACTGTATAACGTTTCCATGTGCTCGGAATAATGCCTGCAAATAAAGGATCGAGATTTATTCTTTATAACGTTGAGTTAGTTCAAAACATACTTACCACTTTCAGCACAGTAAAGCTAATTGACACCAAATATACAGGAAAGATCAGGGTCAAGTAATGGGCGGGGGAACAATAATGTGGAACACGTCTACAGCTAATGGACCGTTCCATTTTTAGCTATGCCCCGCCCATCACAAGCTAAGCTCCACCCACACCTTGCCGTGTTGGGATTGATCGATCCCCAAATGCCCTTGCTATCTATTTCCTGAAAACTATACAGGGAAGCTGTTGAATATTTTGCAACTAATTTCACTGGGTGCTGTTGCTGCCTATGGCAGCAACAGCGCCCAGTCAAATTAGTTTCAAAATATCCAACAGAATATTTATTAAATAGTAAAAGCAAACAATTTGTACAACAACGCATAGACCGTCTTCAAATATGCGCTCGTGACGTACTTACCGACATCATTCATTATGATGTCACACATCGCGCAGTTCATTATGACATCATATGATGGGTGTGTAGTCTGGAAAGGTGAATTGATTGACTAATGCACAGAATGTCTTTCTCTAGGTAGAGGTTATATTGCTAAAGTGAGCAATGCACTATTCAATAGTATTTTACATAGATCGGTGGTTAGCCTCTCAATCTGTAAGTGAGATGATACCAATCATAAAAACACTACTATCTAATTGTATATTTCTTACTTTGAAAATATGTCCAGTGGCTGATTCTATATAACTGAGAAGCTAACTGACCAGTGTTGTGGGAGAAAACAAATGGTATGTAATTTAAAGAAATGCAACGGATAATTGAATTCAAACCTGTTGACAAAGAGCACCTATCATTTGAAGTCAGAAAATAGTGTGTTTCCGGGACAGCTGGTTGACCCTGGCTTAAAGAATTTGTGGCGCCAAACATGGTTCTTAGATGGTAATTGACTCAATTCTACTCACTAAGGTGGCCGGTCAGATTAGAACTTGTTTGTCAACGTGCACATTTTATAGTGAGCAGGTAATGTTAAATGTATGCAGAAACATGTAATTATAATCAGTCTGTACAGACAATCAACACTGTAATGCACGTCTGCTTTTGGGGACAACAGATAGCAGCCCTTTAAACATTTAGTGATCAAATTTGGTCAAGAAAATAGAAATGTTTTATTTTTTAAAATTTTGACACTGGAATGACTATTTGCATGGTAAAATTTAAAGAATTGTCTTCTCTTGTCTGGCAAATAGATATTCCTCAAGAGCCATGCACAGGCTCATTTTGGTAAGCTTGACCATTAACCCTTAACCCTCAAATTTATTCAAGAAAATTTCTATTTTCACATAGAAAATGTCCATTTGCAGACCAAGATAACTGTTTTTGAAAATTTGCCACTGGAATGACTGGCTTGGTGGTAAATTTTCAAACAGTCTTCTCTTGGTCTGCAAATTGACATTTCTCAAGACCACTGCAGAAGTCGATTTTGCCTGATATGAGTGTTAAAGGGCGGTTAAGATGGGTAGTTATAAGACCAGCACTCGTGTTACACGATCACTGTCATTTGGTCCACAAAAACTGTTTGGTATTTTACCATATTCAATATGTGTTAAACAACCACCTGTCTTTTGTTACCAATTTGCTGGTCCAATCAGTGTCCATTAGACAAGATTTTGTTGCACATACACATACCTTTGACTAAGTCTGCCATCATGATGCGGTGATGGTTTGTTGGTCTCTTTTCACCTAGGCACACCTGCATGATGTCCATGAGGTCTTGTCGGATACTGGACAGTAATTGGACACCAGTGTTCACTTCTCGCTCAAAGAAACGGAACAACGGATCCTTGATACTTTCCACTGTACGCTTCATTTGACCAATTGACTGTTGATGAAATAGAGAATGCACTGTATTTACCTAAAAGCTATCCATTTATTTATTATAAAGGAATCATTCAGAGATTGTAGACCCTCATTCTCACTTCTTTATCACATTTTGTTAAATTTAAGATTTTCAGGATTTTTCGCTGGTTCAAGACCACAGTTGTGGGAAGTCTAGTGTACGTTAACAGCCTTGAACCAAATCAGATCAGTAGTTTCTGAGCTAGTCTTGGACAGACAGACAAATCTAATCTCCTCTTCCCCTTACTGGGGAATGGTATTTATTTCCTAGCTTAGTGAAACTTTCCTAGCTTACTGAAACATTGTTATAAATATCTTCACAAATTTACAGGGTATCTATCTGTCAATCTTTCAATTAGACATTCAGGTATTCGCCTACCCTGCCATGGCCCACACGTGGCAAAGACAAAAAATATTAGCAAAATTAATTTGACAATAACCAACGTCTTATTACAAATTCAGTTTGACATTGCATGGCTGTGATGACCAGCTAGTGAATAGTAATCAGACTGTAACATCAGAAATAGACCAGCATGACTCTGATGAGATCAGATGGATTACAGGTCACTTCAGAAATAACGTAAAATGTCATGTTGAATATTTTGAAGATAATTGGATTGGACGACATATGGCAGCAATGGCCTCCGATCCAGTTATGTTCAAAATATTTAACAGAACATTTCTTACATCGTGTTCAAAATTGTACTCACATACTTGTTTTTGTGTTGGAAACTTTTTAACTTATTTCTGAGCTGTACTGTACAGCTATATGATATGTTCAAGACCTATATACAGTAAAACTTGTCCTAATAGACAAGTGGTCTCTTAATACAGGTGAGTTGCTATAAGATATGTATTGTAGAGATAAAACCTGGTAGCTATTTAAGACTGTCCCCGGGAGCAGGTGCCTCTATATACGGGTTTGACTAAACATTCATGTTGATGGTGGCTATTTAAGACTGTCCCCGGGAGCAGGTGGTCTCTAATGACAGGTTTGACTACATTCATGTTGACTGACTTTTGGCAGAAGTTTTTGCCATGTAGATACAGAAGTATGCAATGTTCTCATCCATGCTGGCCGACCGTCTGATGCACTAACTGATTTCTGACTGGTTGTTGTCTGACTGTAAGCAAGATCATCTTCCTCTTCTAGCAGCTGGACCTTCAGTAATTTACCCAACATCTCCTGGCCTGTAACGCACAAAACAGATTATTTCAGCACTGACAAGAAATCTCACAAGAATAACGGACATATGAGTGATAACTATCTCTCAAGATCTAGTTGGTGGACAAATCTGAAATTCGAACTCAATCAAGAAGTCCATCAAATATAAAATGTGGCTAAATTGAATTCAGATTTAACTTTTATCACTCTGATGTCAAAATTCTATTGTTTGCTACGACGGTAACATCATCCAGCAAATTTATTGAAAAATGTACACCAGTTCATCTTTTAATTTAATTTGAAAATTAAAACGTTTAACATCAGAGTGCTAAGGTTTAAAAATGGGCTGTGCCCACAACATAGTGTGAAAGATCACAAGATGAAAGGAAGGGAATAGGGAGATAGTACGTTGTTTAAGAATAATAGTGGACCCTCTTATAACTTACTTTTAACCCTTTAATGGTCAAATTTGGTCAAGAAAAGCGAAACATTTGTTTATTGAATGTCCATTTGCAGACCAAGAGACTTGGAAATTTACTACTGGAATGACTGGTTCGGTTATTGAGCCAGTAATTTCGGTGATAAATTTTCAAAAATTGTGTGGACCATTTTTGACAATTTACCACTGGAATGTAGGGTTCGATACCCGAGCCAGTCACTCCAGTGGTAAATTTTCAAAAATAGTCTTCTTTTGGTCTGCAAATAGACATTTTCTATGATAAATGTTGAATAACTTTGCTGTTTAAATGGTTAACTAGATAGGGGTAGTCTTACCCTGGTTGGTGAGGAGAACATTCTCTGCATTATTTGGCAGTCCCAGCCAAGATGGTGTTTGTACCTCATCCATGTTCTCCGCAAACTGCACAAACTGCTCACGTCTGTCAAAAATACACCATTCTCTACTGGTTAACAGGTCAGATGAATGAAAAATAAAGCCAAACCGTCTAAAGTGTCCATGCCATATAGTACAAATAAGTGGTCACTCATGTCAGGTGGTCCGCTAACTCTTTACTGCTCAAACTTTATTAAGAAAATTAAAATATTCTCAGAAAATTACCATTCTCAAATGAAGATTTTTGAAAACTTACCACTGGAATGACTGGCTGTTTTAGAGCCAGTTATTAGTGGTAAATTTTCAAAAATAGTCTTCTTGGTCTGGAAATGGACATTTCTCAAGACCACTGTAGAAGCCATTTTTGGCGGATATGAGGGTTAAGATAGCTGGTCATATCCTATGATGAGTAACTAATCGTCAAGGTGGCCAAGAATAAAAGACTATTTTTGAAAATTTACCACTAATAACTGGCTCTAAAACAGCCAGTCATTCCAGTGCTAAACTTTCAAAAATAGTCTTCTCTTGGTCTGCCAAACTGACATTTTCTTTGAAAACATTGAAATTTTCTTGAACAAATTAAATGCTTAAAGGGTTAAAGAACCACCATTTTTGTCACCACAGACACGTGGTCTCTCGAGCAGCTTTGACAGATCATACAGGACATCTCAGAAATAACATGACATGTTTCCAAAGCAAAATAACACGCACTGTTGGAATATTTTGAACATAATTGAATTGGAAGAAATTGCAGCAATGTCCTTGAATGAAGAAATAAGGACAACAGAACATTTCGTACTAACAAACATGTGTTATTCTATCTAATCTTAAGATTCTCATGGTTCATTTTGAAATGGCAAATACACCATTTTATAACCACTTAGAATTTCTCACTTTAAACTACATAAAAGAACTGGAGGGTTACAAAATTTAATAGAATAAGTCTGGGTATTAATGAAATGCATTTTTTAGTCGTGACTCATCAGAGCAGAGCTTTCTGATGGTAATGAATCGAACACATCATCATCGTAAGGCTCTAATTAGAATCATGTACTATAGTGATTACCGTTGCATTCCTACAGCATGAAGATTGTTATTACAATACATTACAAAATGTACCTGACTCCATCAGGCATACTGATCTTCTTGCCATCTTTTCCCTCGACCAATACAAAGTCTCCTTCAAAGCTTTTAGGCGTGAACAGCTTGTGAACAAAGGCTGTTAACAGCCGCTACAAAACACACACACGTTACTCATTACGCATCCCTAATGCAACTTCACAACTAAAAAAAAAATTATTATTCATTGATATGCAATGAAATCAGCATTTGCCAAGTTTTATTTCGTTTCATTATATTGAGGTAAACACATTAAGTCCATAAAAGTTTACAGCTTTAGCAAGTTGATTTTCAAGCATTCTGGTGTGAAGGTGGACCTTTAATAAGAAATCATGGTCTGACCATATAATGAAATCGTCCTTTCCAGTTTTAGCTATGCCCCGCCCATCTCTAGCTAAGCTTCACCCACGCTTCTCCCGTGTTGGGATCAATCGATTCCTGAACTCCCTGACTATCAATTTCCAGAAAACTATACAGGTAAGTTGTTGAATATTTTGAAACTAATTTGACTGAGTGCTGTTGCTGCCTATGGCCCAGCATGTTTATTAACACATACAATTCATACAACAATGCTTAGTCCATCCATCTATTATGCGTTCGTGATGACCTTATCTATGTCATTCATGACATCATTGATTATGACATCCTCCTCCACGTCACGTAGTTGACTATGCCATCATATGATGGATGAACAAACCAGAAAGGTGCATTATCAGTCTACTTTGGCTCTGTCACAAATTAGGCATATGTTGCAATTCTGTTATCAGTTTATCAGATATGCTGACATTAGATCAGATTATTCAGCAATATGGGTGTAAATAATTGTAAACAAAAAAAACATAACAGTAGAATTACCTGATCAAACTCATTGTCAATCTTGCCTCCATATATGCATTGAGATAGCAATGTTCTAATGGCTTCCCATGGAACCTTGTCTGCCGGAAGGTTAGTGCGACCCTGGTATAATAAAGATTATATCAATATATGAAAGGTGAATTCATGTGCTAAAGAATGCCTGTGGAGTCTAAAGTAGATGCCGTTATATGTGAGATACGAGGATGAGAATAGAGCAGAATAATAATCAATGGAGGGATCCATGTCTCGTTATGCCTCATCCATTTTTAGCTAAGCTCCGCCGAAGCTTTGCCCATGTTGACATCAATCAAAGCCTAAATTCCCAGAATCCCAATGATCAAGGTAACTATACAGGGAACCTGTTGAATATTTTGAAACTAATTTGACTGGGAGCTGTTGCTGCCTGTGGCTGCACCAGCGCTCAGTCAAATTAGTTTCAAAATATTCAACAGACTTTATTAAATAGAAGACATACAATTCGTACACTTGACAGACTATTTAATATCCATGATGTACCTAGATAGGTCATTCATTACACACTTTGATTGTGACGTCAGTCTACATGTGATGTAATTGATTATGATGTTATATACTTGAGTGACAGATCGGATCTATCCATAGTAGTTCAGCAGATGAAAAGCAAAATAGCACATCAAATTTATGTTTCAATGCTTTATCGCGTAAGATACATGTACATTGCCGCACGCTAGACTATCTAAAATCAATAATTACATGATATATGCACACAGCTTCCACATAAATAATTATTAAAGACTACCCGACTTTCGGTCAAATTACATTTATCTAAAGTATCTACGTTTTATATATAGTTTCCAAAGGATTCAAATTTAAATGGGTAAATACAAGTCAAAACATTTTTATTGTCAATGACCATAATGGACGGCCTAGAAATAAGACCACCCCGTGAGATTAATACCAGAACTCGCCTGTTCTATATCTTTGCACATATGAAGTTTGTTGACAGAGGCCGAATTAACGTGTATTACTTTATGGACATAAATACAGTAATAAGCTTATATATGAAGTCAAGTTACCATAAGCTTGATAGCCAAACTAACACAAAACTTAACCTGAACACGCAAAGTGCACGAGCAGAAAACACAGGTAGGAACAGGATAAATGCAAATGTGGTATTCAAAGTCCGCGAGCGGAAAATATAGGTAGGAATGGGATAAATGCATTATACTACTGACAGAAATGCAGCAATAAAGCTATACATGAAGTTTGGAGCTATATATGAAGTCTGGTTACATAAATATGAAAGTCTAGCTGCAGCAGAGCTAAATAGAAGTTAACCAAAACTGCCAATGATGCAGCCGTGCGGTGATGACATAAGCTCTTCTGTTCTTTGAACAAGCGAGCTAAAAATGATCCAGCACCTTAGCTCCCATGAGATCAACTTTTTTTTATCTAAAACGATGACCGCCAGGTAACAGATAAAAGAATTGCCAGCGCCTTAGACAGTATAGGACTTTTGGAATTTTATATTGAGATTTGCTATACGTGTGTAACAATAATACATGAACAGTTTTAACAGATTTTTACTGATTCCCCCAGCAAAAACTTGAGGATCAAAATATTGAAATCTGCACCATATCGAAGCCGAAATTGTCACATCTATCTGTTAACAAAATCCTTAAAATTTGATTTTGGAGATCAAAAGCCTTTTAATAATAGTAGAAACTACATGAACCATACCATAGAAACTGAGTCAATCCAGGTATCGAGAACATCACATGCAACTCGCAAATCCGACTCCGTAAAGTCATACTTCTTAGACCATCCCAATGGCATATATCTCATTCTTTCTTGTACAATGGCATGGAACCACGCCAGCAGGAAGTAGAGACGAGAACGTTCATTTGGAGCCTGAAAACAAAGCAAAGAACAGGAAATATCAAGACATGCTTTCAACAGGGACACAGGGCCAGAGCTGTTCAGAAAGGACATGAAATTAATGGGTATTTAAAAAGCAATATTTGCACAAGAACAGAGTGCAAAGGCGACAGGAAATTAACGGGAATTTAAGATTCCTAAATTCCATTCTTTCTCATACTAATAACACAAGGATAACTGGTATAGATTTTGAAAAATAATGTCACCGAAGACTGGTGGATATCTAAGATAAGAACAGCTTTCGGTAATATTGTTTCTAAAATATACACCACCTAAATTATAAACCACCTTGTCATCTACATATTCTGGACAAATTAACATTCTGACATCAGTGTGATAAGGGAATGATATACAGCACAGTTTATAAATAGGTTAAAATGTTTCCCACAAAAAAATTTCAAAACACATTGTAAGAAAGCTCTGTTCCCACATTAACGTCATTATGCGGGATTCCCCTAAATCAATGCTCATAGCGAGTTTGCTGGCTGGTAAATTGCTTAATGAGCAGCGAGCCCACATTGAGTTACTACAGCACTATATGACACCACAATTTAAAGTTCCTTATCCTATGATAAACTACAATCACAATATTAGCATAAAAACAACTCAGCTTGTGGAATCACCAGTCTGCATGATTGATCCATATAGGATTTACTAGTATGTGAAATTCACGTTTGGTTTCCCCACATAATGTTTGTGACAAGATGTGCATGTGAGTAAGTATATGACACTGCGAGTGTCACAATATGGCTTCACTTTCCATCTGTATTTTAGGCCCGTGTGAGTGCTTGTGAATTCACATTTACTACCCATTTGTGACAGAAATTAATTTTTCCTGGTGCATGCGTAGATAGGGTTTGAGGTTTTTTTCTTGAAATCCTGTTTTGGCGGGAAACTCAAATCTGGCTGAGACAAGGGTGTCTTTGAAAGTGGGATTCTTTCTATAGCCAAACATGGGTGGTGTGGTGATTGTGCTTCTGCATTTGGGACCACTTTCACAATATTGTTGAAGTCATATATCATTGAAAAGCGAATCCAATTTTCTAGACATTTATGTATTAGCTTTTTTATTTTTGTACAATTGTACTGAGTTATTTGCATATATAAAATATACCAATTGTCCATAGATTTACTAACTCAATCGGCCAATACGGCATATTTATACGTTATAACTAGCTTGAGAATATTTTAGAAAAATACAAGAGCTCCGCAAACGACGTATAATACCCCGCCATGATGACAAAACAATGAATGACAGCTATCAAAAAAAATAGGTTTTTTCCCTCAGACCCAGACCAGAAATCCTATGAAGTTTGAAAGTGATCTGTTAAATGGTTCAGGAGTTATCATCCGAAAACCACTTTACAAGATGCCCGCCGGTGGCTGGTGGCCATCTTGGATTTGGGATCAGTGTTGCTTTCGATAGGCTTCTTCCCCAGACATAGTCCAACCACGCTATGAAGTTTCAAAGTGATATGATAAACGGTTAACCCTTACAACACTGGTGTCAAAATTAAAATTCTTAAAATTAAATTAAAAGATGAACTGGTGTTCATCTTTCAACAAATTTGGTGGGAGATGGCGCTGTCATAGACAGTGACATGTGACATCTTCCCGCAAAATTGTTGAAAAATCTACACCAGTTTCTTTGATATGGCTGCCATCTTGGAGTTCGGATCATTATAAATTTCGATAGGATTCTTCTTCAGACCTTGTCCAACCACGCCATGAAGTTTCAAAGCGTCCGATAAACGGTTTAGGAGTTATTATGCTGAAATTAATTTTCAAGATGGTAGTCGGTCATACATCTTGGATTTCGGATCATTGTCGATTTCGATGAGTTCCTTCTCCAGACCTAGTCCAACCACCCTATGAAGTTTCAAAACGATCCGATAAACAGTTCAGGAGTTATCATCCGGAAACTAATTTTCAAGATGGCCGCTGGTGGCTGGCGGCCATCTTGGATTTCAGATCATCTTCGATTGCGAACGGTTTTTTCGCCAGATGTAGTCCAACCACCCTATGCAGTTTCAAAGGAATCTGATAAACAGCAACGGAGTGAACATCCGGAAAGCAATTTTCAAGATGGCCGACAGCGGGTGGCGGCCATCTTGAAATCACATCATTGTCAATTTCTATAGGTTTCTTCTTCAGACTGAGTCCCAGCATGCCATGAAGTTTCAGTGATCCGATAAACAGTTCAGGAGTTATCATCTGGAAACCAATTTTCAAGATGGCCACCAGTGGCTGGTGGCCATCTTAGATTTCAGATCATTGTCGCTTTCGATCTGTTTCTTCCCCAGACCTACTCCAACCACGCTATGAAGTTTTAGCGCGATCCGATAAACAGTTAAGGAGTTATCATCCGGAAACAATTTTCAAGATGGCCACCGGTGGCCAGACCTACTCTAACAACGCTCTGAAGTTTCAAAGCGATCTGATAAACGGTAACGAAGTGATCATCCGCAAAGCAATTTTCAAGGTGGCTCGCGGCCATCTTCGATTTCGGATCATCTTCGATTTCGATAGGTTTCTTCCCCAGACGTAATCCGACCAACTTATGAAGTTTAAAAGCGATCCGACAAATGGCAACCGAGTTATCATCCGGAAATCACTCTGCCACCTGCCTGGACTGCGAGTATTATTACATAATACCATGCCAATTCTTTTGGCAGCGTATAATAACAAGAATTCTGTGGAATTAAATGTCTCACCTCTCTCCTGTTTGTCACAGTGGCATTGACCTATGACCTTGCGACTGTGTTATCTTGCTCCTTCCTAACGGTAACCATGTATTCAAGTTTAGTTCCATAGGATTAACCAATTTTGAAATATAAGCAGATAATGTTGAAATAACAGTTCTGTATCAAGGTCACAGTGACCGTGACCTTGTGACCTCAAAATCATCATGCTGCTTCCTATCATTATAGGTAACCATTTACCCAAGTTTAGTTGCAATAGGCTTAACTAATCCTGAAATATAAGCTGAAGTTTTACTTAATATTGAAAATGCAGTTCTGTATCAAGGTCAGTGGCCTTGAACTTTGACCTTGTGACCCCAACATCATCATGCTGCTTCCTAAGATTATAGGTAACCATGTATCCAAGTTTAATTACAATGGGCTTAACCAATCATGAAATATAAGCTGAGAAGTTTGGCTAAATGCAGAACCTTAATGTTGATGCCGCTGCCGTCGGAAAAGTGATACCTATGTTTCGCTTTCTGCTTCGCAGGCGAGACTAAAACTCATACAAAAATGTTTAGAAAATGAATACTGGTCGAGCGTCGCCTGGCCAGTTTACCAACCAGAAGTGCTGTGAGCGATGCATTGTGAGAAGGTATTTTCCAAAAATATGTCAATGAGGGAATAAATGGTGCATTGGATTTTTAGTTCTGTTTTTGAAACATGTTAAGTTATTTCAGAACAATACTGTACGTAACTTCACCTAGCACTAGTTAACATGGCCAATGATCGTTAAGTTCATCCAGCACTAGTTAACCTGACCAATGATCGGTAAGTTTACTTAGCACTAGTTAACATGACCAATGATCAGGAAGTTCACCCAGCACTAGATAACATGACCAATGATTGGTAAGTTCACTTAGTACTAGTTAACACAGCCTATGATCGTTGTTAAGTTCACCTAGGACTAGTTAACATGGCCAATGATCGGTAGGTTAATTTAGCACTAGTTAACACAGCCAATGATCAGTAAGTTCACCTAGCACTAGTTAACATGACCAATGATCAGTAAGTTCACCCAGCACTAGTTAACACGGCCAATGATCGGTAAGTTTACTTGCACTAGTTAACATGACCAATGATCGGTAAGTTCACCTAGCACTAGTTAACATGGCCAATGCTTCCATCCTTACTACACATGCTCAGTTGGGCCGCTGGATGTGATCGGTAAGTTCACTTAGCACTAGCTAACATGACCAATGATCAGTAAGTTCACTTAGCACTAGTTAACATGGCCAATGCTTGCTAAGTTCATCCAACACTAGTTAACACGCCCAATGATCAGTAAGTTCACCCACTAGTTAACATGCTCAATGATCAGTAAGTTCACCCAGCACTAGTTAACATGACCGATGATCGGTAAGTTCACTTAGCACTAGTTAACATGGCCAATGATCGGTAAGTTCACCCAGCACTAGTTAACATGGTCAATGATCGTTAAGTTCACTTAGCACTAGTTAACACCGCCAATGATCGGTACGGTCACCCAGCACTAGTTAACATGGCCAATGATCGGTAAGTTCACATAACACTCGTTAACATGGCCAATAATCGGTAAGTTCACTTATCACTAGTTAACACAGCCAATGATCGTAAGTTCCCCATGCACTAGTTAACATGGCCAATGATCAGTAAGTTCAACCAACACTAGCTAACATGGTCAATGATCGGTAAGTTCACTTAGCACTAGTTACACAGCCAATGATCGTAAGTTCACCTAGCACTAGTTAACACGGCCAATGATCGTTAAGTTCACTTAGCACTAGATAACATGCCAAATGATCGCTAAGTTTACCTAGCACTAGTTAACATGGCTAATGATCGGTAAGTTCACCTAGCACTAGTTAACACGGCCAATGATCGGTAAGTTCACTTAGCACTAGTTAACATGGTCAATGATCGCTAAGTTCACCTAGCACTAGTTCACATGGCCAATGCTTCCATCCTCACTACACATGCTCAGTTGGGCCACCGGATGTGGCAACTGACAGCTGATCATTTTCCAAATAGAGGCAGCCTATTCGATTATGTACTTCTATAGAGCAAGCAGGATATCATTTCATATATCTAAAGTACTCATAAAGGTAAGTCTTGAAGTGAAAATAGTACATTACACTTGTTTGAATCTAACACAATTTTATGAAATCCGGTCCCAGCATCATTTTGAAAACAGTTACTGCAAGACTGTTCTAACTTGCAACAGTTTTTGGCTGGTTTAACCATTGTCTAGTTAAAATAACCAGCTTAAAATTTAACTTTCACACTTATAAGTAAGAGCTAAACACATACAAACATAATTCTCATGGCATGATAATAGTTGTGTATGTGTGATCTATATGGAATAGATGATAACAATACTAGGCTATATACCTTGCACATTCTGGAAGCAGGTACAGTTGCGAATGTTCTCTGTAGATTGGCTGACACACCTGGTGGTGGCTCAAACACAAAGATACGTCCGGCTCGCAGTAAGTTAGTTGGTAGCTGCAATGAGAACATGGCAAGTATAGAAGCAGTTATTTACTGGACAGCAGAAGAAAAACCGTCCAAGAGTACACTATTGAAACGATGTTGTTATAACACTTTAACCCTTTAGTGGTCAAATTTTCTCAAGAAAATTTTAATATTTACTAATTGAATGTCCATTTGAAGGACAAAAGACTATTTTGGAAAATTTACCACTAAAATGACTGGCTGCAAATGGATATTCCTCAGGAACACAACAGAGGGCAGGTTTGGGGTGTGTGTGCTTGACCATTAGAGGGTTAATGCTCAAGCCGACCAAAACCATCCTTTAGCGGTCAAGGGAAGACAATTTTTGAAGATGTACAATGGAAGATTTATGTTTATCCATCAATCATATGACATCATAATCAACTACATCACGTGTAGGATGAATTCATAATCAATCACGTCATGAATGACGTTGATAAGTTTGTCACAAATGGATAATTGATGACGAACTAAGCTCTGTTGTACGAATTGTATGTCCTTACTATTTAAGAGTTTCGGTTGAATATTTTGAAACTAATTTGACTGAGCGCTCTTGCTGCCATAGGCAGCATCCTGAGATAGGCAGCAACAGCATCCAGACAAATTAGTTTCAAAACATTAAACAGCTTACCCGTATTGTTTTTGGGAAATTGAGATGCTATCCCAACAGAGGCAAAGCATTGCTGGAGCTTAGCTAGAGATGGAGGGGGATAGTTAAAACAGGATTCCTCCATTGAAATGCCTGGCTTGATAACCGAGGCAGTCATTCAAGTAGTTTTAAAAAATAGTCTTGGCCTTCAAATGGATATTCCATAAATAATTATTTGTATTTTTTTCATTTGACCATTAAACTAAAACTGTTTTAGACAGTAACGCCGAAAGCTACATTGTTTCCCAAATATTCACCTGTGACTCTTCTATGCGCTTTAGATAACCAATCATGACAGTATTTTAATGACTAGGTTTGTTATAATTTACTTTCCTATAAGCTTTTTCATGTCACAGATTTACCCGAGATGCATTTTCCGAAAAGTTACCTTGGGGCTGATTTCCATTGTGAGGAAGAGCCTAAATGAGGGATGAGGGGTCAATGAATGCAGCTTCTTCTCCAGGCTAACAAGCCATTGTGAGGCAAGGTGGACATTTTTTAACATGACCCAGCGACCCGCCTTGTTAGCTGAATTAATGGCCTTCTCTGCCTGTGCAAAGCCCTCAGCAGAACCTGGTGAAATAAACAAATAAAAAGCTGTAAAGATATTGAGAAACAAATTATCTGAGTAGAAACAGCACCAGTTTTAATGTGTGCTGTAATTATTTCATAGATGAACTACTTGGTTACAAGAATCAAGAGATTTTAGACATGCTAAAAAGTATGTGCGATGGGGTGGTGGGTAGGGTGGGGGGGGGGGGGGGTGGGGAGGGAGTGGGAGTTTTACTGGAGCACCCATTCCTGTGCTAATCCTCTAATGACCAAGATTAGTCAAGAAAAGCACGAGCTTTGTTTAGTCAATGTTCATTTACCAGTCAAGAGGCTATTCTTGAAGATTTATAATTGAAATGACTGACTCGGTTACCAAGCCAGTCATTCTAGTGGTAAATTGTTAAAAATGACCTCTTGAGAGACCATTTTCTGCTGGCTTGACCATTCCTCTCTGAAAGACAGTAAAATCAGCTGAATAGCTCCTGAAAAGCAGCTTCGCGCAGACACATAATAAAGCAAATGGACAGACCTCATTGTAATACCGCCTTTCAGTTCCTTATATTCACACTTCTGCTATTAGTGTATGCATGCAAGCCTGTGTCAGGGTACATCGGGTGTGCATTGTAATTTGTAGTGTTATGCACTATTAGTGAAGATGGTAGCCTTTAAGCTGATTTCCTTCTTAATTCCAAGAACTAAGATAATATCTGTAGCGCAATGACTTTTGTAAACAACTTCGACTTTAAATCAAACTGATTTCAAAATAATACAGCATTTGCTTTTTGTTGTCAGGTTTGTGATAAATGAATGAAGCATTATTAACCTTTGATCCCATGAAATTAGCGTCACAACTTCAGGACATCGATACTGGAAAGCTGTTACAGATTTGTAAAATTTGTTTGGAACCTGTACCACAGGCAGCAACAGGAAATCAAAAGAATATGTTATGAGATCTGAGAACACCCTTCACATGGTGAAATTTTGACTTTCTGTGATCTATCCACCATGTAAAAACCTGTTCCATGAGCTTTCTAAAACTGTTTAAATTACGTTTCTACATTAAGAATATCCAAAACTTTGGCAGTCTGAATCATGCCACTATTAGGAACAAAATTTTGATAAAAATGGATTTAAATGTCTAAACCGCATTTTCTGATTCATATATTAAAATTTGACTGTAAGCTGTCATTAAAAAGTGACTATTTCTAATATAAAGGAAGGTTATTAGTCCTTTATCCTTTGAAATATAATAGAATGGCCAGTAACGTCAAAACATGCTAAAAGTTAAATTTAGCGAAAAATTAGTTTTGACCTATTTTTGTTGTTTTCTCAAAGAGAAATCTGGCGACATGTGAAGGATTTTCCCAGATCACATCACATATTCATAAAGCATTACTCACTTAAAGTTGTAATACAATTCACCTTTCCAGAGTATCCATTGATGATCTGACGTCATACGACGTGATACTCAGCTAAGCGGCGTGTATCATGACCTCATAATCATTACGTCATAAATGATTCTATATAGCCCATCTTTAACACTTAATAGTACGACACGTTGTACGAATTGTATGTCTCTACTATTTAATAAACATGCCGTTGAATATTTTGAAACTAATTTGATTGGGCGCTGTTACTGCTATCGGCAGCAACAGCATCCAGTCAAATTAGTTTCAAAATATTCAACAGCTTACCTGTATATACACCTGTGCAAAAGTTAAGCACCACCCTATTTTTACGCACATGCGAGGGTATATTCATGTGCTATGAAGAAAGCAATAGCATAAACATTTATGTACCCATCCATCTTAGTGCAAGAGGTAATAATGCAACTAGAGGAATGCTGATTATGATGGTGGGGAAACACTGTATGTTTTTGTTTGAACTTGAAAACGAGGCCTGAATATGGTTACGTTGACACAACTGACAACTATTGCCCTACAGTTGACACACGTGGCTAGATTGTCATTAATGGTGTCTGAAAACGAAGTTTAACATCTGTGCACGAGTTTGAGAGTGTCATTATTAATACCGGGTATACCCACCTTGTGCCTGGATGACGGCCTGGACACGACGTCTCATGCTGGTCACCAACCGACTGATACGCCATTGTGGTATTCGTTGCCATTCAAGATGGAGTGCGTCTGTTAATTCCTGTAGGTTCTGCACAGGAGGATCCCTCCTTCTCACCATGTTTCCCAGAATGTCCCAGATATGCTCAATAGGGTTCATGTCAGGGCTCCTTGCTGGCCATGGTATGGTTTCGATGGCATTCTGGCGGAGGTATTCATGCACAGCTCTAGCACGATGTGGTCGGGCGTTGTCATCCATGAATATAGGGTGGGTTCCAGGTGCATGATTTACAAAATGAGGGACCACAACTCTATCCAGTATGGAATCTTGATATCTTTGTCCATTTAGTGTTCCAGGTACAGTCAACAGATCCAGCTTACAATCAAATGAGATGCACCCCCATATCATAACGGAACCTCCACCAAATGGAACTTCTTCCATGATGTTACGTTGGTCGTACGCCGTGCGTCTGGACCTCCATACACGAGTTCGACCATCTGTGGCATGAAGCAGGAACCGACTTTCATCGGACCAGTGTACCCGTCTCCAGGATCTCATGTTCCAGTGTCTTCTTTCGTTGCACCACCTCAGACGCTCCTCTTTGTGGTGTGCAGTGAGGAGGACGTCTGACAGGTCTCCTAGCTTTCATGCCAGCAGCATACAGTCTCCTTTTGACGGTAGACATTGACACTCTATTGCACGTTTCCCATTGCTGGCTGAGCACTCTGCTGTTGGTGAATGGAGATCTCCTAACAAGGCGTACTAGGGCTCGATCATCACGGGCAGTAGTCTTCTTCGGTCTTCCAGATCTAGGCCTGTCCTTCACCTCGTTAGTTTGCCCATGTTTTGCAATCAAACGACTGATTACAGTATGGTTAATGTTCAGCTGTCTGCCAATCTCTCTGCATGACATACCAGTGGTATGCATGCCTATGATTTGCCATTTCACACGATCACTTAACCTTCGTCTTGCCATAGCGGTTCACAATCAAGAGCTAATTCTCTCTGTACAAATAAACCACGGTCATGAACACAAAATTCCTAATCTTGTCGCCTAAATCTGTATGTAATGTTCTACACCTCAAACTGGACTTTTACATAACTGAACACGTGTGCTGTTTCCCGCCACGCACGGACATCAAGCGGCGTGAAGTCATGCATGCATGTGCATTTCGTACTTGGAATTATGTCAGCTAACGCGGGGACAAAAAGTATGGCAGCCTAGTTGTACCATCATGTTTCTAAGTTCTATTGTTTTTGCTGGTGCTTAACTTTTGCACAGGTGTATAGTTTTCTGGAAATTGATAGACAGGAAATTTAGAGATCGATCGATCGATCCCAACACGAATGAGGTGTTGGTGGAACTTAGACAGAGATGGGCAGGGTATAGCTAAAAATGGAAAGGTCCATTGAATTCCTACCAATAGCAATGGATGTGATTTGTTTGCCGAGTTCTGCCGCTAAGTCATCCACACGTGAGCTGGAATCATAACCAGGCACGGAACACATCAGGACTGGTGTGCTGGACTTCAACTACAAATACACAACATTCAACATAAAACTCATCATGTCCCACACCCCTCATTTCAATTTATCCGGCATAAAACACATCAGTGATGAATTAAACATTTTTCAGGGGATTATGGACATATTCTGTAAGACGCAGCCGCAATGGAAATCATTACATGAAGTATTTGGGTACCAAACTGTATACGAAAGCTTCTAGTGGCAACAAGATCTTTGTTTTATGAATCGCTATATGGGAGACAACAAAAATAGACAGATTTCTTAGAACTACCTTCGAGATCTGGGTTTTGTGGAAAAGGAAGGATATTGGAAACTGCATGTGAATCCATGGAGCCAGCCATTCTATGGGTATGATCCAGAAAACAAATTTTGCTGTTGGCATGGTCAGTAATCAAGGTAGAATTGATAGAAGTGTAGTAATCAATGCAGAATGCTTAGTGTGCGTGCTAGTGTGAGCATGTGCATGTTGTTAATGTTATTAAATAACAGTAAGAGAGCCATGGTGTGACATGTGCCAAGCAGATAGGATTTCTGATGGTGTGGCTGAATGTGACTAACAGACAGGGATTCTGATGGTGTGGCTGAATGTAGGCTTGCACGATTTTTCGATTTAATCATGAAGTTCGATTTATTTTTTAAATCGCGATTTTTACGATGTAATTGAGGAAAAATCGGAAAATCGTCAAAAATTTCATGTTATTTTAAAATCTGAAGTGTGTACTTTTCCGTCGCATTTTATCAGTACATGAGTACAATTATAATCGATTCACGCCTGTGTTCCTTGTGTTTATATCACGCCATGCCATGCACGTGTCGAATAATTACTAATCACACCACAAAGCGCTACAATAAACAAGCTAACAATAGCGAGGTCACGCCTTTGTCATTGAGAAAACCAGCTAGTTACTCCGTTGAATCGCCATACAATTTTCTTTCTTTCGCTGTAGACCCTGAGTCTGAAATGCCAAGTATATACTTAGTTGCAGGGTGTTAGGCAATCAGTGAACATAATTCTTTTTAATTCTAGAGTTAGCAATTTCAGGCGGTGTAATAATTTTTCCTTTTTGATTCGGTTGTCGTGTCAAATTAAAGAAAATAAAGTAACAGCATTCCAGATTGTTTGATTTTGAACTGTGCGTTCTGTTGATTACTCTTAAATGTAAATCATACATTCTGAAAGTAATTATAAACTGCACTATGGGACGAGTTTACGCCGCTACACTCGTACCTACTCAAAGCTAAAGTCCTATGTATGTGGATTGCGCAGTATCTTCCCGGGTACTAATATTAGCGTCTTCCCGTTACTCAGGTAATGACCTAAACTCGTCCTACAAGGGAGGCTATAATCGGAAGCTGATACATCATGTAATTTAGATTTTTTTTCTCGGCGACATTTTATCTCAAATTTTGATGAAATAAATAATGTTTATTAAACTATACGCAATATTTAAGCGGTCCCAATTAATAATTTCATTCCCGCGATGATGGATATAATGTATACATTAAACATAGATGTAGGATGGTAAGAATTTGTCGCATGAAAATGTGTTCTAATTTCGTGATATTTTTGTATCATTTATTTCAACGTTTTCTAGAAACAAGTCACGTTACCCCGGTTTATACTTTTGGGAATTTAGACCCACGATTTACTCGAAAATCACGATTTTAAAAATAAAATCGATCGCGATGTTTCAAAGCAAAAATCGCACAAGCCTAGCTGAATGTGACTAACAGACAGGGTTCTGATGGTGTGGCTGTATGTGACTAGCAGAGGGGTTCTGATGGTGTGGCAGAATGTAACTAGCAGAGGGGTTCTGATGGTGTGGCAGAATGTGACTAGCAGACAGGGGTTCTGATGGTGTGGCTGTATGTGACTAGCAGACAGGGGTTCTGATGGTGTGGCTGTATGTGACTAGCAGAGGGGTTCTGATGGTGTGGCAGAATGTAACTAGCAGACAGGGGTTCTGATGGTGGACGAATTTGACTAGCAGATAGGGGTTTTGATGGTGTGGCTGAATGTGACTAGCAGACAGGGGTTCTGATGGTGGCTGAATGTGATGAGCAGACAGGGGTTCGGATGGTGTGGCTGAATGTGACTAACAGACAGGGGTTCTGATGGTATGGAGGAATGTGACTAGCAGACAGGGTTCTGATTGTGTGGCATAATGTGACTAACAGACAGGGGTTCTGATGGTGGGCGAATGTGACTAGCAGACAGGGGTTCTGATGGTGTGGCTGAAAGTGACTAGCAAACGGGTTCTGATGGTGTGGCTGAATGTGACTAACAGACAGGGATTCTGATGGTGTGGCTGAATGTGACTAACAGACAGGGGTTCTGATGGTGTGGAGGAATGTGACTAGCAGACAGGGGTTCTGATGGTGGACGAATGTGACTAGCAGACAGGGGTTTTGATGGTGTGGCAGAATGTAACTAGCAGACAGGGGTTCTGATGGTGGACGAATGTGACTAGCAGACAGGGGTTTTGATGGTGTGGCAGAATGTAACTAGCAGACAGGAGTTCTGATGGTGTGACTGTATGTGACTAGCAGAGGGGTTCTGATGGTGTGGCAGAATGTAACTAGCAGACAGGGGTTCTGATGGTGGACGAATATGACTAGTAGACAGGGGTTTTGATGGTGTGGCTGAATGTGACTAGCAGACAGGGGTTCTGATGGTGGATGAATATGAATAGCAGACAGGGATTCTGATGGTGTGGCTGAATGTGACTAACACAGGGGTTCTGATGGTGTGGAGGAATGTGACTAGCAGACAGGGATTCTGATGGTGTGGCTGAATGTGACTAACACAGGGGTTCTGATGGTGTGGCTGAATGTGACTAACAGACAGGGGTTCTGATGGTGTGGATGAATGTCACTAGCAGACAGGGGCTTTGATAATGTGGCTGAATGCGACTAACAGATAGGGGTTCTGATGGTGTGGCTGGATGTGACTAGCAGACAGGGGTTCTGATGGTGTGGAAGAATGTGACTAGCTGACAGGGGTTCTGATGGAGTGGCTGAATGCAACTAGCAGACAGGGGTTCTGATGGTGTGGCAGAATGCGACTAGCAGACAGGGGTTCTGATGGAATGGCTGAATGTTACTAGCAGACAGGAATTCTGATGGTGTGGCAGAATGTGACTAGCAGACAGGGATTCTGATGGTGTGGCAGAATGTGACTAACAGACAGGGATTTTGATGGTGGAGGAATGTGACTAGCAGACAGGGGTTCTGGTGTGGCTGAATGTGACTAACAGACAGGGGAACTGATGGTGTGGCTGAATGTGACTAGCAGACAGGGGTTCTGATGGTGTGGCTGAATGTGACTAGCAGACAAGGGTTCTGATGGTGTGGATGAATGTGACTAACAGACAGGGGTTCTGATGGTGTGGCTGAATGTGACTAACAGACATGGGTTCTGATGCTGTGGAGAAATGTGACTAGCAGACAGGGTGTTCTGGTGTGGCTGAATGTGACTAGCAGACAGGGGTTCTGATGGTATGGAGGAATGTGACTAGCAGACAGGGGTTCTGATGGTATGGAGGAATGTGACTAGCAGACAGGGGGTTCTGGTGTGGCTGAATGTGACTAGCAGACAGGGGTTCTGATGGTATGGAGGAATGTGACTAACAGACAGGGGTTCTGATGGTGTGGCTGAATGTGACTACCAGACAGGGGTTCTAATGGTGTGCTTGAATGTGATTAGCAGACAGGGGTTCTGATGGTGTAGCAGAATGTGACTAACAGAGAGGGGTTCTAATGGTGTGGCAGAATGTGACTAGCAGACAGGGGTCGTGATGGTGTGGCTGAATGTGACTAGCAGACAGGGGTTCTGATGGTACAGAGGAATGTGACTAACAGGCTGGGGTTTTGATGGTGGAGGAATGTGACTAGCAGACAGGGGTTCTGATGGTGTGGCTGAATGTGACTAATAGAGAGGGGTTCTGATGGTATGGAGGAATGTGACTAGCAGACAGGGGGTCTGATGGTGAGGCTGAATGTGACTAACAGACAGGGGTTCTGATGGTGTGGCTGAATGTGACTAACAGACAGGGGGTCTGATGGTGAGGCTGAATGTGATTAACAGACAGGGTTCTGATGGTGTGGAGGAATAGGGTGCTCAATTTTATTTAAATGAAATGGAGAAAAGTGAACCAGTAAATGATAATCCTAAAACAACACTAAGCACTAAATATCTCGCCCCTGGCTTTTAGTATTATGGTGTTCTAATCTAGTGGATGCGTTTTGAGTAGTTAGCCTTTGCACCCAAATCATTTTGACACCTTTGGGATCAAAAAATTCTTATAATCCTCCAATGACCACCTCCTTAACACAGGCGACATATGCTCATTTTGGCACAGATATAAGGTAATAAAAATTTTAACACAAAAAAGTCAAACTAATGCTATGATGCAATCAATATTAGACATGATGAATTCTGCTGAAAGTTGTTGTTTAACAATGATTTTTAAAATGCAGAAGAATCGAGGCTTGAGTGCAGAACAATAAGAGATAATATATAGTAGTGTGTGTGTGTGTGTGGAGGTAAAGACACCATAGATACCTCATTCTCCACAATATTTGCCAGATCCAGTTGTTTCTCTGCTAGATGTAGGAATGAAGCTCCCATGGTTCTCTCGACCACGATCCTGGCGACGGCCATCACACGGTCAGGACGGAAAGCTTGAATCAGCAGCAGAGTGTGTACTGCCTCACCAACTCCAGCTGCAACAGAGAACAATACTGATAAATAAAGCAAAATAGAAGCTTTTACGATAGGGGGTTCTGGACTACCATTCCCTGCATTCTCGTGCTCCATAACACCTCCCATATCTACAGGATTAATCTGTGTAATACGTAGGGCCTCTGAATTTCCACCCTCTGAAACCCGATCTGTGTAATACATAGGGCCTCTGAATTTCCACCCTCTGAAACCCAATCTGTGTAATCATAGGGCCTCTGAATTTCCACCCTCTGAAACCCAATCTGTGTAATCATAGGGCCTCTGAATTTCCACCCTCTGAAACCCAATCTGTGTAATACATAGGGCCTCTGAATTAAAGGCCCATCTGAAACTCATCACCAACACTCCCCAAAATTCACACCATTTTGTCAATGGAGTCTCTGGCCCAACACAACACCCTCATGACGCTGCCATGTTCTTCTTGTTCAGGCTACAGCACACTCTTTAACCCTTACATTTTTTTAAGAAAATTAAAATTTTCTCATAGAAGATGTCCATCTGAAAGAACAAGATTATTTTTGAAAATTTATCACTGGAATGACTGGCTCGGTTATCGAGTCAATCATTCCAGTGATAAATTAAAAAAAAAGATAGATAGATAGTGCATTTATATTGAACTCCATGCGATTGCATTCTCGACGAGCTGTACATCTGATCCCCTGTTCATTGACAGTCTTCTCTGGGTCTGCAAATGGACATTTCTCAAGACCACTGCAAAGGCCGTTTTGGCTGATATGAGTGTTAAAGAGTAAAAAGATTGGATGAGATTAAACCTTTATAGGTCACGATTGGGCAAGTTTTCTCATAGCGAATGTCCATTTACAGGCTCAGACTAGTTTTGAATGGAATGACTGGCCCGGTTATTGAAAAAGTAATTTTTGTGACCAATTTTCAGTCTTTTCTTGGCCTATAAATGGTCACTCCTCAGGACCACCGCTGAGGCCGGTTTTTACCGCTTGACCATTAGTGTTAAAATCAGATGTCTTGTTAAAATCAGTGATCAGGTGTGTTTTTATGGGTAATCACGATTTGTCTGCAAAGCCATCCGGTAATCGTGGACTGAACATTTCCCTCTATGAAACCAGACCCTCTCCCTATAGCTGAATATCTGACATTGGACGGTAGTACGAGATAAAAGCTGAGGTCAGTATCCAAGTTGTTACTGTTTTCTATTATTGTGTCAAACAGTCCAACCATAGGCTCAAGCATGAACTCCTTAGAGAGATCATGGAAGAAGACTATGACCACATCTGACTCGGCCCAACTGTTCCTTGATGATGTCATTCATGTCAGTTTGTAACTCGACACTATGTTGTATACAAAGGCTAGAGTATGTGCTCAAATTGGAGCAGCAGTTCAGTAGTAGTCATTCAAAGACAAAGTTGATGAATGACTGTCAGATGGCTGCATGAGTGATACCTGTCATGACATAGGCCAGGTGAGCTCCTAATTTGTCTCCAAAGGTTCAATAACAGTAATTTGAATCGGCTTGAAAGTCTGTTTCCATTATGCATGATGACTTCTACAATGAAACACTGCTATAATTCTACAGATTATTTGGGGAACAAATTGGCTGAAAGTTATCAAGAGGCTCTCATACTTGATACATACGGTTGTTATCCAAGCACAATATATCCAAGAGAACTAAAGTACTGGTGCTAATATATAGATAATCATACTCAGTGGTTTCTCAGTCTGCCAACACTTCATGCCTCCCAATTCTGGCATCGCACTCTCCAACCAAGTGTAGAATTCCTGTAATAAATATATAGAAGATCGTAAAAAGAATTATTTTTGCAACTAGTGTGACATGCTATAAATATGACGAAGGCGGCTCAATGTCAACGTAAAATATTTGACCAATTGATAAGTCCACCATCTGACAGATCATGAATGGGGAACTAGCAATAGGAAGATTAAAATCTGGTCACATGTAAAATGAATTTGCTTATCAAAAAGCAATGTTAGTCAAAGGTTCCAGATTTGAATCCTGTCATCATTACTACAGGGCTAACATCACTACAACGTTGAAAAATAATTAGAAATTTTCAACCATCCAACGGTCAAGTCATGCAAAAAAGGCTTCTAATCTGGTCTTGAGAAATGTCCCAAGAGAAGACTATTTTTATATACTTTATCAATGGAATGACTGGCTCGATAACTGAGCCAGTAATTTGCGTAATAAATTTTCAAAGTCTTCTCTTGGTCAGCAAATGGACATCATCTGAAATCGCCTTGACCAAATTTGACCATTAAAGAGTTAAACATTTCTCGTGCCTGTGTAAATTTTAAAAGAAATGTCAATGAGTCCTGATTTTGATCAATCTTGAAACCTAACCAGATGATGGGACTCATTCACCACAAGTTACCGTTAACCTGTGGTAACATATAGATGACCTCTGTGATGTATGTTATATAGAACAGATGAGAAATGTTGATATTTAGTATGTTACCTCGTACTGATTACAGTACCATATCAAGCTTTCCACTTTAGAACTCTGTTAACCCTTAGCACGCTGATGTCAATATTCTATATTTTACTGTGTCAGTATCAGAGAAACTGGTGTACAATATTCAACAATTTTGCTGGAAGATGTTGCTGTCTACGAAAGCACCATCTCCCACTCAATTTGTTGAAAAATGTAAACCAGTTCATCTTTCAATTTAATTTGAAAATTTAAATTTTTGACATCAGAGTGGTACGGGTTAATGTGGTCTGCTAACACATGGACACGTGGTTTATGGCATATCTTGCACACATGGGCAATTACATGTGATTCTAATGCTACCGATGTTACAACAATAGATCACCCACCACAAACCCTCTCTAAGTTAGATGGGTATCACGTTTGACATGAATCACTCCAATGGATAAAGGCTTTCTTAAGTGGTAGATCGCAAAAAGCTATATAGTCGAGAGTAGTGCATCCAACCTGTGTAACATCTGGTGTCCCACCAGGATCAGTATTTGTGCCAATACTATTCCTTGTTTATATTAATGATCTACCAAATGCTGCTGAATCTAATGTCCACTTATTTGCTGATGACACCATACTACACAGGACAGTTTCTAGTGACGATGATTCATGCCTACTCCAACAATATCTTACTCGACTGGAAAGGTGGGAACAAAACTGACAAATGGAGTTTCACCCAGGAAAATGCCAGCTCATCCGAGTATCCCGTTCAATGATTCCTCACACCATACATGCTGTATAAAATACCTGGAACTCAACCTAAGCCATGACCTAATCTGGAAACCCCATATCACCAACATGACAAAAGGGCAAACCAGACACTAGGTTTCCTAAAATACAATCTTAGTATTCATTCCTCCACCATAAAAAATATGGCATACCAGAGCTGGATCAAACCAAAACTAGAGTATCGCTCTAGGATCTGGGACCTCAAATAAAAGGTTTGCAGGACCGCATAGAAATGGTACAGCAAGCATCACAAGTATATTAAATTGCCTAAACTGGCCTAGCATACAACACCGCAGGATGGAAGATATGCTATCTATGTTCTATAAGATTGTGAATAACTAGGTGTCCATCAACCCACTATGCTACATTCAATCTGTAACATGTCCAACTAGATCCAGCCACATACCAACCACAAATGAAGCATATCGTACGTCGTTCTTTCCATGAAGTGTGGTTAACTGGAATAAACTACCAGAGGAGGTAGTCCTGGCTCCATCCCTTGACACTTTCAAGGGACACCTGGCCAGGCTAGATCTGCTCTGAGTCAATAATAAGAACTCTGCTTTTAACATGTATATACGCTAGTTTCAGGTGAGTGTTCACAAATTACTGTTTACGGGTTAACCTCTATTTAATCGACCTGCATACAGCTACACATACCTTATTTCCAGCAATGGCCTTTTCAATATTCTTGAAGGCAGGTAGTTTCTTGAGGCGTTCCATGGTCAGCATCTACAAAACATCAATCAAACTTGTCATTCTACATTGAGTGTAAGCAGTCTCAGCTGGCATGGATAGTATGCTTTGTTTATTTGCATTCCATTTGACAATGGACCGTTCCACTTTTAGCTATGCTCCACGCATCTCTAGCTATGCTCCACCCACAACTCGCTTGTGCTGGGATCGATCAATCCCTGAACTCAGTGACTATCAATTTCCAGAAAACTATAAAGGTAAGCTGTTTAATATTTTCAAACTAATTTGACTGGGTACTGTTGCTGTCATAGAGCAGTCAAATTAGTTTCAAAATATTCAACAGAATGTTTATTAAATGGGTAAAGACATACAATTAGTATGCGTTGGACTATTAAAGACCGACTAAATCGAGTCATTCATGCCATAATAAATTATGACGTCATCCTACATGTCACTTAGTTGATTATGATGTCATATGATGGATGGATAAACTGGACCGGTCCAATGGTGGCATTATTATATTAGACCATAGGATAAAGAATGAATACATATTCTTAATCACTTAATGGTCACGGCAGACAAACATGCCTTGTGAAAATGCATTTCCTTTCGAAATGTTTATTTGCAAGCCAAGAGCATGCCATTTTTGAAAATTTAACAACAATGACTGGCTCAATAATTGAGCTAGTCATTCGTCATAAATTTTCAAAATTAACCTTCTCTTGGCTTGCAAATCGACACTGATTGAGCACAAATTTGGACTTTTTACCAATCCTGATGACTAAAGCATTAAATTAACCCTTGTACCACTGATATATTAGTGGTTTTTTATAATCGAACTCTACTTAGCATGACAACAGGTGTTAATTCTGAAAGACGATGTTCATATAATATGTTGCTGTCATAAAAAGAAACGGCTTTCAATATTCCCTAGCTATTGGGTCTGCCTAGATGATATTTAACCCTTTAACACTCATATCACCCAAAAAACCTCTTCTGCAGTGGTCAGGAGAAATGTTCATTTGCAAACCAAGAGAAAATTATTTATGAAAATTCAGCACTGGAATGACTGGCTCGATAGTGGTAAGTTTTCAAAAATTGTCTTCTCTTAGCCTGCAAATTGACATTTTCTATAAGAAAATTTTAATTTTCTTGAACAAATTCGAGAGTTAAAGCATTAATACCTCTAAATCGAAAGGATCATATACAAATTCTTTGATGAAAACTTAAACTAGATTAATTCAAAGTATTCACCAGCCTACCTGTATGGTTGCTTTAAAATTGACATAATAAGCATCACTGGATAAGTGTTAAAGTAACAAGCCAATGGAGGGATCTGATCTGTCACACAACTATCTGACTTCATAATCAAAATACATCACTTCTTTTAACCGACATCAAATGACGTAGGTCCAGTACGAAATTATCCGAATCATATGTCTTTTGTGCAAATTTAGAAATTAATAAACATTCTGTTGAATATTCTGAAACTAATTCCACTGAGAACTGTTACTGCCAAATGTAACAATAGCTCCCGGTCAAATTAGTTTCAAAATATGCAACAGCTTACATGCATAGTTACCGTGAACCGAGATTCTGGGAATTCAGAGTTCAAAATGTTAAACAAATCAATTCAAATGTGCATCTGAAGTGGGCGGAGCTTAGATAGAAGTGGGCAGGGTTATATCTAGAAATAGAGCACTCTATTCCATTACCTGTTGTGGCGACAGGCCTTGAACAGATGATGTTGAGCGCTCCATCAGCAGGTTTTCCTGGCCTCGCATGAAATGATTGAACTCGACATCATAGGACGATTCACTGAAAGCGGACAGAGCAATCAGTCAACCGGACATATCATACAGATATTTGTGTCATAATGACGGGTGATTAGTTACTGTTAGTGACAAAGCAAGCAAGCGGTCTGCACCATGTAGCTTTTGATATAACTATGTATTATAATAATAAACAAAACTTAGTGACTCTTACTCGTTAGCTCACATGCACCTACACACGCATACATGCACATACTCTTAACTGTCACGCTGCTGCTAGGCACTAGACAGGAATTTCAATGCTGAGAAAAAACTAACTTGCTGGATATTTTGCAAACAATTTGAATGAAAATTGTTGGTGACTAGGGCACCAAAAAAATTTTCAGTCAAATTGTTTTCGAAATATTTACCGGGTCCAAAGATACAACCATTAGAATAGTTTGCCTGCAAAGACTCAAGCCGGTGATGGTAGTGGTAAATTTAAACTTTTCTTTTGGTCTGCATAAGTTGATTTCTCAAGACCATTTTTGTCCAGCGTGACCAATAAAGAGTTAAGAATGGCCTGAGATTAAGTACTTCCATCAGAGACCATGCTGCTGAAAGTAAATTATTAACTGTCTAGCTCTTCTGAAAGCCACCAGACAATAATTTCCATAAGCAAAAATTCAAGACCAGCTGAATATTTTGAAAACAATTTGAAGGCAAAATTGTTTTCAAACTATTTAGCATGTCCAGAGATATAAAAGAAAGGGTCCTAGAATGTTGTATGCAAAAATTCAGCTGTCAGACAGTTAGAAAAACATGATGTTTGAAGACAGCACTAATTCTTCAACATTCAACGTAGTATGCATAATTTGTGGACAGATTTTGTATGTGTAACTAATGCAAGAAATTACCTGGAACAGTTGACATATTGATCTGAAAACCACTACACTCATCATATGAATGCTAAATGATAACACTGACTATAGGTTCTAAAGTTATTATTTTAACCCTTTAACCATCAAATGTTTTATAAAATTTTAATTTTTTCATAGAAAATGTCCATTTGCCGACCAAGAGAAGACAATTTGTTCAAAATTTACCACTGGAATGACTGGCTCGGTTATCGAGCCAGTCATTCCAGTGGTAAATTTTCAAAAATAGTCTTCTGTTGGAAATGGACATTTTGCAAGACCACTGCAGAAGCCATTTTTGGCTGATATGAGATGCACAACTTAACCCTTTAACACTCATATTAGCCAAAACGGCTTCTGCAGGTCTTGAGAAATGTCCATTTGCAGACCAAAAGAAGTCTGTTTTTGAAAATTGACCACTGGAATGATTGGCTCGATAACCGAGCCAGTCATTCCAGTGTTCAGCTGCCAAAAACAGACTTCTCTTGGTCTGCAAATGGACATTTTCTATTTGACAATTAAAATTTTCTTGTACTAATTTGAGTGTTAAAGGGTTAAGCATCTAATACAAATTTAACAATTTTATCTTCAAGCATTTGGTGTGAATATGCACCTTTAAATGTCATTTTGTAGGTCGAAGGTTATTTTCTAAAATTTACCATTGGAATGACTGGCTCGGTTATCGACACTCATTCCAGTGGGCAAGTTTCTAAAATAGTCTTCTTATCCTGCAAATGGGTATTCCGCAAAACCACTGCAGAGGCCTGTTTTGGCCGGCTTGACCGTTAGAATGTTAAGAGATTAACCAGGTGTGATGTATTTATCCTTCTGTACATAATACTCATGACTATAGACTAGAACTATATAAACCAAGACATTAAGTTTATCTTTAAAAATAATTTATAATGATGCATGGATACACTATGTAGCAAGGTGCACTAGTTTGTTGAAATCAAATAAAACATTATTGAATTTAACCCTTCAAGTCGGCCAAAAACATGCTCTGCAGTGGGCCTGAGAAATTTCCAATTGCAGACCAAGAGATTATTTTTGAAAATTTATCACTGGAATGACTGGCTCGATAAACGAGCCAAGTCGGTCCTGTGATAAGTTGAAAAAAATATTTTCTTGGTCTGCAAATCAATATTTTCAATGGGAAGACTGAAATTTTCTTGCAGAGATTTAAGGGTTAAACGGTTAATGGCCTCTGAATATATGTATATATTACGTACAAAATAGGCTGTCAAGTCGGGCTGAAATCCTTTCGGCTATCGACATCGGAATGGATATCGCATAACTTCATAAGTATGCCTAAGCATAGAACTATCTTCTTTGCATATAATAATACTTACACACACATTTAAGCTAAAAGTTCAAATGGTATCAAATAATTTCAACTGAATGGATATTACAAACTATGACAATCAAGGCCACCAACAGTTAGAGGCGAGTATAGTGATATATGGTCATTGATTGATTTGTCATGCATTAGAATCATGACACATATTTGCATGCAAATAATAATGATTTCTAATAAACATAATTGTCACGAGTTGTGTCGTGAATATTATACATAACAAAATCTGGAAATAATCTACTAACTACATTTAAGCATTGGAATAAAAAAAAAGAAGATTACTAACAACCAATGCTAGGAATCACAAGCTGCTAGGTTACTACTAAAAGCAAACCAATCATCTATTGGTGAATAGACCTTTCCAGTTTTAGCTATGCCCCGCCCATCTCTATCTAAGCCCCCACACATACCTCGCTCATATTGGGATCAATTGATCTCTGAACTCCCTGACCATCAATTTGCAGAAAACCATACAGGTAAGCTGTTAAATATTTTGAAACCAATTTGACTGGGTGCTGGTGCTGCCTATGTCAGCAACAGCGCCCAGTCAAATTAGTTTCAAAATATTCACCAGAATATTTATTAAATGATAAAGACATACAATTCATACAACGCATAGTCTGTCTTCAATTATGCATTCGTGACATACTTATCTACGTCATTCATGATGTCATTGATTCTGATGTCATTCTACATGTCACGTAGTTGATTATGACATCATATGATGGATGGATACAGTGGAAAGGTCCATTGCATGGCTTCAGTGAATCATGCGGGTGACTGTGTGCGATCAATAGTCCTAATAAGGTGCTATTACATTTGATATATTTCTGTGTAAATATTGAAAGGCCAATAGGATGGGGGTTAGTGCTAATGGAAGTTGCATGGGTGGATCAAGTGGTATACCAAGGGTCTGGGTGGATGAGGGGGTGCTGCCGAACAAAGCGATATAATGAGTTGCCATATTGTACTCATTAACACCAGCTGCTTTAGCCACCAATAACCCATGGCATGGATGAGGCAATAGAACACGGCATACCTGTCTGATGCATCCTTTGAAAGGAGCTTTGCCACATTATCAAATCCTGCACTCTGATAGCTACATGTACAAAACAGTCCATATTGTGAAATTATTTCTATTTTATGTATATTTCAGTCTAAAATTGTATTTTATATATATATATATATATATATATATATATATATATATATATATATATATATATATATATATATATATATAAAGCTTTTATAATACAACAATATACAACAGCAGGGTAGACATAGCTAGATGACATAATCAAAGTCCCCCGTGCTCACTCACTCACACACGCACGCCCAAATTCCATTCATACATGGTATCACACACGCGCACAAACAAATGGATCGATGTTGCTAAAAAAACATAATCAGTACATGTACAAATTGGGATAACAAAGGGCATTCTGGTATCGATTAATAAACTACTGCATTCTCAGATTCCTAAATTCCATTCCATTCATTCTGGAAACAATTTTGATATAAGCTGTCGCGGTCTAAAACACTGAAATACTTTATTAACATTGTTTCCAAAATGCATGGACCAATAACTCGAAGTCATTTAAAGAAAAAGTTGAAGGACGGACAGACGACGGATGGTCATCACAGCATAAGTGTACTTGGCCTTTTAGTCCAAGTAAGCTAATAATGTAGGTTGCAGGGCTGCACAGTATTGGCACAGTACTAGGTCAGGGTCGTTGGCATGGCATGACTATGGCGTCATAATTGAATCAACTATAAAGAAGCCACTTGCCCAGTTTCATTAAATTATTTTAAGCGATTCTATACAATATGGTGTTTACGAGAAAATTGACAAAAATCCTGAGTTTTTGCATTAGAAAGCACATTTTCAACCAAAATATTGAACCTATGAATGTGAATTCTTCAAAAGGCACATCTGCGTATCATAGTCTGAGGCATATACCAAGTTTCATTAAAATACCTTTAGTGTTTCTGTATGATATGTTGTTTACAAGAACATTTACAAAAATCATAGGTTTTTGCATTAAAAAGCAAATTTTCACCCAAAATCTTGGACATATGCCATATGTCAAAAGGCATATGCCAAGTTTCATTAAATTATTTTAAGCGATGCTGTGTGATATGGCGTTTATGAGAAAATTGATCAAAATAGTGAGTTTTTACATTAAAACTCTCAATTTCACCCCAAAAGGTACAAAGGTGAATCCTTAAAAAATTTACCCCTACCCATCATAAGGAAGCCACCTGCCAAGTTTCATTAAATTATTTTACGCGATTCTTTATGAAATGGTGTTTACGAGAAAATTGACAAAAATCGTGTTTTTGCATTAAAAAGCCCATTTTCACCCAAAATTTTGTACCTACAAAGGTGAATTCGCCAAAAGGCACATCCGCGAATCATAACTGAGGCATATACCACGTTTTATTAAATATCTCAAGCGCTTCCGCATGATATACTGTTTACGAGATATTGTGGGCGGACGGATAGACAGACATACGGATGCGTTGATTACTATAGGCCTAATTAATAATACACATGGTCAGTGAGAAGCACTAAGTGAAGAGAATCTGATGATCTGGCCTTAATGGCTAGATGCTCATACAGTTCTCCAGTCTCTGGAGGCTGCCATGATTGACTTTTCAACCAATTAAAAAAAACCTTAGGCTGTCTGCTTCGGTATATACACACAATCATATACGTGCAATCTATAATTGGCAGTGTGGTGTAAAAGCAACAGATATAAGCTGCTGAATATTCTGAGAATAGGTTCCATCATAGATTATTTCTTGAGGAAACAAGATGGCGGCGACATTAAACTATTAAAAAGCAAATAATTGTGATATCCTTAAAGGGATGCTTTGGGAAGTGAATGATATGGAATCTTTCTACCATAATGCATCAGAACAATACAATATCTATACACGGTTCTGTGCACTAATGAAGCAAAGGTTTGTCCAATATGCTATAGACAATTTTCTATAGCATATTGGACAAACCGTTGTCTCAATGGAGGAATCCAGTTTTGGCTATGCCCCACCCATCTCTGGCTAAGCTACACCCACACTTCACCTGTGTTGGAATCGATCAATCCCTGGACTCCGACTATTAATTTCCAGAAAACTATATAGGTATGATGTTGAATTATTTGATACTAATTTGACTGGGTGCTGTTGCTCCCTATGACTGCAATAGCACCAAGTCAAATCGGTTTCAAAATATTCAACATGTTTATTAAATAGCAGACATACAATTCGTACAACAGTCCGCTTAGTCCGTTATCAATTACGCGTTTGCGACGAACATATCTATGCCCTTCATGACGCAATTCAGTGACGTCAGCCTACACGTCACGTATCTGATTATGACATCATATGATTGATGAATAAACTGGAATCCTCCATTGTGTACGGAAGCTGATTTTCAGGATAATCGACTATAGGTAAAAAAAAAGGGCAAAATAAGGTCACATAGCTTGTGACCTGTTTTTATAACCTGGTATTTAACAAATAGATTAGCTAACTGACAACATTTGTCGACGTGTGTGCCTCAGGATTGAAGGCAATTTTGATAATGTACATCGCAATACAACAGCCCACTACTGCGATACAAATGATAGACGAATCTGGTCAGCCTTTATTGGTTTGGTGGTGGAGAGGATGGGGGGAGGAGACCTCTAATCCATCAATGTGTATTTGGACCATATGTACCATTCATTGCACCTGTACATACTCAAGTCTTGCCTCAAAATAGACACCATAGTATGTATGATTACTGTTTTCTGCGGCTGTAGAACCATCCCACAGCTGCAATTAGTACTTCTTCGCTTCTGACCACTGTGACTTGTTCTCAGCGACATCTTTAGCTTCCTCAGGTCCATTCTTGGTTTGAGTGTACCGAGTCCTGCTTTCTTAAGGTCACCTCGCAGCACGCTTAACATATTTATGAAAAGACGTCCTTTCCTGGTTCCATATTTGGTGGCTCCCAGTAGGGAGAATTCCAAGGCTCTCCGTGCTAGTGCGTCTTCTGGATTCCTTAACACATGGCTGAACATGGACCATCTTTGCTGGACGACTTTTACGCAAAGCGGTGATGTATTCCACATCTTGTATAGTGCATCGTACGAAATTATGCTATCTTGCCTCAAAATAGATCTATATCAGTTCTAGAAAGAAGTTACCTACTTTGGGGCAGGTACAGGAGATACAAACATTGGATATATCTATATCTAATTTAACAGGAAAGTGTAGCAGTACATAGAGCACAGTATGAACAATACTAAGTGATTCTTAAGACAGGTGTGCGGGACACTAGCCCTCTTAAAACCACACAGCATGTGCAGTAACCGTTTCCAAATACCTCATATAAAAGGTATTACTTCCTATGACTTTAGCTAAAGACAGATTTCAGTGAATTTTTATTAGTGACAAAATGAGTGCTACAAAAACACTGTGACAATAGCAATTGATGTGAACTAGGTAATACAAAAACGCCAAGAAAATACATTAATATTCACGGATACAGACACTAACAGAGATAATTGGAATCAATAACACATTGTACTCAGAGTAATATACGTACCCACTGGAGTGTGTAAGATGAAGGCGATGAGTGAACAAAAATATCCAGAATACGTCATAACCATTAAATTTAATGCCTAAAGTCTAACCAGAATAAGAAATATCACACTAAATAAAGTTTTCTTAGTTTTTATTTTCCCACCGGCTATCAGTTAGATTTATTTTTCGGATGAATAGTGTTTTCTTAACAGCACCCGCATAAGAATGCAGTTGAATATTCTAAACCTAAGTTAGTGCTTTAATAGCCAGGTCAGATGAAAATGGTCCTGAGAAATGTCCATTTGCAGACCAAGAGAAAACTATTTTGAAAATTTACCAATAAGCGAGCCAGTCACTCCAGTGATAAATGTTAAAAAATAGTCTTCGCTTGACATGAAAATGGACATTTTCTATGAGGAAATTTAATTTCTCTTGACCAAATTTGAACATCAAGGGGTTAAATAGAATCTGATGTGATCATACATAGTCTGCTACTGCGTAGTTTTGAATTACAATTTATGAAAACATGGCCTAACAGATTAACTAAGTCTGCACATGTTGGCTGTTCAGAATCGAGTCCCTGATTCCAGATCCCATTCACGTTATATCTAGTCCGGTTTTATTTCTGTTTATTATTGGTAGCTTCTCAAGTTTTTACACTAGTACCCATTTATACTCCTGGCTGGAAAGGCAACGAGGAGTGAGAGGTTTCCCATGTCTCCAGCGATCGCTAGCCAGCTGACAAGACATGATCTTGGGGTCCTCCGGTTTCACAGCTCTGTGCGCTGCCGCCTGAGTTACTGTCTCCCTATGATCGAGCTAGCAGGGAACGCTGTGCTTTTATATGAGAATTTCCACGCAGCTCAGACAATAGACTAAAATAGTGCCGATTACATTCCAAATCTAAAATAGCATCCACGTTTCTAGCTAGTTAAAGTTCACATAATGCAACGAATACTCCCAGATTTATATAAGAACTTTAACCCTTGAACCCATGCAGACCAGAAGTGACAAATTCATTATCACGTATGGAATATGCTGTTGAATATTTCGAAACTAATTTGACTGGGAACTGTTGCTGCCATAGGCAACAACAAGTCCCTGTCAAATTGGTTTCAAAATATTCAACAGCTTTCCTGTATCGTTGTCTTAAAATTGAGACACTGGCATTTCAAGTGTTAAAGGGCTGGCCAAAACCGGCCTCTACTGTGCTCTTGAGGAATGTCCAATTGCAAGTAAAGAGAACTATTTTTTTCATTTACCACTGAAAATGGTAAATTTCCAAAAATAGTCTTCTCTCGGTCTATAAATCGACATTCAATAAGGAAATATTTTAATTTCCGTGCCCATAATTAGCCACTAAATACTTAACAAGGCAAATCAATAAATTGATGTATGCTCCCCGAAGGCATACTCTGCAGAGAAACTGAATGGATAACCCTGAAGGTATATGCTTCAGGGAAAGGTTTGGAACTGTGGCTCAGACACAGAGAAACGAACTTGAAATTGTCAATGAGATATCACCACATTAGGCCATCCTTAAAATATTGTTGGTTTGAGGTAATGATGTTAAATCCACAATTTGGGGAGTAGGAATGATTCACAGTGGGCCATCATTCTTTTGGTCTGCCGGGATTTTCCCTAATGAACAATTTGTTAAGGATAGCTTAATAAAAGCAAAATCTAAGTTTCTCTAAATAAACACACTTAGACTTTGCTTGGCACCATATGACAAATACATATAAAAACTGTTCAAAATGAACAGAGATATTTTCTGTAATAATCAACACCAAGTTTGGTGACCGTATGTGAAAAAGTCTTGAAACTATGGCCCGGAGAAACATTTTCTGTGATATTCAGTTGACCATGAAAAGTAGGTCATCATGACCTACTTTTCATACTGTGCACACCTTCTCCCTAAGATGCATCCACATACCAAGTTTGGTGACCATATGTGAAAGTCTTGAAACTATAGCCCAGACAAACATTTTCTGTGATATTCAGTCGACCATGAAAAGTAGGTCAGCATGACCTACTTTTCATACTGTGCACACCTCCCTAAGATGCATCCACATACCAAGTTTGGTAACCGTATGTGCAAAAGTCTTGAAACTATGGCACGGACAAACATTTTCTGTGATTTCAGTCGACCATGAAAAGTAGGTCAGCATGACCTATGTTTGACCTGCTTTTCATACTCTGCACACCGTCTCGCTAAGATGCATCCACATACCAAGTTTGGTGAGCACATGTGCAAAAGTCTTGATACTATGCCCCGGATAAACATTTTCTGTGATATTCAATCGACCATGAAAAGTAGGTCATCATGACCTATTTTCATACTCCGCACACCTCCCTAAGATGCATCCACATACCAAGTTTGATGACAATATGCGAAAAAGCTGTGAAACTATGGCCCGGACAAACATTTTCTGTGATATTCAGTCAACCATGAAAAGTAGGTCAGCATGACCTACCTTTCATACTCTGCACACCTCCCTAAGATGCATCTACATACCAAGTTTGGTGACCATATGTGAAGTCTTGAAACTATGCCCCGGACAAACTTATATATAGTGAACGGACGGACGGACGGATGGACAAAGCGGCGACTATATGCTACCGTGAAATTTTTTTCGGGGAGCATAATAAACAGTGATAATAACTCAATTTCACCCAATACATTTATCTTGGCATTTCAAATATTTCATAATTCAAATCATTTTTCCGCCGTATCAATGAATATTTTATCTTATTATATCTTACCTGGCGAGACCTTGCAGGTGAATGCGACATAACTGAATTGCAAATGTGATGCGATCTTGGTGAATCATGCTGCGCCCTACTCGACTGTACGTCTCCTGAAATTTAGAAGCAACCATTAAAACAGGATCCCATTCTCGCTATGCCACACCCATTTCTAGCTAGTTCTGTCCACTGCAGTTGAATCGTTTTTTACACTTCCAATCAAATTATTATTCAAATATTCAACAGAATGTTTAATAAATTGTAAATTCACCAAAGACAATTCAGAGAGTTACTGGCGGACCGTAGCCCATTTTGTGTCAGACCTTTCCCCCTTTCGTGTCGGATCTACATCATTTGATTGTGATGTCAGCTAACAAGTGGCATTTTGATGATGTCAGATACTTGAGTGACAGATCAGATCCTGTCATTAATCTAGTTATTATATTAGTGTCGCAAGCCCCCATACTATCAACACTAACCATTCTCTTCGCTCAGCGGATCTTATTATGAAAGATCTGTAATATTATTATCTGTCGCGGGTCCCTATACTATCAATGCTAACTATTCTTGAAATATCAGTAATATTATGAGAACAATGTTATTGAATCAAAAAAAAATCTTAATTTTGTATCTATGAGCCTAACTAATATAGATCTACCATCTGGCTAGCCCTTGAAATTTTTAAATTTTAATATTAATTTTAATATTTTCCTGATGCGCGTAGAAATTCACATGACCTTATTTCCTTAGCGAGTAGAGTACATTCTAGCCTGTGCCACACACACACACACACACACACACACACACACACACACACACACACACACACACACACACACCTGAAAGCGGATGACTTACCTCAAATAATGATACAGTGACCAATGATAGACGAGACGCTTTATCAGTTATAGAGTCCAGCTTTGTGTTTTCACTGAGCACCGCGTGAAAGATTTCCAGGAAAAACTGCAGTGAATACTGGTACAGGAAATGAACCTGAGAATACATATTATAAAAAATTTAACTCATAATCAGAGTTTGGAGTGGATGCTTGTGGAAAACACAATCGGCAACAGTCTGGCAGGCGCTGGTAGAGGGTCTGAATCAGGTGTTTTGGACGGAAGAATCTGGAAATCCGGATAAATTTGCAAGACTCCAATCTCTGCAAAACTAGCCATAAATCTTGATCTAAATGGTACGGGCAAAATAAAAAATAGTTTTGTTTCCTGTAAATCTCCCAGCTGAAATTCTTTTTTTTTCACCCAGCCGGGAATAAAATAATTTCTTTTCTCTACCCTGCATAAATGTTAAAACATGCATACATTTGTAAAACTACACAAATTACAAGGTTTTTAATGCCATTTGTATGCAATGTGAAAGTCGTTTTGCTAATTGTGTCATAAAAAACATGACAAATTTGGCAATTACAACCATATTTAATGAACATCTAGTCAAATATCTAAAAAACTAAAATATTTATGACCTTTTTAAAATAAATTTATTGAAAAAAAATATTAATTTCCTTCACTCACTAATTAAGTCTTTTTTCCACACACGGTTTGCAGGAAACAAAATCTTTTGTTATGGATGGCGTAACAAGAACAGTAGATAATCGAGGACTATAGATTGTGGTTCATTAGAATAGCTGGTTAAACTACCTCAAGTCTTAAAGAACCACCATCCTGTCCCCGCCAAAATCACTTAAGATACACGATATGTTCAATGGTCAGTAACCTGGACTATGAGACACCTGTCTTATGGAGTTGTCTATGATGATTGTCTAGGAGGCGCATGTTTGCAGGAATAAGATCAAAATGAGTAGTAGTAACAATTTCACAGACAAACCGGATGAAAACAGCCTCTGCAGTGGTCTTGAAGAATAACTGAGACAGTCATTCTAGTGGTGAATTTTCAAAAAGAGTTTTGATTTGGCCTGTAGATGGGCATTTATTAAGCAAACATTTTCTTTACCATTAAAGGGTTAAAAAAAATGTTCAATTTTTTCGTAGACTATTTTGACAAATTACCACTTGAACGAATGGCTCGGTTATCGAGCCAGTCATTCCAGCGGTAAATTTTCAAAAATAGTCTTCGCTTGGTCTGCAAATGGACATTTCTGATGACCACTGCAGAAGCCGATTTTGACTGATATACGTGTTAAAGGGTCAACAGACTGACCTGGTTCAGTGTCTCCAGTGTGAAATAGATACTGCTGCATGACTGAGCTAATGGGACATACTGCTGCGACACTGTCTCAACCTCCGCCATCACCAGATCTGTCTCCTCAACTTTCTTTGCCACTTCAGCAGCTTCTGTCTTCAATGTCTCCAGATGGCTGATAATACTGCATAATCAAAGACACAAACAGCTGACAGTACAACTCAGAAATAACTTAACATGTTTCCAAAACAATAAAATATAATGTTGAACATTTTGAATATAATTTGATTGGAAGCGATATCTTCCAATCCAATTATGTTCAAAATATTCAACAGAACATGTTTCTGCTTTTGTAACAAGATATTTATTTATTTATTAGCTGTACTAATTTAATTCGAGAAACTTGTACATTTAACATCAACTAGAAACTTATGATTATTTAGCAAACAATAGTGTCACTGTCTAAAACAGAAACATTAATTAGTCAAATTGGTCAAAGAATATTCAGCAGATTTCGGTTTCAGAAATGTTTAAATTAAATTTCAGTTACTACATAGGTGATGTGGCTACATTTCTTAGATACACTTGTCCATGATTTCTAGGCCACGCATGCAAGCAACGACCGGTATTAACCCTTTAACAACCAAGCCAGCCAAAAACGCCTTCTGTGGTGATCATGTAAAATGTCCATTTGCAGACCAAGAGAAGCCCTTTTTTTAAATTACCAGTGGAATGACTGCCTCAGTAACTGCGCCAGTCATTCTAGTGATACATTTTTAAATATAGTCTTCTCTTTGGTCTGCAAATAGACATTTTCTTCGAGAAAATTTAAATTTTCTTGAAGAAACTCGAGTGTTAAAGGGTTAAGCAATGCATGAATGAACAAGCAGATATTACTTCCGCTTTATAAATTAAATTATATCACAGAAAATAACAAACTACAGTCATGACAGTCTCTATTGAGAAGCAGTAATACCAGTCCCGCATAACTGCCTTACAGGAGTTATCTCCCTTGACACTTGATCAACAATAGGTTGATAACTTGATAATTGTTTATATGACAACAAATTACGTACCTATCATCATCCAGGATTTTTCCTTTCACATCATTTAGCGCCTGTAACAGTGACTTTTCAAGCTGTCTTAATCGCTGTTGGAATTCTCCTTGAAGTTTGAGAAGATCAGAGCGTTTCTCATCAACATCTGGACGTTCAGATTTCAGTACCTAAGCGAAATAAAACCCATGACGCTATTCTGATATGGGTATAAAAATGTCATTTTATATTTTCTCATAATTATTCTAATATTATATTAACCAGGAGCTGGAAGAACATGTACATACACACGCACATATAATCACACATGCAACGATAATCTATTTATTTTATTATTTCACCAAAAGAAATAAAACTTCAAACCACCTGCCGAAAGACTGGCCATCTAGTTATGAATTCCAGTATGTCAACGTAGTATGGTCAATAGACTGGAGTTTGCCATTGTTTCTTTATTTAGGAGGGTGCAGTTGCTGTCATCATAGAACAGAAAGCGGATGTTTTTTATCTGTGAAATGCAGCTCGGGAGTCTGCCTGTCTGTAAATTTGTTGTCATTATTGAAAAAATGCATGTACATAGGAACTATATTTGATAGGCTTCTGTTTTATTGCGTTTCACTGAACTATATGACAATCACCATGATTGGAAGATTTAACGTATGGTGTGAGGAGATAAGAACATGAACAAGAGCAATCAGTGTGCAGAAAACTGCCCTCCAGACAGATAGCCAGCTGGATGCATGGCCGGCCAGCCGGACGGACAGACTAGAATCCCGGGTGTGTGCGTAGATGAGTACCTGGTTAAGACACTGGCTCTGGAGACTGCTCCTGGTGACAGTGAAGTTGACAAATGTAACACGCGAGCAGATATCAGGTGGAAACTCAACCTAAATGAACATAGGTAATTAATACGCTAGTAAACACCTCTGTATTCAACAATTTAATGGCCAAGATTTTGTCAAGAACACCAAAATATTTAATTATTGAATGGCCATTTGTAGACCAAGAGATTAATATTCTCTTGGGACTGTAAATGGACATTCTGTAGGACCACTGCAGAGGCTGATTTTGCCTAGCTTGACCGTTAAGGGTCAACACAGAGAACACTGAAACTTTAGATTCCTATATCCTAGTCTCATTTGTTAACTGGGATTCATAGTGGTGATGATTTTATTGGTAAATTGTTTCTCCCTAAGATAAACCGGTTTCAGATGAATTGTTTCCAAAATGTGCGTCGACCAGCAAGGCAACAATAGAGATCTGTTACTCAAGTATATAACATCATAGTGATGTATCTAGCTCCATTATGGACATAAGTCTGTCAAGTACACGAATTGTATGTCTTTGATGGATTTACTATTTAATAAACATTTTGTTTAATATTTTGAAACAATTTGGCTGGGCGCTGTTGCTGCCATCAGTCTCAAATGCACAAACTTCCTACAGCAACAACAGCACCCAGTCAAATAAGCTTAAAAATATTCAATATCTTACCTGCATAGTTACTTTGAAATTGGAATCCTGTGAATTCAGGATTCAAAGTATAAAAATCAATTCCAAAATGCCTAAAAAACTGTGCAGATCTTAACTAGAAATGGGCGTGGAATAGCTAGAAATGGATTACTCTATTAACCCTATGACAACAGTGTGATAAGTGTTAATGGAAAATCTTACCTCATCTTACACTATACATTCATGTGACACAACACGTCACACATAAACTATGCAAGGCATTTTTAGCTTTTTATCATGGCATCAAAGAAAGATAATCAGACTTTGGCCCTTACCACTGTGATTTCAAAATTTTGAATTTTCAAATTAAATTAAACGATGAACTGGTGTTAATTTTTCAACAATATTTGGTGGAAGATGTTGGTTGTAAGACAGCAACATCCTCCCCCGAAGTTGTTGAAAAACGTACACCAGTTTCTTTGCTACTGACAAAGTAAAAGATAGTATGCTGACATTAGAGTGGTAAGGGTTAATAGCAAAATTGTGATACAATTTTCAAGCTTCAATCTCTGAACGCTGTCATGATTTACTTTCCAAACAATCAGAAGTGCCCTTTAGAATTTGGCAGCGTGGCGTAAAGAACCATACAGATAAGCTGTTGAATCAACTCAAATCAGTTTCAAAATACTCAACGATAATTATTACATAGGAAAGAATGTGTTGCCTTGGCACTTCCATGACATCACACACTATCACGTCAAACACAATGGTGGCAACTGCAGCTCAACATTAACCCAATGTTAAAATGCAAATAATTGTGATACAGACAAAGGAACGCATCGGGAAGTGAATGATATTGAATCTTTATACAATAATCAGTACAATTTATTTGAAATTAGATTAGTATCGCTTTAACTCTCAAAACGTCGAAAAATGGCTTCTGCAGTCGTCCTGAGAAATGTCCATTTGCAGACCAAGAAAAACTATTTTTGAAAGTTTATCACTGAAATGACTGGCTCGATAGACGAGCCAGTCATTTCAGTGGTAAATTTTCAAAAATAGTCTTCTGCTCTGCAGATGGACATTTTTAGAGAATATTAAAATTTTATTGAATTAATTTGAGGGTTAAAGGGTTAAATCCAATTGGCATCAAATTGCCCGTATTCCAATAATATATCCAGTGCATTTAAATACTCAATCTCGCACACGGTATACAAAAACAGGCTCTTGCAAAGAAATCAGTTACATTTTCTAAACAGCGAGGCTTGTGGAAAGTTATTCACTAATCTGTGCTGATTCATTCACTGACCTGCGGGTCTCTGGTTGACAGGAAGATAGTGAACGATGGAGACAAATCAATGTCCTGGTCACCCAATGTGATCAATACTCGACCACCGGTCCTGCGCAACTCTCGATTCAATACTGGATTTAAGATCGGGTCATAGCTTTCAACGTCCTACAAGAACACAAAATAAATATAGACAGACCCGGGCAAGTATTTGTGTGATTACCAGAACGATAAAACCATCAGTATTATTAATGTTGTTCATGGCAGAAAAATAATAACACTGTTTAAGAATAATTATTATATAACTGGACTGAAGATCTTCAGTTCAACAAGAGATTAAAATACGCCTTAGTAGGTTGACTGTTCATATAAATTATTCAACTATGCTTTATAGTTGGCAAGGTAATTAATTTTATTAATGTCAGCTAGAAGTTATTCACCTGAACCAAAAGTGGGTTTCCAAATCGCAGTGCACTTTCAAGGTTCTTCCTGAAGGCATCGTCTAAGAAACTGTAAGAAAACAGGATATTGTTATTGTACAGTGCATGTTATAATAACGTATTGATAATAATAGAAGTGACAACAGCAATGTTAGATTCAACAACAAGAACTCTAATTAGATATTGCTCATCTATTTTTTCGTCTATTTAACATTTTCGAGTACAATATGTATTTTTATTGTACGAGTCCACGTTGTGTTTAAAAATCAATATTGTTCAGAGCCGAGTTCAACACAGATTTTTAAACACAATGTGAATGAGTACAATAAAAATCCACATTGTGCTCGGAAATGTTAAATGACCTATTAAAAAAAAATAAAAATGATGCAACATGTTTATTGAATTTACTATAACTACAAAATGTACAGCACGAATCATACAAGCTAGCGATCATTAATGACGTGATAACGCAGTGACATAAAACTGTTATGACGTAATGTTTGCATGATGTAATAAGTTCTTGATGTGATGTCTGCAAATGATGTCATGAACCACGGCGATGTAATATTTTTATGATGCAACAAATAGCCTCGAGAGGCCAATAACATTTTTAGAGTCCAATAACACTTTTTCTTGGACGGTCATGTGGTAGAAATGCACCAATTTCATTGCCTAAGATAAACAGGTGTATAATAAACAGATAAATCACTTCTGCAGTAGTTACTTTCTGATGACAGATTTTCATTCTGTTGTTATCATGGTGACTGACACATGATCAAACATCAATATGTTTCTTTGCCCATCCAAGAACAATCGTTCATGAGTTGTTGCTTGGAAAACATCAACGTGCTTGTTAAATCATACGCATGAAATGGACCCGGAAGCAACGATTTTTATTTTTATTACGTCATAATTGTGTATTTATCATGTCATCATTTGCTGTTGAGCAACTATAGTGTTTTATTTAACCCTTTAATGGTCAAGACGACCAAATCCAGCTTTTGCAGTGGTCCTGCGGAATGTCCATTTGCAGGTTACGATAAGACTATTTAAAAAAATTTACCACTGGAATGCATGGCTCGATAACCGAGCCAGTCATTCATGGTAAATTTTCAAAAAGTCTTCTCTTGGCCAGCAAATGGTCATTTAGTAAGTAAATATTTTCATTTTCTTCACCATATTTGACCATTAAAGGGTTAACAATTGCTTAGACTTTTAACCCTTATAGAAGATAAGCAACAAATTCTTTATGATGTTAGGAATATTCTGTTGAATATTTTAAAACTGATTTGACTGGGAGCTGTTGCTGCCTTCGTCAAATTAATTTCAAAATATTCAATAGGTTTCCAGTATCTAGTTATCTTGAAATTGAGGCACTGACATTTTGGAGGGATCAATACGCTAACAAACAGGTGAACATCATGACGTAACCCTATAAGACGTACGTTTTTTCAAGAAAATTTCAATTTACTCAAAGATAAAATCAATTTGCAGACCAAGAGGACTATTTTTGAAAATTTTACCACTGGAATGCCTGGCGAGCTTATCGAGCCAGTCGTTCCAGTTGTAAATTTCCTAAAATTACCTTCTGTTGGTCTGCGAATGGACATTTCTCAAGACCACAGCATGTAATGTGAAAAACATGCGAAACAGCCATTTCAATCAATTATCCACCATGATCTTTTAACCCCAAAGCACACACATGGACAGATATATGCATGGTCTGGCCACTTATCACACTACATATAGGTGATAACAATGAATCTGACAAGATCAATGTTACCTAGTCTTTGAGATCTTGCGAGCTTTGTACTCTTGCATGATGAACTCCGTCGCCTGTCCAGACGGGTCAATGATAAGCGGATAGCGGTTAAATCGATTCAGCATAATGGCGTTCTCAGAACACAAGTCATCAGCAGGGAGATTATTCGCCTGCCATCTAAGACGATCATCAGCATTCGACAGATACTAAAATAGCAACAGTTATGCAATGTAACTATATACAATTGTGTGTTATTAATCCTTGGTCTAGTGTTTTTCGGGAATCCAAAATTTCACTTAGTGAATGCCCATTTGCAAGCGAAGAGGGCTATTTTTTTTAATTGACAATGTTATTACTGGTTTGATTATAGAGCAAATCATGCCAGTGGCAAATCTTCAAATATAGTTTTCTTTTGGCCTGCAAATTGACATTTCTAGAGATTTTTCACTGGCCTGATTATCAAATGGCAAAGAACAGCGTAATAGTAACATGACATCTAGAATGAGAAAATGTTAATACACCGTCGTGCACACATTTGACAATATCATAATTCTACTTAAGATATAGTTAACTAAAGGTGGAATGCTCAAAAGCTGCCTTTGTCGGTCTTGAAGTGTCCATTTGCAGGCCAAGATAAGAAGCCTTTGTAGGTCTTGAAGTGTCCATTTGCAGGCCACGATAAGAAGCCTTTGGATGTCTTGAAAAATGTCCATCTGCAGGCCAAGATAAGACTATTAGTATTTTTCAAAATTTTAAAACTGGAATGACTGTTCGATAATCGAACCAGTCATTCAGTCATAAATTTTCAAAAATAGTTGTCTCCTGGCATGTAAATGTACACCCACTAAGAAAACCATTTCATTTTCTTGACCATTAACATGGATTGTCAACATCTTTTACCATGTCAGACTGGCAATATGCTACCGGGAGTCACTCCTTCTGTTCAAACAGACTGAAGCTATGCTCAAGTAACATAATCGAAACAGGAAATACCTGACTAACTAATTCACCTTTCCAGAGTACACACCCACCATATGACGTCATAATGAACTGCGTGATGTGTAGAATGACATCATAATGAATGACGTCACAAATGACATCGATAAGTACGTCACGAACGCATATTTGAAGACGGTCTATGCATTGTTGTACAAATTGTTTGCTTTTACTATTTAATAAATATTGTTGAATATTTTGAAACTAATTTGACTGGACGCTGATGCTGCCATAGGCAGCAACAGCACCCAGTCAAATTAGTTACAAAATAGTCAACAGCTTCCCTGTATAGTTTTCAGGAAATTGATAGCTAGGGCACTTGGGGATCGATCAATCCCAACACGGCGAGGTGTGGGTGGAGCTTAGCTAGTGATGGCCGGGTATAGCCAAAAATGGAAAGGTCCATTAATGATTATATCAGGAGGATTAGCCACAGTAAATTTATTTTAGAGTTGATATTGATTTATTACATTTTTAAGTCAATAGTCGGGCTGATAATACCTTATTCTGTTGTGTTGATAGTATTTTACCTCCACTCTGGCAATATCTGTTCTGAACAGTACATCGGCTTGCTGCAAGTGGGAAGTCCACGTGGCAAACAGGTTCTGTCTCATCTGCTGGTCAAAGTAGCCTGCAAGCAAAGTGCAAAACATTGCAACGATAACCTAGGACCAAATGATGATTGTTATCACATCAATTCTTCCTATCACATCAATTCATCCTTCATCTGCTTCTCATTCTGGTCTACTTTCTCATATACTAAATACCAGGATAAATGTGCATAACTATTTAATGACACCATTACTTATAAGCTGTTGAAAATTAAGACACTAATTTGACTAGAAACTATTGCTGCCCTAGGTTGGCTATCGTGTCATCCTGGTCATCAGATGAACATGGCTAGCAGAACTTTGTGCATTAGACAGCAACATCTTCCAATCAGTTTACTTTTATACTATAGTTAACTGATGAATGGCATCACACACAAATGTCATACTCTGACAACAATTTTACACTATAAACAGAGGCATTGCTGAGTCAGCCTATGTTAATGTTCGTATCAGAGTTTCTGGCAAAGACTGAAGGTAAGATAACATGCTGTCCTATCATACAGTTCTTGTTTCTTATGTAACTATGCATGACACAGCGCGCACACTACCTGTGAATGAATGCATGCGTGACTGGTGAGCCTACCTGCATAAGCCATGAAGGCAGATGACAGCAGAACATCTCCAATAATGGTTGACATCTGACTCTGGAATGTCTCGCTGCCAGCTTCCCAACGTTGTTTCTCATTACCTAAGTTCTTCAACAATGACACACTGCGTCCAACCTGAACACAAGTAAAAAGGTACCTTGCGCGAGTCAAACCTGGCACTATGGGGAGAATATTGTGGCACAATAATTCAATCTATCAAATTTCTTTTTCACAAGTGAGATGACATATTTACCTCCCTAACACTCTTAATATATATCGGCTCTAAATTCAATAATATTCAAAATTATAAAAAGTTAGGTGCCCCTACTGGGCAGGTGAAATGTACACAGTCATGCACATGTCAGACTCACCTCTGCACATGCGCATTCTCAGGGTTCTATCTCTAGTATATCCGCTAGTCCGAGACCACCTGATTCTCATACGGACTACTTATAGTCCATTGGTCACAAGTCCGGTGGACTAATGCAAAATTTCTTGCAAAATTATCCATTAGACTCGCAAAAACGAAATATTCCATGACGTTGAGAAAACTAATGCATAAATTTCTTGCAAACACGCAAGCTTATATTACCCGCTTGAAATTACCGCAGAAGCAATATATGTTAAAATCTATGATAGCAGTGCCTGTTCAGTCGGCAACCTTTCCGGAGCATTTGCATTTAATTCACGCTCAGCTTTTTTCGGTTTCTATATGATAGGACATAAAAGATCCGAAAACCGAATTGCGAAATCGCTTAATGCGTGCAAAAGTGCTGACGTCGTAAAACGAATTACTTGGTCAATTCAGGATAGAGGGATATAAGAATTGCTCATTGTCTCATAGCCAAGTTGCATGGCTTATGAATTCATCGGTAAATATGTAGAATTCATAAAATTGATTTTGACCGATACGGATATATCTGGCATATGCATATGGCTTGGAAACTACATATAATATAGCATAACGATTAAACCAACGTGAATACCTGTACACTCTACATTTAATAATTAAACACGTATACTGACGACAGATTTTGTCGAGGAACATATACACTCCCAACGTTCCCGACGAATTGAAACTTCCGGTTCATTTTGTCCTAGAGGGGGATATGAGAATTGCTATTATCTAGGAACATTGTCGTGTCAAATTTAGTAATGTCTATATCAACCGATTTTGGGACAAACGTTATAAAATGTATTAAATTATCACTAAGCTACTATCAGAACATCGTGAGCACGCTTTCTAGACAATACAATTCGATATTTAATCATTTTACGGCTTGAATTGACGACTTTTTAAAGATAAAATGGCGGTAGGATAGTGATAGTCAGAACTGATAAAATTATGCCGTTACACGTACTCCAATTCGGTGGCTGACCGCCTAAGAGTCTTTAGATAAAATATCACAGCGCATAGTAGCTACACGGTGTATGACACCGTGTAGCCTGGTTCCCAAATAAATGCCCCAGGGAACCAATCTAGGTAAGGTGTACTGCAGTTCTGACAGAATTAACTTCCTGGTTAGTGTGCTCTAAAAATATGCGCATGCGTGTCAAGATATTGCCATGACTTGCAAAATAGTAACGCAATTTGGACACGTAATATGCTAATTCTTCTTAGATGCACAAAAATTTATGATCATGGCGCGTATTATTTAATGCGCTCACAAATTTAAAGGAAAAATCTTATTTAACATGACTGCACATATATATTCATATGCTTGATTTGCCGATTACTGGAACTACACAACAAATTATATGTGGTGATGGTTCCCTGTACCATATAATATTATAGTGCTAAAAGAATTGATAGCGGTTCCAAACTAATTATGCAATATCAAATCAAGCGATAAGGGTACTAAAAACTTTGGCGGGAAATGTGAGTACCATAGGATATGTATTGTGTGGTATGTAGATTTTCCGAACCCCTTTAACAGGACAAGTGCTTTTATCTGCGGACTAGTCTATTTTCAAAATCACTAGCTCGAGCGTGACATAAAAAGTTAAGATCGACCCCTGCATACTGGTACTTCCGTTACTAAATATTGGCTCACATAGAAGCAACTATTAAAAAAATCAAAGGACCAGGCCTCCGTGGGATGGAGGGGCCGGGATCCTGTTGGGGAGGTAAGTATGTCATCTCTCATGAAAAAGAAATTTGATAAATTTTCTTATTTCACATCATGAGAACATACTTGCCTCCCGAACACGGCGGGAGGGAGGTAAGGTCCTAAAACCAGTTCACCCTTGAAGACTAGCTCTTTGATTTAAAACATCTGAAATTGTGTCTGAAAACACAACCAGGATAGAATTTTGCATCGGATAATCGACCGATGAAGAGAGATTGATCTAAAGGCAAATGCGCTCCCCCACCCCCTCCTTCTGAGGAAGATTAGGAAAAACGCTGCTCTAAGTGACTAGCACATTCTCTAATACTTGAAAAAAGTATTACTAGACATTGGAAAAAGAATTGCTTCATTTTCAAAGAACTCTGAAAGAACCACAATTAAGAGACATTAACCATCACCATATTAAATAATAACATGACACAATCAACAAGACAAAAAACAAAATGGACACATATACTGACCTCTGATGTCTTGAGCATGGAAATCACCTCTTCCCCCATACGGATGAAGAGAATGTAACCGGAAACAGTAGGGATTCCATACTAACAAATGTGATATTTGTAAATAGCAGAGGAGGAAAATTAATTACATATAAATACCTCTGCATTATTTTCTGAGGACTGAGACGGCGAGCGTGTTGGAAGTGTCACGGAGGGAATGGTCGGTAAAACTCGATTCACAGTGCCACTGGGCTACTGACATATAGCGAGTTTAGGCGAAATTTCTGGTATGTACTCCAGGATAAATGAGCATGTGATCAGTTACCCTCGGGTAAATGACCACATGTTTAAATTACATTGATTTCAATGCAAACACGTGACCTACCCGACTTACCCTGGCTGATAAGTGGGTAGCATCGAGTAGGTACTACAGTATTTATAACGGGTAGCATCGAGGAAAATGAGGTCACCAGACCAGCACCAATAATTGTGCTATGTCAGCGCATCCTGTTTGCATTAGGCAGAGCCTATAGATTTGTGAGAGTTAGCCTTGGCTCTATCTTGGCACTGATGTGTTGGGCGCGGCACTGATCTCTTCCCCCAACGGATGAAGAGAATTGTACCAGCTAATAGTAGGGATACCCTACCAACAAATGTGATATTTGTAAATAGCAGAGGAGGAAAACTAATTACAAATATATACCTCTACATTATTTATTTTCTGATGACTGAGACGGCGGGCGGGTTAGAAGTGTCACAAAGGTATTGGTCGGTAAAACTTGATTCACAGTGCCACTGGGCTACTGACATAATGTCTTCAATAGAAACACCATTAAATAATGCCATGGAGGTTACCACACCACGGACACTATGAGCCTTGGCTCTATTTACTTGAATTCCAGTGGCTGTCTTATGACAGAATTGAATACATTCTACTATCCATCTGGAAATAGTGTCTCTTGACGCCCTATCATGGGGTTCAATATATCACAACCATAGGGGTTATGGGTCCATCCGCCAAACCCGAGTTCTTCTTTTGTACTTATTTAAAGCACGGACAGGACACCATGCTTTAGCACCAGGATCATATCTGGTTAAAGCATGCAAAATTATAGCTTGACACGGATATTTTAAAGACTGATTCTTAGCCAAGAAATTCAATCTCGGTAGAAGCTTAAGGCCTTCACCTGTAACTATATAATGGTCAGGCTCAGCAGACAAGACATGAATTTCACTTCTGTGTCTGGCTGAGGCTGCTGCAGTTAAAAATACAGTTTTAAGTGTTAATAATTTTATAGAAATAGCACTAAGGGACTCAAAACTTGAAGAACCAGAGAAAGACTCCATGATGGTGTCAGTGGAGAATTTCTCGGTCTGAGATTGCCCATACCTTTAATAAGAGTATTTAAAACACATACTTCATCACTTCCCCTCTTTGCCAAGCAAGGGATAACAGTCATTAATGCTGATTTATATCCAGCAATAGAATTAGGCTTAAGACTATAGGCCTCATACAGGTGACAGAGAAAATCAGCTACTACCTGAATAGATGCATCCATTGGATTGATACATCTCTTTGAGCACCATTCCGCAAATCTGTTGATTTTATAATTATATGCTCTGGAGGTTGACCCCCTTTTGGCTCTGGCCATGAAATTGGTTGCTTGCTCAGAAAAGCCTTCCTTAATTGTGGATTTTTTGACAACATCCATGCAATCAATTGACGGGTTGTTCTGAAGGGTCTTGCCCTGGAAGATAATATTGTCCATCAGAGGCAGAGGAACCGAAATGCAGACCAGAAGGTCCAGCAGATCCGTAAACCATGATCGGCTTGGCCAATTTGGGATGATCAGAAGCACTTGACATTCAGGATTGTTGGAGGGTATGCGTATGCATACATTCCCTTCCAACTGATAGCTAGTGCTTCTATTGTGATAGCCCTTGGATCTGGAATCTGAGAAACGTACATCGTCATCTTCGCATTCTTCTTCATTGCGAATAAATCTATGTTGGGTTTTCCCCAATGATTGAACAGATGATCCGCCACGCATTGATTTAGTTGCCATGCCGTAGGTAGAATGCTCATCCCTCGGCTTAATGAGTCTGCTAACAGATTCAGCTTTCCCGGAATATGAACTGCTTTCAAGGTGATCATATGATCCGTGCACCAGCAAAACAGTTTCCATGTCATCATACAGACTGGGTGACTTCGTTCCGCCACTGGCGGTTTATGTAACTCACTACTGTTCAGTTGTCTGAACGTATCAACACAAACTTTCCCTCCACTTCCTTTAAGAAGTGTTTCAGGCCTAGAATTACAGCCCGTAATTCTAGCATGTGGATATGCTTCTTTGACTGATCCAGATTCCAAAGCCCTGATATTGTGGCTTCTTCCAGGCAAGCACCCCATCCCCCCCATCGATGCATCCGTAAACATCATTACTTGAGGGTGGGTAGAGGGTCTCTCTCTCCATCCACCAATGAAGGTGATGAATGAGAGTATCCAACACTTGAATGCGTGAGTCCAGTGATCCTGAACTCTGCGTCCACTGAGTCATGAGAAACAGCTGAATCGGCCGCCAGCGCAAAGCTGCCTGAGGAATGACTGGTTTCATTGAAACCATCAGACCTAGCATTCGCAGATAGACTCGTGCTAGAATATAAAGACCGCTGTAAACTAATTGAATGCACGAGAGGAGATGCTCCACTCTCACTTGCGATGGATAAACATAGCCTATCTCCAGATCAAAGAACATACCCAGGTAAACAAACTTCTGGGATGGAGTCAGCTCTGATTTTTGAAAGTTGATTATCCAGCCTAAATCTGTGAGTGTTAAATCAAAAGTATCTCCAGATTTGCTGTTAAGCTTTCTGGGTTGTGTGCCTTTAGCAACCAGTCACAAGTGTGGACCACCATATTTCTTCTGCGGAGGAAAGCTGTGATAGCAAGGACCACTCGAGTGAAGACCCTCGGAGCCGTCGCAATTCCGAATGGGAGAATTCCCATTGGCATCCCTGAAAAGCAAATCTCAGGAACCGACGAAAACTCCTTGCAATGGGAATGTGGAAATAAGCATCTTTCAGATCTATCGATGCCGTCCACATCCCCTTCTCTAACACCAACAAAACCGATTTTATTGTTTCCATTTTTAAACTCGGTGTGTCTATAAACTTGTTTAGAGGTTTGAGGTTGAGAATTGGTCTCCACCCCACGGTGTTCTTTGTCACAAGAAACACGGTTGAATAGAAGCACGGGCAATTCTTGCGCCGGTTGAATTGCTTCTTTTAGAATTAAAGATTCTATCTCCTCTTCCATGCACAACTGCTTGTCTGGATCTCTTGGAATTTGAGTCCAGATGGGTACCAGAGACAGATGTAATGGCGAAAACCAATAACGTATATATATGTTACAAGTCTTAAATAATATATGGAACAATATCACCTTAATGGATGATGAGGCAGACTCCTCTGACGCTTTAGATTCAGCCATAGTGAAAAGTGGATGAAAGAAATGAATGAAAATTCTACAAAATAGAGCTTGAAATTGTTTTCAATGTTGCTTATAAGCCAATATATTAGAAAATGAAGTACCAGTATGCGCATGCCATGCATGTACATTCCACCTGCCCAGTAGGGATACATAACTTTTTATAATTCTGAATATTATTGAATTTAGTCGATATACTAGTATATCAATTGTTAGGGAGGTAAGTATGTTCTCATGATGTGAAAATAATCCTGCCTCCCCAACTCTGTTTTACTTTGTAGAGCAACAACATTTCAATTTCAATTACTAATTTACATGAACCATTATTTGGACGTTTTATATGCGGTGAAATCTACAGAGGATTATTTTATGACGCTACTGATATAATTAACACAAGAACTAAAATCTTACTGATAAAAATTAACACTAACACAATGACTTATGCAGGTGTCCTGAGAATGTTCATTTGCAGACCAAAAATACTATTTTTGAAAATTTACCACTAAAATGAGTGGCTTGAAAAGAGAGCCAGTCAGACTAGTGACATGGTCTGCAAATGGAAATTTTCTATCAGAGAACTCAAATTTTGTTGAAATTTTAAGCATCATTTAGTGTTAATGAGAATTGGTACTGCTCTCACCTTTCCCTCCACAGCTTCCAGGTCAGTCTTGATAGCCTGTGCTTGACTAATGAGGACGGCATATTCTTCCTTGTAGCCAGCTATGCTGTTCTCCAGCTCAGTAATCACTTTGTTAACATCATCATTCTTCATGCGATTCTCCTCGGCCTGTTGTTCTAATGCACCAAGCTCATTGCGCAATGGCTCAATTCTCTTCAGCATCTCAGCAAAGTTAATCTGAACAGTGAGCAAAACACCAGGGCTTGAGATTAACCAGGATGAGGCATTATCTTGCAGCGCTAGTGACTTATTAAATTTTACTAGCTCTGGTGATTATGTAATAGGCCTTACATGGCAGATTGAGCAAGTACTTAAATCCTTATACTCTGATTATTCATAATTTTATCATCTGAACCTTTACCATGTGCATGCGTGCTTGAGTGAGTGAGTGAGTGAGTGAGTGAGTGGGTGGATGAGAGTGGAGTGAGTGAGTGAGTGAGTGAATGTGTGGGTGGATGAAGTGGAGTGAGTGAATGTGTGGGTGGGGGGGGTGAATGGGTGAGTGAGTGAGTGAGTGAATGTGTGGGTGGATGAGAGTGGAGTGATTGAATGTGTGGGTGGGTGAGTGAGTGGCGTGAGTGAATGTGTGGATGGATGAGAGTGGAGTGAGTGAATGTGTGGGTGAGTGAGTGAATGTGTGGGTGGGTGAGTGAGTGAGTGAGTGAATGAATGTGGATGGGTGAGTGAGTGAATGTGTGAGTGAGTGAATGTGGGTGGGTCAGTGAGTGAGTGAGTGAGTGAGTGAATGCGTGGGTGGGTGAATGAGTGAGTGAATGTGTGGGTGGGTGAGTGAATGCGTGGGTGGGTGAATGAATGTGTGGGTGGATGGAGTGAGTGAATGTGGGTGAGTGAGTGAGTGAGTGAGTGAGTGAGTGAGTGAGTGAATGGGTGGGTGAGTGCATGCGCATTACATATATTAAACCATCACAGCTGACGCTAGTACACAGTAACGGTCTCTCAGTGTATCAAATTAACTGTGCAATAGCCCACTTCACCATTGGCTGTATCACATTACCTGTGCAATAGTCCACTTCACCATTGGGTGTATCATATTACCTGTGCAATAGTCCACTTCACCTTTGGGTGTATCACATTACCTGTGCAATAGCCCACTCACCATTGGGTGTATCATATTACCTGTGCAATAGTCCACTTCAACATTGGGTATCACATTACCTGTGCAATAGCCCATCACATTACCTGTGCAATAACCCGCTTCACCATTGGGTGTATCATATTACCTGTGCAATAGCCCACTTCACCATTGGGTGTATCATATTACCTGTGCAATAGCCCACTTCGCCATTGGGTTTATCACATTACCTGTGCAATAGCCCACTTCCCCATTGGGTGTATCACATTACCTGTGCAATAGCCCACTTCCCCATTGGGTGTATCACATTACCTGTGCAATAGCCCACTTCACCATTGGGTGTATCACATTACCTGTGCAATAGCCCACTTCCCCATTGGTTGTATCACATTACCTGTGCAATAGCCCACTTCGCCATTGGGTGTATCATATTACCTGTGCTATAGCCCACTTCGCCATTGGGTGTATCATATTACCTGTGCAATACCCCACTTCGCCATTGGGTGTATCATATTACCTGTGCAATAGCCCTCTTCGCTATTGGGTGTATCATATTACCTGTGCAATAGCCCACTTCGCCATTGCATGTATCACATTACCTGTGCAATAGCCCACTTCCCCATTGGGTGTATCACATTACCTGCGCAATAGCGAACTTCACCATTGGGTGTATCACATTACCTGCGCAATAGCCTACTTCACCATTGGGTGTATCATATTACCTGTGCAATAGCCCACTTCACCATTGGGTGTATCACATTACCTGTGCAATCGCCCACTTCACCATTGGGCCGCACGCCAAGCTGGCTCTGTTAACCTTTTCAAAGTTAAAATCAGGATTCTTCAAATACTTCTTCATGTTCGTGCGAATACTATCACTATGAAAAAATAGAAACAAGCAAGCATAGTAATTACGCTACACAAATATGTAAATACTAGCATGGTTTCCACTAAATCATTTTAAGATCAGAATTCTGCAGAATTAAATGTCTAGCCTGTCCTCATTGGAGATGAAGATGAGATCAGTCATGTAGTAAGTTACAGTACAGGCCAGAAATAATTCAACACATACTGTTGAATATTTTGAAAATGAATGGATTGGAAAACATTGTTGCCTAAGGCAGTAGTAGTCTTGTAAAAAAATCCAGTTATATTTAAAATACTCAACAGACCTTTTCTTACCTCATGTTCAAAATTGTGCTCACTAATGTTTCTGTGATTTTCTAAACATGTTAACTTATTTATGAACGTTACTGTATGCAGACTGTTAAATTTGGTTACAATATGTTAGTGCTGACCGAATATAACACAGAATGAGCTCGATCTGCATAAGTCAAAGATCATTCCTCTCCTTACAGCGAATATGCTAATACAGTTTCATAACCATTCCGCCCCAGAACTTGAGACAATGGTGCGCACAATTATTTCTGTACCATTGTGACTTGATTGCATTATCCAATCAGATTGTCATCAGTTTTGACATGAATAGGCTTCTGATTTTATCAACTGTTTGGAACATATGCTGTGACTGATGATGTCATCAACTTTGAAACTAATAGTCGCACACACCAGTTTTTAATCTAATAGACATGCACGCACCCACCCACACACGCACGCATACACACACAAACAAACACACACACGCTCTTATATGTGATGTCATCAGTTTTGATGGTAATAGTCACACACACAAACTTACGTGATGTCATCAGTTTTGAAGTTCACAATAGTGCTGATGAAGTTATCCCTCATGAGAATGCTGCGCAGAGACTTCCACTCGAGATCTGTCTCTCCGAGTAGAACGCAGATAGATTCTATCGCCACCTTGACAAGCGCTGGTGGATTTCCTAATGATCGCACCTCCACCAGATGCTGCTTCTTAATGGACTTCACAGCTACAAGCAAACAACAAGAATCAATTTCTAGCCGTGCCCCACCAATTTCTAGCTAAGCTGTTCCCACATTTTGCGTGTGTTGGGGCTATTTATATACTTTGAACCCTGAATTTCCAGAATCCCAAATTTCAAGGTAACTATAAAGTAAAACTGTTGAAAATATTTAATTGCCTATAGGCAGCAAGAGGTTCCAGCTAAATTCGGTTTGAAACATTCAATAGCATGTCTGCATATGTGTCTTGAAACGGGAGACGTATAAATTTCAAGGGTTAAAGAATTAACAAACAGTTGGAGCAGATCTCTACGTATGTGATCATTTAACAAAGCCATACCTTGCTGTGCTTCAATGACAGCTAATTCCACCTGTGATCATTTAACAAAGCCATACCTTGCTGTGCTTCAATGACAGCTAATTCCACCTGTGATCATTTAACAAAGCCATACCTTGCTGTGCTTCAATGACAGCTAATTCCACCTGTGATCATTTAACAAAGCCATACCTTGCTGTGCTTCAATGACAGCTAATTCCACCTGTGATCATTTAACAAAGCCATACCTTGCTGTGCTTCAATGACAGCTAATTCCACCTGTGATCATTTAACAAAGCCATACCTTGATGTGCTTCAATGACAGCTAATTCCACCTGTGATCATTTAACAAAGCCATACCTTGCTGTGCTTCAATGACAGCTGATTCTACCTGTGATCATTTAACAAAGCCATACCTTGCTGTGCTTCAATGACAGCTGATTCCATCTGTGATCATTTAACAAAGCCATACCTTGCTGTGCTTCAATGACAGCTGATTCCATCTGTGATCATTTAACAAAGCCATACCTTGCTGTGCTTCAAGGACAGCTGATTCCACCTGTGATCATTTAACAAAGCCATACCTTGCTGTGCTTCAATGACAGCTAATTCCACCTGTGATCATTTAACAAAGCCATACTTTGCTGTGCTTCAATGACAGCTGATTCCACCTGTGATCATTTAACAAAGCCATACCTTGCTGTGCTTCAATGACAGCTGATTCCACCTGTGATCATTTAACAAAGCCATACTTTGCTGTGCTTCAATGACAGCTAATTCCACCTGTGATCATTTAATAAAGCCATACCTTGCTGTGCTTCAATGACAGCTGATTCCACCTGTGATCATTTAACAAAGCCATACCTTGCTGTGCTTCAATGACAGCTGATTCCACCTGTGATCATTTAACAAAGTCATACCTTGCTGTGCTTCAATGACAGCTGATTAATTCCACCTGTGATCATTTAACAAAGCCATACCTTGCTGTGCTTCAATGACAGCCGATTCCACCTGTGATCATTTAACAAAGCCATACCTTGCTGTGCTTCAATGACAGCTGATTCCACCTGTGATCATTTAACAAAGCCATACCTTGCTGTGCTTCAATGACAGCTGATTCCATCTGTGATCATTTAACAAAGCCATACCTTGCTGTGCTTCAATGACAGCTGATTCCATCTGTGATCATTTAACAAAGCCATACTTTGCTGTGCTTCAATGACAGCTAATTCCACCTGTGATCATTTAATAAAGCCATACCTTGCTGTGCTTCAATGACAGCTGATTCCACCTGTGATCATTTAACAAAGCCATACCTTGCTGTGCTTCAATGACAGCTGATTCCACCTGTGGTCATTTAACAAAGTCATACCTTGCTGTGCTTCAATGACAGCTGATTAATTCCACCTGTGATCATTTAACAAAGCCATACCTTGCTGTGCTTCAATGACAGCCGATTCCACCTGTGATCATTTAACAAAGCCATACCTTGCTGTGCTTCAATGACAGCTGATTCCACCTGTGATCATTTAACAAAGCCATACCTTGCTGTGCTTCAATGACAGCTGATTCCATCTGTGATCATTTAACAAAGCTATACCTTGCTGTGCTTCAATGACAGCTGATTCCATCTGTGATCATTTAACAAAGCCATACCTTGGTGTGCTTCAATGACAGCTGATTCCACCTGTGATCATTTAACAAAGCCATACCTTGCTGTGCTTCAATGACAGCTGATTCCACCTGTGATCATTTAGCAAAGCCATACCTTGCTGTGCTTCAATGACAGCTGATTCCACCTGTGATCATTTAACAAAGCCATACCTTGCTGTGCTTCAATGACAGCTGATTCCACCTGTGATCATTTAACAAAGCCATACCTTGCTGTGCTTCAATGACAGCTAATTCCACCTGTGATCACTTAACAAAGCCATACTTTGCTGTGCTTCAATGACAGCTGATTCCACCTGTGATCATTTAACAAAGCCATACCTTGCTGTGCTTCAATGACAGCTGATTCCACCTGTGGTCATTTAACAAAGTCATACCTTGCTGTGCTTCAATGACAGCTGATTAATTCCACCTGTGATCATTTAACAAAGCCATACCTTGCTGTGCTTCAATGACAGCCGATTCCACCTGTGATCATTTAACAAAGCCATACCTTGCTGTGCTTCAATGACAGCTGATTCCACCTGTGATCATTTAACAAAGCCATACCTTGCTGTGCTTCAATGACAGCTGATTCCATCTGTGATCATTTAACAAAGCTATACCTTGCTGTGCTTCAATGACAGCTGATTCCATCTGTGATCATTTAACAAAGCCATACCTTGGTGTGCTTCAATGACAGCTGATTCCACCTGTGATCATTTAACAAAGCCATACCTTGCTGTGCTTCAATGACAGCTGATTCCACCTGTGATCATTTAGCAAAGCCATACCTTGCTGTGCTTCAATGACAGCTGATTCCACCTGTGATCATTTAACAAAGCCATACCTTGCTGTGCTTCAATGACAGCTGATTCCACCTGTGATCATTTAACAAAGCCATACCTTGCTGTGCTTCAATGACAGCTAATTCCACCTGTGATCACTTAACAAAGCCATACTTTGCTGTGCTTCAATGACAGCTGATTCCACCTGTGATCATTTAACAAAGCCATACCTTGCTGTGCTTCAATGACAGCTGATTCCACCTGTGATCATTTAACAAAGCCAGACTTTGCTGTGCTTCAATGACAGCTAATTCCACCTGTGATCATTTAACAAAGCCATACCTTGCTGTGCTTCAATGACAGCTGATTCCACCTGTGATCATTTAACAAAGCCATACCTTGCTGTGCTTCAATGACAGCTGATTCCACCTGTGATCATTTAACAAAGCCATACCTTGCTGTGCTTCAATGACAGCTGATTCCATCTGTGATCATTTAACAAAGCCATACCTTGCTGTGCTTCAATGACAGCTGATTTCACCTGTGATCATTTAACAAAGCCATACCTTGCTGTGCTTCAATGACAGCTAATTCCACCTGTGATCATTTAACAAAGCCATACCTTGCTGTGCTTCAATGACAGCTGATTCCACCTGTGATCATTTAACAAAGCCATACCTTGCTGTGCTTCAATGACAGCTGATTCCACCTGTGATCATTTAACAAAGCCATACCTTGCTGTGCTTCAATGACAGCTAATTCCACCTGTGATCATTTAACAAAGCCATACCTTGCTGTGCTTCAATGACAGCTGATTCCACCTGTGATCATTTAACAAAGCCATACCTTGCTGTGCTTCAATGACAGCTGATTCCACCTGTGGTCATTTAACAAAGCCATACCTTGCTGTGCTTCAATGACAGCTGATTCCACCTGTGATCATTTAATAAAGCCATACCTTGCTGTGCTTTAATGACAGCTGGTTCCACCTGTGATCATTTAACAAAGCCATACCTTGTTGTGCTTCAATGACAGCTGGTTCCACCTGTGCCAGTTCTTCATGAACACTTCCTTTCTTCACTGTAATCACTTTTGTCTGCTCTGTCAGAGCATGCTGGATTTCCTGCGAGGTCACCTTCCTACGCTCAGCCTCCTGTTGGTCTTTCACCTGATTATAACAACAAAACACTGATTAATTCTTTAATAGTTAAATTTGTTCTTTAGAAACTAGAATTTTCTCATAGAAAATGTCCATTTGCAAAACAACTAGACAGTTTTTGACAATTTAAAACTGGGATGACTGGCTCGGTTATCGAGCCAGTAATTCCAGTGGTAAATTAAAAACAAGAGGCCCAAGGGGCCTGTGTCGCTCACCTGAAGCACCATCAATTTTTGTCAAAATTGTTGGTGGGTGGTTTAGCAGTCTTTTAAATGAGTTTGTGGACATTTTGCAAGTGCAATATGGCCGCCAAACATACTACATTTCGATTGCCCCACGGCGCCCATGTTTTTTTGATGGATCAACTTCCCTTGAACAAATTTTAATGGCCCCAATTTTGGCCTGATCCCTTCAGCGGTTCTGGAGGAGTCATTTTCGTGAAAACCAGTTCATCCAAGATGGTTGCCGAACCATTTGGTCAATCAAGTCCTCTTGAACAAACTTGGCTTACCTTTGGCCTAGATGAAGATTCCCCAAGTGGTTTCGGAGAAGATTTTTTAAGACATTTCCTGAAATTGGCCGAAATTAAAAATGGCCACTGGACAAATTGGCCAATCGTGTTCATTTGAACAAACTTGGATCCTTACGCCCTAAGGATGCTTCCTGCCAAATATAATTGAAATCGGCCAGGTAGTTCTCGAGAAGACAGTTAAAATTTCCCAAAGCTTTAGCACGGGAGATTTTGACGAGAAAATTATCCAACATGGCCACCAAACCATTTATCCGACAGTTTTATTGCAAATTTGGGTTCAGAATACCCAAAAACATATCTAGAACAATTTTGGCCTCAAAATCCATCAAATAAAAAAATCCAGTATGTCCGCCAAACACGCTACATTTTGATTGGCCCACGGCGGCAATGTTTTTTGACGGAGCAACTTCCCTTGAACAAACTTTAATGGACCTTAGTTCGTAATCATATCTCCCAAATTTTGGCCTGATCCATTCAGCGGTTCTGGAGAAGTCGTTTGGGGAAAACTAGGTCATCCAAGATGTCTGCCGAAGCATTTGGTCAATCAAGTCGTCTTGAACAAACTTGGCTTACCTCTTTGCCTAGATGAGGTTTCATCAGTTTTGAATCGATTCCTCAAGCCGCTTTGGAGAACTAGATTTTTAAAGACATTTCTAAAAATCGGCCGAAATCCAAGATGGCCACCGGCCAAATTGGCCGTTCGGCTTTGTTTGAACAAAATTAAATCTCTATGCCATAAGGATCCTTCCTACCAAATATAATTCAAATCGTCCCAGTAGTTCTCGAGAAGACATTTAAAATTTCCCATTGCTTTAGTATGGGAGCTTTTGGCAGGAAAATGATCCAAGGTGGCCCCCAAACCATTTATCTGACAGTTTCGAAAATTGCAAATTTGAGATCAGAATACCCAAGAAACTATATAAAACGGATTTCGGCCTCAAAACCCATCAAATAAAAAAATCCAATATGGCTGCCAAACACTATATTTTAATTGGTCCACCGCGGCCATGTTTTTTGACGAATCAACTTCTCTTCAACAAACATTAATCGCCCTTAGTTGCTAATTATATACCACAAATTTCAGCCTGATCGCTTCAGCGGTTCTGGGGAAGAGGTCGTTTTTGTGAAAACTAGGTCATCCAAGATGGCCGCTGAACCATTTGGTCAATCAAGTTCCCTTTAACAAACTTGATTCAGCGCTTACACTAGATCATATTTCGTGAGTTTTGAATCGATCCCTCAAATGGTTTGGGAGGAGAAGGTTTTTAAAGACATTTCTAAAAATTGGCTGAAATCCAAGATGGTCGCCGGCCAAATTGGCCAATCGGGTTTATTTGAACAAACTTGAATCTCTATGCCTTAAGGATGCTTCATGCCAAATATAATTGAAATTGGCCCAGTAGTTCTCGAGAAGATATTTTTAATTTCCCATTGCTTTAGTATGGGAGCTTTTGGCGGGAAAATGATCCAAGATGGCCGCCAAACCGCTTATCTGACAGCTTCGAAAATTGCAAATTTGAGATCAGAATACCCAAAAAACCTATATAAAACCAATTTCGGTCTCAAAATCCATCAAATAAAAAAATCCAATATGGTCCCCAAACATGCTATATTTTGATTGCCCCACGGCGGCCATGTTTTTTGATGGATCAACTTCTCTTGAACAAACTTTACTGGCCCTTAGTCCCTAATCATATCTGCCAAATTTCGGCCTGACCCCTTCAGCGGTTCTGGAGAAGTTATTTTCGCTAAAAATAGGTCAACCAAGATGGCTGCCAAACTATTTGACCAATTAAGTTCCCTTGAACAAATTTGGTTGAGCTCTTGCCCTAGATCATATTTCATGAGGTTTCCTTCAATCCCTCAAGCGGTTTCGGAGACGATTTTTAAAGATGTTTCTAAATATCGGCCAAAATCCAAGATGGCCGCCGGCCTAATTGGCCGATCAGCTTCATTTGAACAAACTTGGATCCCTATGCCCTAAGGATGCTTCCTGCCAAATATAATTGAATTGGCCCAGCGGTTCTTGAGAAGTCGTTTAAAGGAAAAGTTGATGGACGGATGACGGATGGTCGCAATGACATAAGCTCACTTGGCCTGAAGGCCAGGTGAGCTAAAAATAGTCTTCTCTTGGTCTGCAATTGGACATTTCTCAAGACCACTGCAGGAGCTGGTTTTGACCAGCCTTGCCTGTTAAGTCTTAATGCAATTTGAGGATTTACACTGGAATGACCGGCTCGCTTAGCTTTTCAGTCTTTAAATCTTTAAAAATAACCTCTTGGCCTGCTAATGAGAATTTCTCAAGACCACTGAGGAGACCGGCCTGACCATGACATGGTTAAATAGTTGTAAAGACTAATTATATCCATGCAGTAATAGCGAGTGTGTTTTAATTCATGAATCCATTTCCTCAGTCAATTACATGATGTCATAATTAACTAAGTGACACGTATTATGTCATAATCATTATGTCATGAATGACTCGATTTAACCCGTCTTAAACGCTTAATAGTCTGTCAGGTTGTATGAACCGTATCTCTTTACTATTTAATAAACATGGTGTTGTACTAATTTGACTTGTCACACCTAGGGTTAAATTAGTTTCAAAATATTCAACAGCTTACCTGTATAGTTTTCTGAAAATTGAAAGTCAGGGAGTTCAGGAATCAATCGATCATCGGTTGAGTTTAACTAGGGATGGGCGGGGCAAAGCAAAAACTGGAAAGGGCCATTAACACTATAATAGTCAAGAAAATTAAGTTAGCTTAAGCAATGGCCATCTGCATGCTAAAAACAGGACTATTTTTGAAAATTTATCTATGGAATGACTGCCTTATTGAGCCAGTCATTCCAGTAATTAAATTTTCAGAAATAGTCTTCTCTTGGTCTACAAAGGGACATTATCTTAGAAAAAATGGAAATTTTCTTGAACAAATTTGGGGGTTAAAGGGTTAAAGATTTTAAGGCTGGTTCAAGCTGTCCAAAAGCAGGTTCTGCAGTGCTTTTCTGAAATCTCCATCTGGAGGTTAAGAAAATAATTTTTTTTTGATTTACCACTGACATGCCTGGCTCGATAACCGACCCCGTCATTCCAGCGATAATGTTTCAATACAGGCTTCTCTTAGTCTGTGAATCAACAGTTATTGAGCAAATCTGTTTCATTTTCTTCACCACTCTTGACTGTAACCATCAAATTAGTTCAAGAAAATAAAAATTTTCTCATAGAAAATATCAATTTGCTGAACAAGACTATTTTTGAAAATTTACCACAGGAATGATTGGCTTGATTATTGAGCAAGTTATTCCAGTGGTAAATTGTCAAAAATAATCTCTTGATCCGCAAACGGACATTTTCCAAGCCCACCGCAGAATAGATTTTTGGCTGGATTGCATGATAAATAGCTTGAAGGTTAACCCTTTAATGCTCAATCCGGCCACAACCGGCCTCTGCAGTAGTCTTCAGGAATGAGGCCATGAGAAGACTGAGCAAGTCATTCCTGTGGTAAATTTTCAAAAACAGTCTTCTCTTGGCCTGCAAATGGATATTGAATGAGCAAATAGTTTGATTTTCTTGAACAAATTTGACCATTAAAAGGTTAAAACTGTTATTATATAATGCCTACCATCTGCTTGAGTTTAGCATTAGCAGCATTGTTCTTCTCCTCAAGCTCAATGCGTTTGATGGACAACGACTTCTGTAATTCCTCAACCTGTTCTACAGTCTCATGGATCTTTGATAATCCAACATTCAGATGAAGCTGTTGTTCTTCCAGGTCTGACCGCTTCTCATAGTAAAGTTTGACCTGTGATGGAAAATTAAAACAGATTAGAAGCATCATGATTGTCCCTAACTGTCCACTAACAAGCTAATCAGAAACACAGATTATGTAAACTGATCACAGTAGGTCTATGCTGTAGCATTTTGCACATTTTATTTCTTTGAAAGAACAATAACATAATAATCTTCTTCTGTACCGCTTCCATAACTCATGAATCCATTTCCTCACTCAATAATATGATGTCGTAATCAACTACATGACATGTATGCAGGCTTATGTCATAATCATGACATCATGAATGACTCGATATAGTCCATATTTAATGCTTAATAATTCGACATATACGAATTGTATGTCTTTACCATTTAATAAGCTTTCTATTGAATATTTTGAAACTATATGACTGGCAGCTGTTGCTGCCTAAGGCCAGTCAAATTAGTTACAAAATATTCAACAGTTTACCTGTATAGTTTTCAGGAAATTGATAGTCAGGGCATACTGAAATGATTTAAATTTGTAACATATAATACATATATTTTAATATACCCAAGAAGGTTTTTCACCACCAATGGCTATGAGGAAAAGGGGAAGCTTTGAAATATGACTTAGTTCTCTAATGTATGTCCGGCACTAAAAATATCTTTTTTTTCATATTCAGTCTATAAAGATTTAGGAAGCAAGGTATATTATGCTTTTGATAAATTAGTTTTGGTAGCTCAAAGAATTGATTGCTAGATCAGTTATATTCATCTGAAAATTTTCTATGAATCCTGGTACTGCTTTTTTGTATGTCCGGCACCATAAATGAGTTCAGGTTGATGTAGGTTTTTAGTTTTATCAGATGTCTCAGCCTATCTTTGAGCAAGTCACTGCACTGTGCTAGATAGCAAGACGCAGAAAAAACATTTTGTCAAGGCCGCAAGGCCATTCCATGTCCTTGTGTTGGAAACATCTCAGGCCGAAACAATTACAAAATGCCTCATTCGTGTTCAACTTGAGAATGAGGCTAGTGAAAAGTCCAATCAAGATGCTGATGAAACTGAAGACTCAGAGAACCAATCACAACATGGGACATATTTATCTATTTAGACATGTTAGATGTTCAACTTGAACAGTGGGTTGCAGTTGGTTATGAAAATAGTGACCAATGTCATTCGTGACGAGATCAATGTCAATGTCATGCACAAGCAAGGGAGAACATGGCGTTTCGCCAGATAAACCTGATGAAATCTTTTACTACAAAACAGACATTATAAGTATAGTCAATCCTCCAACTGATGTTGGAAACTGTGGACAATTCAACTTTGATTAATTAATATACCTTGCACAATACATTGCTGAAACAATTCAACTTTGATTAATTAATATACCTTGCACAATACATTGCTGAAACAATTCAACCTTGATTAATTAATATATCTTGCACAATACATTGCTGAAACAATTCAACTTTGAGTAATTAATCTACTTTGCACAAAACAAAGCTGATTACCTCTGACATGGTCATTTCATAGCTTAGATCTAGCTCACTTATTGGATGGAGTATAATGTTGCGATTAACCTGTTGATACCTTGGTTTCACCAACATCGTGATCAGATTATTCTGAGACACATTTTCAAGTTTAACACCTTGGACACAACATACTAACATCCACTGTATATAATATCTAGATACATGTACACTGTTTCAATATCAAAGTTTAAGATGAATATCCATATTTTGAAACCTTATCGCATTGCCCACTTGGGGCATAGAACCCATTGTGTGAAATGTCATTAATCTTTGTTTTTAATTCTGGATGTTTTCACTTTCATTGTTGAGTTTTAGCTCACTTAATGATACAGGTTCATTGGGACTATGGTTTAATTTTATTGCAGACTGTTAGATTGACAATGATACATTTTTGCTACGATTTGTTCATTTGGTACCACAATCTCATACTGTAACCCTTTTACTCTTGAGATTCCACTATCTCAATTTCAAGACAGCTGTACAAGTACGCTGTTGAATATTTTGAAAGTTCTAATTTGCTGGTACCACAATCTCATACCGTAACCCTTTTACACTTGAGATTCCATTATCTCAATTTCAAGACAGCTATACATATGAGATCTTGAATATTTTGAAATTAATGTGACTGGACTCTGTTGCTAGGCAGCAAACAGCTCCCGGTCATATTAGTTTCAAATTATTCAACAGGATATTCCTTTGTACATCATAAGGAATTTATTAGCTAGGACCTTTAATATTTAAAATGTTAATGCCACTGTCTAACCTTTTGCACTTGTTTTTAAAATTGTAATGGTACTTTATACCACAAATTCTTTAATAAAGTTGATAAAAAAGTTTGGAAATACGTCTTTCTAAAATCTGTTGCGCACTGGTACGTTCGGCACCAAAAAGATTTATGTCCGGCACTTTTGATTTATGAAGATAGTTTAATCTGTTCACCTATTAGCAGTTAAAAAATTCCTGAAATAGAAAATATAAAGTGCAAACTCCAGTAGAATTCAAAACCATCATCATAGCTTTGATAACTTCACAGAAAATTGCATTGGACGTCGACATATGTGAAAAAACTGCATTGTGCGAGTACGTCCCGCACCATGCCTTTATCATGCTCTGTACCCCAATTAAGAGGGCCGTCTTACCAATCAAGACTGGGATTTATAATGCGCTTAGGGGCTGACGGCTTATCTGCAGGAAGAGTTACTGGTGCATAAATAGTAAATTAATAGGGCATCAAAACACATGTGTCCCAATTGTACGCCCGACACCACAGAATTGCCCTATAGTCGACCGAGCACCCGAGCTTGGTTCAGATGGTTAGTGCAAAATTTGCGTAAATCTTTTAATGGCGGACACCAATCGCTTGCCACGAATAAATGCATATAAAGGTGTAAATACTTGACTAAATAACTCAGGTTTGATGAAATTATGCTTTCCCCTTGTATGTCAATGTTCCCAAGACCATATTCCTTCTCACTTTATGTCATATGGATCCTTTTTGACATCTGAGCTGAAAAAAATAGCCCATTTTCGTAGGCCATCAAATGAGGCGACAGAAAGGGTTAACGGAGACTGGTACCTGGCTCCAAATTTTCAGCAATAGTAATTCAATGGGACCGACCTACATTGCAGAAACGCTATCCCCTAGACCACTGATAAATCAGGCACATAAAATAGTATATCATAGCTGGTTCTGAATTTCCAAACAATGTTGATGTATGCTCGTACATCATTTCTTTAATGTACACCAGGCTTTGCTCTAGTCAATATGTACCATACAATGTTGCTGTATGCTCGTACATCATTTCCTTAATGTACACCAGGCTTTGCTCTAGTCAATGTGTACCAAACAATGTTGCTGTATGCTCGTACATCATTTCCTTAATGTACACCAGGCTTTGCTCTACTCAATGTGTACCATACAATGTTGATGTATGCTCGTACATCATTTCCTTAATGTACACCAGGCTTTGCTCTAGTCAATGTGTACCAAACAATGTTGCTGTATGCTCGTACATCATTTCCTTAATGTACACCAGGCTTTGCTCTAGTCAATGTGTACCATACAATGTTGATGTATGCTCGTACATCATTTCCTTAATGTACACCAGGCTTTGCTCTAGTCAATGTGTACCATACAATGTTGATGTATGCTCGTACATCATTTACTTAATGTACACCAGGCTTTGCTCTAGTCAATATGTACCAAACAACGTTGATGTATGCGCGTACATCATTTCCTTAACGTACACCAGGCTTTGCTCTAGTCAATATGTACCAAACAACGTTGATGTATGCGCGTACATCATTTCCTTAACGTACACCAGGCTTTGCTCTAGTCAATATGTACCAAACAACGTTGATGTATGCGCGTACATCATTTCCTTAACGTACACCAGGCTTTGCTCTAGTCAATATGTACCAAACAACGTTGATGTATGCGCGTACATCATTTCCTTAACGTACACCAGGCTTTGCTCTAGTCAATATGTACCAAACAACGTTGATGTATGCGCGTACATCATTTCCTTAACGTACACCAGGCTTTGCTCTAGTCAATATGTACCAAACAACGTTGATGTATGCGCGTACATCATTTCCTTAACGTACACCAGGCTTTGCTCTAGTCAATATGTACCAAACAACGATGCTGTATGCTCGTACATCATTTCCTTAACGTACACCAGGCTTTGCTCTAGTCAATGTGTACCATACAACGTTGATGTATGCTCGTACATCATTTCCTTAACGTACACCAGGCTTTGCTCTAGTCAATGTGTACCATACAACGTTGATGTATGCTCGTACATCATTTCCTTAACGTACACCAGGCTTTGCTCTAGTCAATGTGTACCATACAACGTTGATGTATGCGCGTACATCATTTCCTTAACGTACACCAGGCTTTGCTCTAGTCAATGTGTACCAAACAACGTTGATGTATGCGCGTACATCATTTCCATAACGTACACCAGGCTTTGCTCTAGTCAATATGTACCAAACAACGTTGATGTATGCGCGTACATCATTTCCTTAACGTACACCAGGCTTTGCTCTAGTCAATATGTACCAAACAACGTTGATGTATGCGCGTACATCATTTCCTTAACGTACACCAGGCTTTGCTCTAGTCAATATGTACCAAACAACGTTGATGTATGCGCGTACATCATTTCCTTAACGTACACCAGGCTTTGCTCTAGTCAATATGTACCAAACAACATTGATGTATGCGCGTACATCATTTCCTTAACGTACACCAGGCTTTGCTCTAGTCAATATGTACCAAACAACATTGATGTATGCGCGTACATCATTTCCTTAACGTACACCAGGCTTTGCTCTAGTCAATATGTACCAAACAACGTTGCTGTATGCTCGTACATCATTTCCTTAACGTACACCAGGCTTTGCTCTAGTCAATATGTACCAAACAACGTTGCTGTATGCTCGTACATCATTTCCTTAACGTACACCAGGCTTTGCTCTAGTCAATGTGTACCAAACAACGTTGCTGTATGCTCGTACATCATTTCCTTAATGTACACCAGGCTTTGCTCTAGTCAATGTGTACCATACAACGTTGATGTATGCTCGTACATCATTTCCTTAATGTACACCAGGCTTTGCTCTAGTCAATATGTACCAAACAACGTTGATGTATGCGCGTACATCATTTCCTTAACGTACACCAGGCTTTGCTCTAGTCAATATGTACCAAACAACGTTGATGTATGCGCGTACATCATTTCCTTAACGTACACCAGGCTTTGCTCTAGTCAATATGTACCAAACAACGTTGATGTATGCGCGTACATCATTTCCTTAACGTACACCAGGCTTTGCTCTAGTCAATATGTACCAAACAACGTTGATGTATGCGCGTACATCATTTCCTTAACGTACACCAGGCTTTGCTCTAGTCAATATGTACCAAACAACGTTGATGTATGCGCGTACATCATTTCCTTAACGTACACCAGGCTTTGCTCTAGTCAATATGTACCAAACAACGTTGATGTATGCGCGTACATCATTTCCTTAACGTACACCAGGCTTTGCTCTAGTCAATATGTACCAAACAACGATGCTGTATGCTCGTACATCATTTCCTTAACGTACACCAGGCTTTGCTCTAGTCAATGTGTACCATACAACGTTGATGTATGCTCGTACATCATTTCCTTAACGTACACCAGGCTTTGCTCTAGTCAATGTGTACCATACAACGTTGATGTATGCGCGTACATCATTTCCTTAACGTACACCAGGCTTTGCTCTAGTCAATGTGTACCAAACAACGTTGATGTATGCGCGTACATCATTTCCATAACGTACACCAGGCTTTGCTCTAGTCAATATGTACCAAACAACGTTGCTGTATGCTCGTACATCATTTCCTTAATGTACACCAGGCTTTGCTCTAGTCAATGTGTACCAAACAATGTTGATGTATGCTCGTACATCATTTCCTTAATGTACACCAGGCTTTGCTCTAGTCAATGTGTACCAAACAATGTTGCTGTATGCTCGTACATCATTTCCTAATGTACACCAGGCTTTGCTCTAGTCAATATGTACCAAACAATGTTGATGTATGCTCGTACATCATTTCCTTAATGTACACCAGGCTTTGTTCTAGTCAATGTGTACCAAACAACGTTGATGTATGCTCGTACATCATTTCCTTAATGTACACCAGGCTTTGCTCTAGTCAATAGGTACCAAACAATGTTGATGTATGCGCGTACATCATTTCCTTAACGTACACCAGGCTTTGCTCTAGTCAATATGTACCAAACAACGTTGATGTATGCGCGTACATCATTTCCTTAACGTACACCAGGCTTTGCTCTAGTCAATATGTACCAAACAACGATGCTGTATGCTCGTACATCATTTCCTTAACGTACACCAGGCTTTGCTCTAGTCAATGTGTACCATACAACGTTGATGTATGCTCGTACATCATTTCCTTAACGTACACCAGGCTTTGCTCTAGTCAATGTGTACCAAACAATGTTGATGTATGCTCGTACATCATTTCCTTAATGTACACCAGGCTTTGCTCTAGTCAATGTGTACCAAACAATGTTGCTGTATGCTCGTACATCATTTCCTTAATGTACACCAGGCTTTGCTCTAGTCAATGTGTACCATACAATGTTGCTGTATGATCGAACATCATTTCCTTAATGTACACCAGGCTTTGCTCTATTCAATATGTACCAAACAATGTTGATGTATGCTCGTACATCATTTCCTTAATGTACACCAGGCTTTGCTCTAGTCAATGTGTACCAAACAATGTTGATGTATGCCTTAATGTACACCAGGCTTTGCTCTAGTCAATATGTACCAAACAATGTTGCTGTATGCTCGTAAATCAATTCCTTAATGTACACTATGCTTTGCTCTAGTCAATGTGTACCAAACAACGTTGATGTATGCTCGTACATCATTTCCTTAATGTACACCAGGCTTTGCTCTAGTCAATGTGTACCAAACAATGTTGATGTATGCTCGTACATCATTTCCTTAATGTACACCAGGCTTTGCTCTAGTCAATATGTACCAAACAACATTGATGTATGCGCGTACATCATTTCCTTAACGTACAACAGGCTTTGCTCTAGTCAATATGTACCAAACAACGTTGATGTATGCGCGTACATCATTTCCTTAACGTACACCAGGCTTTGCACTAGTCAATATGTACCAAACAACGTTGCTGTATGCTCGTACATCATTTCCTTAACGTACACCAGGCTTTGCTCTAGTCAATATGTACCAAACAACGTTGCTGTATGCTCGTACATCATTTCCTTAACGTACACCAGGCTTTGCTCTAGTCAATGTGTACCAAACAACGTTGATGTATGCTCGTACATCATTTCCTTAATGTACACCAGGCTTTGCTCTAGTCAATGTGTACCAAACAACGTTGATGTATGCTCGTACATCATTTCCTTAACATACACCAGGCTTTGCTCTAGTCAATATGTACCAAACAATGTTGCTGTATGCTCGTACATCATTTCCTTAACGTACACCAGGCTTTGCTCTAGTCAATATGTACCAAACAATGTTGCTGTATGCTCGTACATCATTTCCTTAATGTACACCAGGCTTTGCTCTAGTCAATGTGTACCATACAATGTTGCTGTATGATCGAACATCATTTCCTTAATGTACACCAGGCTTTGCTCTATTCAATATGTACCAAACAATGTTGATGTATGCTCGTACATCATTTCCTTAATGTACACCAGGCTTTGCTCTAGTCAATGTGTACCAAACAATGTTGATGTATGCCTTAATGTACACCAGGCTTTGCTCTAGTCAATATGTACCAAACAATGTTGCTGTATGCTCGTAAATCAATTCCTTAATGTACACTATGCTTTGCTCTAGTCAATGTGTACCAAACAACGTTGATGTATGCTCGTACATCATTTCCTTAATGTACACCAGGCTTTGCTCTAGTCAATGTGTACCAAACAATGTTGATGTATGCTCGTACATCATTTCCTTAATGTACACCAGGCTTTGCTCTAGTCAATATGTACCAAACAACATTGATGTATGCGCGTACATCATTTCCTTAACGTACAACAGGCTTTGCTCTAGTCAATATGTACCAAACAACGTTGATGTATGCGCGTACATCATTTCCTTAACGTACACCAGGCTTTGCACTAGTCAATATGTACCAAACAACGTTGCTGTATGCTCGTACATCATTTCCTTAACGTACACCAGGCTTTGCTCTAGTCAATATGTACCAAACAACGTTGCTGTATGCTCGTACATCATTTCCTTAACGTACACCAGGCTTTGCTCTAGTCAATGTGTACCAAACAACGTTGATGTATGCTCGTACATCATTTCCTTAATGTACACCAGGCTTTGCTCTAGTCAATGTGTACCAAACAACGTTGATGTATGCTCGTACATCATTTCCTTAACGTACACCAGGCTTTGCTCTAGTCAATATGTACCAAACAATGTTGCTGTATGCTCGTACATCATTTCCTTAACGTACACCAGGCTTTGCTCTAGTCAATATGTACCAAACAATGTTGCTGTATGCTCGTACATCATTTCCTTAATGTACACCAGGCTTTGCTCTAGTCAATGTGTACCATACAATGTTGCTGTATGATCGAACATCATTTCCTTAATGTACACCAGGCTTTGCTCTAGTCAATATGTACCAAACAATGTTGATGTATGCTCGTACATCATTTCCTTAATGTACACCAGGCTTTGCTCTAGTCAATGTGTACCAAACAATGTTGATGTATGCCTTAATGTACACCAGGCTTTGCTCTAGTCAATATGTACCAAACAATGTTGCTGTATGCTCGTAAATCAATTCCTTAATGTACACCATGCTTTGCTCTAGTCAATGTGTACCAAACAACGTTGATGTATGCTCGTACATCATTTCCTTAATGTACACCAGGCTTTGCTCTAGTCAATGTGTACCAAACAATGTTGATGTATGCTCGTACATCATTTCCTTAATGTACACCAGGCTTTGCTCTAGTCAATGTGTACCAAACAATGTTGCTGTATGCTCGTACATCATTTCCTTAATGTACACCAGGCTTTGCTCTAGTCAATATGTACCAAACAATGTTGATGTATGCTCGTACATCATTTCCTTAATGTACACCAGGCTTTGCTCTAGTCAATGTGTACCAAACAATGTTGATGGATGCTCGTACATCATTTCCTTAATGTACACCAGGCTTTGCTCTAGTCAATATGTACCAAACAATGTTGATGTATGCTCGTACATCATTTCCTTAATGTACACCAGGCTTTGCTCTAGTCAATGTGTACCAAACAATGTTGATGTATGCTCGTACATCATTTCCTTAATGTACACCAGGCTTTGCTCTAGTCAATATGTACCAAACAATGTTGATGTATGCTAGTACATCATTTCCTTAATGTACACCAGGCTTTGCTCTAGTCAATGTGTACCAAACAACACTTTAATGGTCAAGCCTGCTAAAAACAGACTCTGTAGTGATCGTGAGCAATGTCCATTTCCAAGAGAAAACCATTCTGTAAAATGTACCAATGAAATGACTAGCTCGATAATCACGCAAGTCATTCAAGTCATGATTTTTCCAAATAATCTTATCTTGGCCTGCGAATGGTGATTTTCTGAGAAAATTTTAATTTACGTGACCAAATTTGACCCGTACCACACTGATCTCAATGTTCTCACTTTTATTGTGTCAATAGCTAAGAAACTAGTGTGCATTTTTCTACAATTTTGGTGGACGATGTGGTGAAAAGTAAACACCAGTTTATCTTTCAATTTAATTTGAAATCTTAAAATTTTGATAGCAGAGTGGTAAGGGTTAACATGACATCAGCTATATCACACAACATTTATAAATCCTATATCATTCAACAAATACAAGGCAGATAATAAGCAGTACTCACAAAATGGTTGATAAAGTCTAGATAATGTCTCGGTGTAATGGCCATAATTCGTCCACCACGCTTCTGGAGGCGAACATTGGCCTGATGCAATGTTGCGTGTACAAACACGAATGCATTGATCACGACATCTCTGTGACCTGGAGTCTGGGATAAGCCTTCATAGACCACAGGCAAGTAGCTGGGTACAACATACTGAAATACAATGATTCAATATGTTCATAAGAATTCATAATTGACCTTTCCTGTTTTAGCTATGCCCCACCCATCCTTAGTTAAGCTCCACCCACACCTCGCTTGTGTTGGGATCACTCGATCAATGAACTCCCTGACTATCAATTTCCAGAAAACTATACAGGTAAGCTGTTGAATATTTTGAAACCAATTTGACTGGGCGCTGTTTCTGCTTATGCTGACTAAATAGTAAAGACATACAATTCGTAAACAATGCTTAGGGCGTCACCAATTATGTGTTTGTGACATATTTATCTACGCCATTCATGACATCATTGATTATGACATCATCCTACACAATAAGTAGTTAATTATGACGTCATATTATGGATGGATAAACTGGAAAGGGCCAATAAGAACATTTAAAAGTAAAGCATATTATTATGGCCAAGACATGATGTTTTAACATCGCGGGAGGGAAAAGAAACAGAAAGATGCCGAGGACAAATGGATCAACCAACATAAAGCTGTCATCAACAAAAACCTGGGTATAAAACTTGCAGTGATATATGACACGCTCCCACATGAGTTTGCGAGACCTATGGTCAACAAGGTCTATCACTAAGTCTGATGATGTTCCCTCATACTGAGTAGAGTCTCCCTATAGTGTGTTAATACTTTAGCAGCGTGAATTTTAAAATTTTGGTTGTGACTATATAGTGTATACGTGCTGGTTTAAGATAAACATTAAGTATCTTCTCCACATAAACTGAGAACTTATAATAAGAAAGAACACAGCTACTAACACCAAGTTGCTGGTGATTAGAGCTAGAAAACTGGCAGCTGCCTGATTTAGGAGATACGAGTGAAACCAAGTGAAACGATCACAGAATTGGCGAGATATTCAGCAAATTGATGTTTTCTACGGATGCACTTAGTAAAGCGATAGTATTTGATAGAAATATTTATATTGGACTTTTCCAGTTTATCCATCCATCATCTGACGTCATAATCAACTAAGTGACATGTAGGATGACGTCATAATTAATTATGGCATGAATGACTCGATTTAGTCCATTTTTAATGCTTAATAGTCAGACACGTTGTACGAATTGTATTTCTTTATCATTTAATAAACATTATGTTGAATATTTTGAAACTAATTTGACTGGGACGCTGTTGCTGCTATAGCAGCAACTGCGGTCAGTCAAATTAGTTTTAAAATAGTCAACAGCTTACCTGTATAGTTTTCTAGAAATTGATAGTCAGGGAGTTCAGGGATCGATCGATCCCACCATGAGTGAGGTGTGGGTGGCGCTTGGCTAGTCATGGGTGGCACATGGCTAAAACTGGAACGGTGCATTCTTGTATTGATCAAGTGTCATATTCCATGTGCCAGAACCTGGGCATTGTGGGTAGGATATGTAACGAATGTGATATATACGTGGCAATATCCTCTGCTCAGATAAATATCGGAGTGTGGCCAAACACTATCACAAGGTGCAAATATAATACATACAGTCATGCTAATAACATACTAGGTATGTAATAATGCCTTATGAAACTTGTTCCATCAGAGGCAATGCGCACTGGGTACTTACATTGCCTCGCTCTAGATCAATCTTGTTGGTAAACTCCTTGCCTACTTGATACAAGGCACCGTTAGACCAGTCACCGAACCAGTTCAGTACACATCTGGAATGAATCGTCATAACAACAATAGAATGGTATATTTTAGTATTGAATGAATCAGGTGTCTGAGTGGTATTAGATATTAGATATTTAATTCCATAAGTTAATTATATAAGTATCTGCCATTGTTTCGGTTAATAAACCTTCATGTCTGAAGTTTATTTAGTGCGGACACAAAGCTTTATCAAGCCATGGTCCACCACTCTTCATCATCAATCATTACCTGTCATGTTTCGCAAGTCACTCTGACATTATTTGATTGACAAAATGGATCCATGAATTTGTAGCGCAGTAATTTACTTATTAATACACACCGTTTGATCCATTAATGGTCAGGCTTGAACAAGAAAATAAACATTTTTGGACATTTGCTTAGTGAATGAACATTTGCCGGTCAAGAAGAGTATTTTTTAGATTTACAACTCGAATAGCTCACTCGATCATTCCAGTTATAAACTTTCAAGAATAATCTTCTCATCGCCTGCAAATGGACATACTTCAAAGCAACTGAATTTTGGCTGGCTCGGTCATTACATGGTTAATATTCACCTGTTGAAGAGAGCGGGTGAGGTGGCAGCTCGGTCCTTTAATCCCTCAGATGATGGGTTCATTGTGAAAACAACATGTAGGTTCTTCATCACCTGTACAATGAGAAGAAAAGACAAGCTTCATAATGGGCAAGATCACACTAATCAGGTCAACTACCTACATTTTTATTGTAAACATGTAATTGTAAACACTTTTTCATCACAAATTCTAAAAAAACCTGTTAATATATGTGTATCAGATCTAAGCAGTAGAATCAATACCAGATCTGAGCTGAACAGATGGACAGATGCATTGTGAGACTGTTCTCTAGCTCATACAGTACAGGTAATAGATAGATCCGATCTGTCACGCAAGTATGTCACGTCATAATCAATTACGTCACATGTAGGCTGATGTCAAAATCAAAATGCATACTGAATGACGTATCTAGGTATGTCATGGTCATTGAATAGCCCATTAAGTGTACAAATTGTATCACTTTACTACTTAATAAACATTCTGTTGAATATTTTGAAACCAATTTGACTGGGCGCTGTTGCTGCCATAGCACCCAGTCAAATTAGTTTCAAAATATTTAGCAGATTACTTTATAGTTTTCTGGAAATTGATAGTCAGGGAGTTCAGGGATCGATCGATCCTAACATGAGCGAGGTGTGGGTAGATCTTAGCTAGAGATGGAGGGGGCATTGCTAAAACTGGAACGGTCCATTGAGCATGACATCAAATAGTTTAGTGACAGATCAGATCCCTTCATACGCGTTGCTGCTTGACCATTTAGCCCTCAAATTTGTTTAAATTTTTTTTTTTTTTCTCAAAGTAAATGTCCATTTGCAGCACAAGGGAAAATTATTTTTGGAAATTTATCACTGGAATGACTGCCTCATTTATCGAGCCAGTCGTTCTACTGATAAATGTAAAAAAATAGTCTTCTCTTGTTCTGCAAATGGGCATTTTCTAAGAAGCCGTTTTAGGCCGTCTCAAGTGTTAAAGGCTTACACCAGCTACAGCTTTGAGGAACACTGTTTTTTAAATATAACGTAAATTTTCCCAATTATACAAGTCCCGACATATTTTGCGCAGAGCGAGATAAGAATTTCCAAATATGATATTTCCTTGGCTTTGACATACCTCTTGTGTAAACCACTTATAGAGCTCTTCAGCGGAGTCAAGCATCAAGCCTTCTCTCTGTGATCCTTCCTTACACTGAGTCATCAATGTGCTCTGCTCATCACCTTCAAACAAGCCAGGTACCTCACCATTTGCCAGTAATGTGTTCATCCTCTCCAGGAAGCTGGAATCCAGCACATTAGATTCATCCATAATAAAGGCAATCTTCTCACCCTGAAACAAGCATATATACATCCACAAGGAATCAGTGCTGGATTATATACAGGTATAAACCTGGAATTCACAAAGTGCTCAGCATTACTAAGTTATATAGTTTAACCCTTATCACTGTCAAAATTTAAAATTTTCAAATTAAATTTAAAGATGAACTGGTGTACATTTTCCAACAAATTTGGTGGACAATGGGTGCTGTCGTAGACAGCAACATCGACCACTAAAATTGTTGAAAATTGTACACCAATTTCTTTGCTATTGACACAGAAAAGGATAGAATGCTGACATCAGAGTGGTAAGGGTTAACTGTTTAACCCTTACAGACCAGAAATGACAATTTCAATATGATGCTAGGAATATTCTGGTGAATATTTTGAAACTAATTTGACTGGGAGCTGCCTATGATTTGAATGCCATGAATCTCAACTTCCAGAGAACTATACAGGTAAGCTGTTGTGTTTGATGTACAACATGCTATGGCAGCAAAAGAGCGCAGTCAAATTAGTTTCTATGCCATTCATGACGTATTTAAATTGTGATGTCAGCCTACCTGTGGCGTAATTGATTATGTTATATACTTGACCGACACACTGGATTCCTCTATTTTGATTCATGTTAACATTTTAATCCTGACATCTCAGCATCTAGATCTCAAAGCAATCACATACTAGTTAAGATGCTGAACATGTTGAGAAGATTTTGAATGGAACATTTTTTTAAATACATGACAAAATATTATTTACATCATGAAGAAGATATCAGACCTGGCATGATTAAGAGTTAATTAAAAAGTTTACATCTGGCATTTACATCAATCCTGCTGCTAAATCACTAGCTTTAATAATTCGGTCACTGGTCAGTGTGCTCAGAATAACTGCTGATTGTTTTAAATCCAACATAACAACAGTTCTCAGCAAATTGTTTCATAATATGAAGAGTATCCCTTAACCCTTTAACACCCAAATTTATTCAAGAGAATTTCAATTTTCTCATAGAAAATGTCCATTTGCAGACCAAGAGAAGACTACTTTTGAAAATTTATCACTGGAATGTGATAAATTTTCAAAAATAGTCTTCTAATGGTCTGCAAATGGACATTCCACAAGACCACTGCAGAAGCCGTTTTTGGGTAATATGAGTGTTAAAGGGTTAATACCTTGCATCCAGATCTCCTAAGCACGCCTCTGAGATCCTCATCGAAATCAAATGCGTTGTACTTATTATGGACTTTAATCTGAACAACGCTTAGACCGTTTATCCAAGCTACGAAGCGAGAAAGAGTTGTCTTCCCTGCTCCACTGACACCAATCAGCAGTAGATGACCCTGTGGCTGACGGAAGATACGGTCAATTCTGAGAACATGATCAAGAACTTCATCAAACAGAACCAGCGGTACATCGAGTTCTTCTTCATAGAACACCTGTAAATAAGGGGTTTATTACACGATATCAATCAACACACAGATAGATGAGAGTGCGTTTGCACACGTGTACACACAATATATTCGACAAGACAGAAATCTACAGGAAAGCTCAGAAAAAAATAATAAAACATACTGTCGAATACTGTGAACATAATTGGATAGGAAGACATTGCTGCCTAAAGCAGCAATGTCTTCCAATCCAATAATGTTCGAAATATTCAACAGTACATGTCTTACTAACTTAAACCAACAGGATTGTTTTTGTTTTGGAAATGTAAACATATTTCTGAGCTGTACGATATGCGTTTTGCTTTAAGTCCATCTCTGATTTATTCTAGAACGCTATGCTACAAGTCCTTATAATGCCTCAGTGATCACCAATAGCCAAACTATTATGCTCAATTAGTCTTTTCAGAACATTTCACGACTTATACGGAGTAAATATTGAAATGCAGCAGTTCGGCTCAGTGGATCCGATGATATAGGACACAAATATTTAAGTGTAGACCAATATTCAGGTATGGTCCATTTGTTCGCTTGTGTTACCTTAAGGCGTGCTTTCACATAGTTGCGGAGCTCTTCTTGTTCAACTGGAACATAATCTTTGGAGAGCCAGTTACTGTAGAGAATTGGGCGATTGAGAGAATCATTGCGGTTCACATTGGGAAAATGCTTCAGTGCCACACTATCTATGTTTTTGTCTGTCCATCTCCTCTCTTCATCCTCAACAAGCCTGAAGAAGCATTACATAAGTATTACAAGAGGGATGGATACATTTCTAGCTATGCCCCACCCATTTATAGATAAGCTCTGCCCACTTTGTATGCGCATCTGAATAAGTTTTAACGATAAACCACGATTCCTAAGAATCACATTTTCAAGTTAACCAGACAGCTAAATCTATTGAATATTTTGAAACTTGTTTGACTGGGAGTTGTTGCTGTCTATGAGTTTCAAAATATTCAACAGAATATATTTATTAAATTGGAAATTCACCAAAACATACAATTCAGACACTTTTGTGACAAATCTTTGCCACTTTCATGACGGACCTATCATTTGATCGAGACGTCAGCTAATAAGTGACATATTTTGATTATGACGTCAGATATTTGAGTGGGTAGAGGGGAATATGGAGATACAAATCAGATCCCTCTATTAAATGTTACACTAATCAGTAATCTCTAAGACAGGTGTTCAAGGCATCACCTGCAGCAAAGAACATGCATTTTGTAGGCACATCAAAAAGTTGCACCTTTTCTATCAACCCATTTAACCCTCCAAAAAAGGTTCAATTTTCATTATAGAAAATGTACATTTGCAGACCAAGAATATTTTTGAAAATTTACCACTGGAATAACTGGCTCGGCTATTGAGTCAGTCATTCCAGTGGTAAATTTTCAAAAATACTCTTCTCTTGGTCTGCAAATGGACATTTCTCAAGAACACTGCAGAAGCCATTTTTGGCCGATATGAGTGTTAAAGGGTTAAGACTATTAGTTACATGGTTAGTTTGCTGGGTGTACAAATGCAAACTTTATAAAGGTAAAATTTATTTTGTGCAATTAAATAGCACCACGTATTTCCTCAGCGGGAAAGCAAAACTTGAATTTTGCACAGGCAATACTAACTCATACTAATATAGGCGAGATCAATCACATAATAGTGTATTGTCCTATGACTTCACTTAACACTTTAACATTCATATCAGCCAAAAATGGATTCTGCAGTGGTCTTGGGAAATGTCCATTAGCAGACCAAGAGAAGACTATTTTTGAAAATTTCCCATTGGAATGACTGGCTCGATAATCGAGCCAGTCATTCCAATAGTAAAGTTTTCAAAAGTAGTTTCCTCTTGGTCTGCAAATGGACATTTTCTATGAGAAAATAGAAATTTTCGTGACCAAATTTGAGGGTTAAAGGGGTAAGGGTAATAATTATTGATTGTAGTATATGACATTACAATGTCCCACATTTGCTGAAAGTCATAGATTTTATCCCTCTAATTTTCAAATTTGGTTATGAAAATTTAAATTTATACTCGTTGAACGATAATTTGTAAGCCAAGAGAAGACTTTAACAATTTATCACTAGAATTAACTGCCTCGATTATTGAGCTAAGTCATTCCAGTGATAAGTTTTCAAAAACAGTCTTCTCTTGATCTGCAAATGGACATTTCTCAAGAACTCTGCCTTAGCGGTTTTTGGCTGTCTTGACTGATAAAGGGTTAACAGAGCCTATGTCCCCAGACTGGATTTATATAGTAAAGATTGCACAACAAATACCCACCTGTCCTGGAAGAGTCGGAGTCCTTCATGAGCCCAGATGCGCACCAAGCCCTCAACAGTCAGTGTTTCAAGTGGACGTAGTGCCTCACAGATACCACGTACCCAGCGTGTCATTTCACGTGGACTGTAGATATAGTGTGGTTGCATATCTTGAGTGAAGCGGTCCTGGAAAACACAGTACACAGCTAACTAACATTAAGAGAAATTCTTGTTAACATTCGATATCTCAACCCGTTACTGGTAACATGTGTCTATCATAGACATTCTATAATATGTGGCTTTACCAATTAAATAGACACATAATTCACCACTCTAAACATTACAACAGGTTTTGTGTGGCTAGACAGTCAGTCGCTTGTCATGAAAACTATAATGATAAAATCGGCAAAGATGCGGGTAACGTTATAAGCACAGGTCCAGCAGCAGGGATCTCTGTGATCAATATTGGTCGCTAGAGCGACTGCGACCACCACTACATAGCTAGCTGGCCGTAAGTAGAAAGAGACATACAGTCTGTGTTTAAAGACTAACAAAAAGTCACACAGGGTATCGTCTGTGAGAAAGCATGCACAGACGGATGAACGGAAATATAATTACCCACATTTCGGTGTAAGTGGGGTGATAATGACGTAGCTCCATCACCAAACTAGAAAACTCTGTCATGAAAGTACAATACAACAATACAAATAGTATGTCTTTGGTGAATTTACAATTTAATATGTATTCTGTTGAATATTTTGAAACTAATTTGACTGGGAGCTGTTGCTGTCATAGGTCTTGTGAAGTGAACAGATGAGTCACAGTAAGGTAGCACATGAAGCTCATGGTAATACTAAGCAAACAAATATCAACAGATGCTCAAGATATGTATCGCTGTATTACCTGTGACATGAGATAGAACTCCACCATAGCATTGGTCAATGGCTCAGCATAGGGTTTCAGTACAGGCACTAAACGCAGCATAGCTCTATTGAAGGTGCCGTAGATCTGCTTGAGAGACAACTCACCAGGGTAGTCGACATACACAACAGGTACATGACGCAGGAACCTGCATAAAAGGAATGTAAGTAATATCTGTAGAAGCTAGGAACATTAATAAATTAATACTTTAAACATTAGAGACCAGAAACGACAAACTCATTTTGATGTAGGCTATTCTGTGTAATATTTTGAAAGTAATTTGACTGGGAGCTGCCTATATATAGTAATGGGTTCCAGTCAAATTGCTTTCAAAACAGTCAGCAATTTTATTACCTGTATAGTTGTCTTATAACAGGGATTTCAAGTGTTAAAGGTTTAATAGCATAGATTGAAGGAAATAATCATTCCTTCACTATTACAGCCGCAGCTCTTGAAGATGGACCTATGGCCCGTCTCTCTCCCGCTAAGCTCCACCCACACCTCGCTCTTGTTGAGATCAATCGATCTCTGAACTCCCTGACTAGCAATTTCCAGAAAACTATACAGGTAAGCTATTGAATATTTTGGAACTAATTTGACTGGGCGCACAGACATACAATTCGTACAATGTGTCGGCCTATTAAGAGTTAAAGACAAGCCAAATAGAATCATTTATGACGTAGTGATTATGATGTCATCCTACACACCACTTAGCTGATTATGACGTCGGATGATAGATGGATAACCTGGAAAGGTGAATTGCTCTCTGCCTAGATTCAGTCAAATAAGCATTTACTTTCCCAGCTACAATGCTGGTAAATATCAGATGAACGTGGTATTGTTACAGTGCCCTAGAGCAGTATCACCTGCTTGCACACAGGTATATGTGCAGCATTACCTGAGGCAGTCTTAGAGTTTGTCCAGGTTTCTGTAGCACTAACACTTCAACCTTCCAGTCAACCTTAAAAATAGTTTTCTTTTCATCCAGCTTGTCCATTAAATGTCTAAGTGGCTGACAGTATTTCTGCTCATACACACACACCCCTCCTCCCATGGACAGGATGTCAGTCTATTGCAGGGAACTATTACTCTTCTGCAAAATGCTAGGCTGATGAATCTTCTGAATGCGAGTGCAATACCTTTTACTTAATTAATTACACAGATTTAGCAAAAAGTACCAGTAAAATTCAGTTACATTTTCTAGGAAATAGCTATGACTCCACACACCCACCCTTACAACACCTCAACTTCATAGTACAACTGTGCATAGACCCACCTGTGAGAAAGAGGCTTTCTGCCCGGATCAGTAGGAGGGTTACAAGCACCTACAAACTGGATCCGCTCAAACTTCACCCATGTCTGGTCAGACATCCGGTAGAATCCACCATGTTCCATGATCTGACGTAGGAAGGAAATGACTCGTTGAGTGCCTGTAATGACGAAATAGACAAACGTAATGAGGCCTATCCTATACATTTTATCATTATTTGTGCATACAAAATATAGGTTTTGTGTTGATACGATATATGAAATGTCACATACTCACCATATCAAAGGTCAAAATGTCAAATTAGTAAAAGCATCTTTGAACGAAACAACTTTTAGTTGCAGGCAAATGCAAAACTCAGATTTTCACTGCACTATCATCTGACGTTCATAGCGAATTTAAACACTCAGATTCGCTCAAGAAAATATCGAGCCAGTCATTCCAGTGGTAAATTTTCATTTTTAGCCTTCTCGGAATGTGAACTGCCTTCAAGGTAATCATATGATCTAGACACCAGCAAAGCAGTTTCCAAGTCATCATACAGAGACTGGGCGACTTCGTTCCGCCCTGGCGGTTTATATAAGTCACTACTGTTGAGTTGTCTGATCGAATTAGACCACTCCTGGTCTGAACTTTCTGTAAGAAATGTTCCAGGCCCAGGACTACTGCTCGTAATTCCAGTAGATTTATATGTTCTTTTGACTGTTCCAGATTCCAAAGCCCTGATATCGTGGACTCTCCCAGACAAGCTCCCCACCCCTCCATCGATGCATCTGTATACATCGTTAACTGGGGGTGAGAAGGGGTTAGCATCACCCCCGCCAGGAGATTCGCTGTCTTCAACCACCATTGAAGGTGATGAATTAGAGGCTCCAGCACTGACACGTTTGAGTCCAGTGAACCTGTACTCTGGGTCCACTGCGTCATGAGAAATAACTGGATTGGCCGCCTGCGTAAGGCTGCCCGAGGAATGACTGGTTACAGAGAAACCATCAACCCCAGCATTCTCAGGTAAACCCGTGCCAGGACATGACAACTGTTGCACACTGACTGTATTACTGAGATGAGTATCTGTACCTTTTCCTGAGTAGGATAAACATATCCTATCTCCAAATCGAAGAACATTCCCAGGTAAACAAACTTCTGGGATGGAGTCAGCTGATTTTTGAAAATTGATTATCCAGCCTAAGTCTGTGAGAGTTTTCAAAACTATCTCCAGATTTGCTGTTGTGTGCTTTTAACAGCCAGTCGTCTATGTACGTGTGGACTGCTATGCTTCTCCTGCAGAGGTATGCTGTTATCGCAGGAACCACCCTGGTGAAGACCCGAGGAGCCGTAGAAATTCCGAAGGGTAATACCCTGAATTCCCACTGTCTGCCCTGGAATGCGAATCTCAGGAAGCGATGGAAACTCCTCGCTATTGGAATGTGGAAATAAGCATCCTTCAAATCTATTGAAGCTGTCAACATTCCCTTCTCCAACCCTGCCTACACCGACTTCACAGTCTCCATCTTGAAACTGGGTGTGTCTATGAACTTGTTCAATGGCTTGAGGTTGAGAATTGGTCTCCACCCTCCAGTGCTTTTCGTTACCAGGAACACGGTTGAATATAAGCCCGGGAAATTTTGTGCCGGTTGAATTGCTCCTTTGAGTATGAGGGAATTTATTTCCTCCTCTATACACAACCGCTGATCTGGATCTCTTGGAATTTGAGTCCAGACTGGCACCAGAGTTGCGATGGCGGAGCTGTTATCCAGTCGGGATGATACCCGACTGAAAGCCATCACAAGACTAAACGGTCCTGAGTCAACCGTTCCCACTCCTGAATGTGGTTGGCCAATCAGCCTCCCACTGGTCCACCTAGGGAGAGGTGGACATAAGGAGCGCAAGAGTGGCACTGTCTCCTGGTGCAGATGCACTGGGGTAGCTCTTACTGTGGTAATCACCCCATCAGGTACGATTACCATGAGCAGATCCTCACGCACCACGGCCCCCACCGTGTGCACCTCGGTGCACGGGCGGCTCCCTGGCTGGCTGCGCCGGAGGAGCCTGGGACCCCCTCGCTGCTGGCCGAAGCGCGCGCGGCCATGGCTGCGCTGACGGCTGGCCTCTGACCTGGCCACTGCCACCTCGAGCCTGCAGGGGATGATACGCAGGGGGAGCTGCGCGAACGCGCTCTCTGCGGAGCACTCCAAATTGCTCACGCAATGCCCTCTGGTTATTAACCAGGGTAACCGTCTCCTGGAGATGCTTACATCCCTCACCTCCAGAGACCAGGACCTGTCATAGGCGTACGCAGCAGCCGATTATACAAATCCTGGGACGGGCACAAGTTATCAAGAGCAAACGTGCGCCTCGCCCGGACACTCCTGGTTACAGACCGGGTTAAACAGTCTCTGGACAGTCACCGGACTAGGCTGGCGCGATGCGGATGCCGTTACTACCCCCTGTAACAGCTGTGAGACGTGCGAAAGCGCCGAGATAGACGCCCTCGAACTCTCTTCCGCATCCCGCAACGCGGTGTTAGCCGAATGCAAAGCGTTCGAACACAGCGCTCCCGTGTCAAACCGGGAACCTGGCCACGTATCTTCGCCCAGCGCAGCGCGATCATCCGCGCTTGGCTTAGGCACTACACCGTACCGCTGATATTGATCAGCAACAATACGGCATCGCTTTGCCACCTCGCGAGGGGCCTTCGCTAAACATCCATGCGCCTTAATGGACGTCTCCGCCGCAGTGAACATATCAACAATATGATCAGCTAACGGCAGAGATGGCATAGCGGCAACAGTCGGTTTACCTACCAGCCACGGGCGCTGGTCCCGTTGACTGGCCGACTGATCCACAGCAAGACCTGGCCTGACGTTGATTAGTCACTGACAAGCGTCAGACCAGTCCTCCTCTGTGGCCACCTGCGAATGCTCTACAAGACGAGGGCCTTCGTCATCCTCCTGAGCAATCGTAGGCATGTGTGTGGCTGGAGGAACTGATACGCCTGGCAAGCCAGAGAAAGCATGCGGGCCTGAAAGAACAGGCATGCTAAACTGACTGGCTTGACCAGGAGCAGGCACCGTGGTATTGCGTATTGCCCTGGCCAGCACCTGCTACACCATTGGCAAGCCAAGGTATGTGGTAAAACTGGCCATCAGATCCAGCCCGGGCCACCTTCTGCGCCATGAACGCTACTCCTGCGTGAGTAGTTCCATGGACAATGTCGCCCGTATTCCCCGCGAGGGGTGCACGTGCGTCAATGTCCATGGCCACGGCGCCAGAAGGAGAACCCAGCAGATAATCCTCTTCTTCCTGGCCAGAAAGATTAGACTCCAGGTCAGCAAAGAATGCTAACCCGGACTGGCCAGGAAAGGTACCATAGGAGGAACTGGTACCTGCAGGGTGCGGATAATCCTGGCCTGATAAGCAGGCACCAGGTTCCAGCGACACCTGTCCACGAACAACCGGCGCGACAAGCCTGCTGCCAGTGTTCTCATAGTGGATATCGCCCTCTATTAGGGCCACCTCTGAATCATGGACGAAAACTGGAAGGTCCCTAGGTAGTACCGATTCAGAGGCGGGGATTATCTGCTCCAGAGCAGATGAAGAGGACAATGAAAGATTTGGACCAGGAGGCATGCCACGAAGCAACTCTGGCACCAAAAATCCTTAATTGTCCTCTTCATCTCTCCCATCATCTCAATACGGAAGGCCTCCATATCCATAGCGGACGAGGCCTTCCTCTTACCCTTCTTACCAGAAGCCTCTTTCTTAATTTTCCTCTCCTCCTCTGGAGCCTTCTCCCTGGTCTGCAAAGATAGAAATTCAGACATTAGCTGCTCCTCCCCCCCACCCCACACACCTTTTACAGATCTCACATTTAAGTAATGGACCACAAGAGCTGCACTGGGAGCATAAGTGGAGGGGGGGGGGGGCTGAATCTATCCAGGATAAACCTTCCACATGATGGACAACCAGGCCTCTGAAACAAGCCAGAGGACGAAGACAATGAGTATTACAGTTATTGAGTAGAAACTCAAAACCAAATACACAAGGAGGAAGGGGCCATAAAGACCCAAGCTAATAATAATAAATCAGCGTTGGACAAAACATTAAAAGTTAGTAAGGCGCAAGGCTGATTATGACGTCAAAACTTCCAAAAAAAAGAAGAAATTAAATCGATCCGAAAACAAACATCCAGGTGTAAGGACGAATTGTATTCATATCCAGAACATCCTAACTAGAAAGGATAGAGTATACAGACTATACAAACATCAGATAAACAATGATAAAATGGCAGCAGATTTCATAAATATTTTCAAATATAATTGAAGTGCCTCATATCATACCTAGAATACCTGAGTCTTTAGCATAGACAAACCATCCGATCTGATGCGCTGGAAGCTCCACCAACATTATGACCTCTTAACTCTCTCCACCTTATGAGGGAAGGAAGTGGACCAAGAGAACAATGTGAGAAGACCTTCATCCGAGGCCTCCAACTCACTGGGCATAATTTTTGGTTTAGATAACCTAACAATGTTAGTAGGCAATGGAACCTTGGTGGAGAGAAAAACAAACCCTCTGATGATGTGCTGTCCTGAACAATCATAGATGTATACCTGTGGACATAAACACAAAGAGAGATTAGTATTTCATAGCGCCATTTAGAAATAAACCAGTTATTTTAGGCGCTTACCACAATAAACGCGAGTCCCGGAAACACATTACAATGGGATAAACTCGCTAAAATATAATAGAAGTCACCTGATGAAAAGGTCCTGGGACCTCCTCCGGAGATACTGCACGTTCAGACATCATTCACAGGTAACTAATCCTTGAAAGATTGTTTCTTATTAAGAAAAAAACAGTCAGAAAACTTTGAGCAAAAAAGTTGCATGGAACTCTAAGCCAATAAATTAGCAAAGAGGAAGTACTAGTCTGCGCATGCTCGGTGGTGGGGCTAGCATCCGGCAGACTGTCATCTGACTACCTGCCCAGTAGGGGCACCTAACTTTTTTAAACTGAGTGTTTATTGAGTGAAAGCCGATATTTAGCAATATCAAAGAATATTAGGGAGGTAAGTATACTCTTGAAGTGAAATAAACGAAATCTAGGATTTCTTTTTTCACGAGAGAGTTGATACTTACCTCCCTAATACTTTTGATATTGCTAAATATCGGCTTTCACTCAATAAAACACTCAGATTAAAAACAGTTAGGTGCCCCTACTGGGCAGGGAGTCAGAGGTAGTCCGGCGGATGCTCGCCCCACCACCGCGCATGCGCCGACTACTACTTCCTCTGGCTCATTTATTGGCTAACACATGCAACTACCAAGAGCCTGAAGACCGAGCCTCTGTGGGGCGGAGAGGCCGGGTCAGTATCTATGGAGGTAAGTATCAACTCTCTCGTGAAAAAAGAAATCCTAGATTTCGTTTATTTCACATCAAGAGTATACTTACCTCCCTAATACTTTTGATATTGCCAGAATTCGAAAGTGAATCTGGCGGGAGGGAGGCGAGGTCAAAAGACCAGCTCTTCCCTATACGCTTTCAAGCGTTTAAGGCACTTATGACGTCTGAAACTGTGTGAAAACACAGTCAGGATTTGATAAACCATCGGATAACACAACCGATGCCTGAGAGATGACCGATTTGTCATATGCGCTCCCCCCCCTCCCTTGGGAGGAAGATTAAATGACCTCAATGTCCTACACGCTCTCTTCGTACTAGTGCTAAGTACTATAGGACAGAGACGAAAAGGCTCCATTTTCGTATACTCTCTCTAAAGAACCACAACCCACATAAACCATCACCATATTAATAACACTGGGTAACGTGACAATACAAAACAATGAACAACACATGAACAAGACTGACCTTGTTGTACTAGGAAGCTGTCATCATGAATCCAGTAGAGAAGGATGATACAGTCCCGACAAGTGGTTGTCACCGTCGCTGAATGGCGAAGTATATAAGCAATGCGGAGGCACTCTTCACAAACATAAAGCGGTTATTGTTTCAAAATCGACAAGGCGAGAGGGTTAGAGGTGTCACGGAGGTAATGGTCTGTAAAACTTGACTCACAGTGCCACTGAGCCACTGACATAATATCATCCACAGGAACCCCACTAAACAGGGCAGTGGATGCCACGACACCGCGGACACTGTGAGCCTTGGCCACGTCAACCTGTCGCCCGGTGGCGGATTTGTGACAAAATTGAATACATTCCACAATCCACCTAGAAATGGTGTCCTTAGACGCCCTACCATGGGGTTCAATATATGACAACCATAACGCTGACTGGTCGGTACGCCACTCCGAAGTACGCTGTTTGTACCGGAGCAGCGCCCGTACGGGGCACCATACTTTAGAATTAGGATCATATCTAGTTAAAGATGGCAAAAAAATAGGCTGACCTGGATATTTCAATGACTGATTTTTAGACAAGAAATTAATCCTAGGTAGAAGCTTAAGGCCTTCCCCTGTAACCACAAAACGGTCAACCTCGGCTGATAAGGCGTGAATTTCACTCCTACGCCTCGCCGAGGCCGCAGCAATTAAAAATACAGTTTTAAGAGTTAACATTTTCATAGAAATGGAACTAAGTGGTTCAAAAGGCTTATCACCTAGTACCTGGAGCACCAGTGATAAACTCCAAGACGGAATCAGTGGAGGATTCCTTGGTCTTAGATTGCCCATGCCTTTAATTAATACATTTAATGTACTTACTTCATCACTCCCCCTATTAGCCAAGCAAGGAATAACAGTCATTAAAGCTGACTTATAACCAGCAATAGAGTTAGGCTTGAGGCTATAGGCATCATATAGGTGACAGAGGAAATCAGCCACTACCTGAATAGATGATTCCATTGGATCAATACATCTTTTTGAGCACCATTCTGCAAATCTGTTGATTTTATAATTATATGCTCTGGAGGTTGACCCCCTCCTGGCTTTGGCCATAAACATGGCCGCTTGCTCAGAAAAGCCCTCCTTAATTCTAGATTCCTTGACAACATCCACGCAGTCAATCGGAACATTGACGGATTGTCGTGAAGGGCCTTGCCCTGGAAGATAAGGTTGTCCATCAGAGGCAGCGGAACCGGATTGCAGACCAGAAGGTCCAGCAGATCCGTATACCACGATCGGCTTGGCCAATCCGGGGCGATCAGAAGCACTTGGCACTCCTGCTGCCTGATTTTCTGAAGCACCTTTGGAATCAGGATTGCTGGGGGGAATGCGTATGCATACATTCCCTCCCAGCTGATAGCTAACGCATCTGTTGCGAAAGCGCTTGGGTCTGGAATCGGAGAGACGTACGTCGTCATCTTCGCATTCTTCTTCATTGCGAACAAATCTATGTTGGGTTTCCCCCAATGGTCGAACAGACGATCCGCCACACATTGATTTAGTTGCCATTCCGTGGGTAAAACACTCATCCTTCGGCTCAATGAGTCTGCTAGCAGATTTAACCTCCCCGGAATATGAACTGCTTTCAAGGTGATCCCATGATCCAGGCACCAACAAAGCAGTTTCCATGTCATCATACAGAGACTGGGCGACTTCGTTCCGCCCTGGCGGTTTATGTAAGTCACTACTGTCGAGTTGTCTGAACGAATCAGAACAATCTTGCCCTGAACATTCTTTAAGAAATGTTCCAGGCCCAGGACTACTGCTCTTAGCTCTAGTAGATTGATATGTTCCTTGGACTGATCCAGATCCCAAAGCCCTGATACTGTGGACTCTTCCAGACAAGCTCCCCACCCCTCCATCGATGCATCTGTATACACAGTCACCTGAGGGTGGGGAGGGGTTAGCAAAACCCCCGGCAAGAGATTCTCTGTATTCAACCACCATTGCAGGTGGTGAATCAGAGGCGCCAACACTGACACGTTCGAGTCCAGCGAACCTGAACTCTGGGTCCACTGTGTCATGAGAAACAACTGGATCGGGCGCCTGCGCAAGGCGGCCTGCGGAATGACTGGTTCCAAAGAAACCATCAAGCCCAGCATTCTCAAGTAAACCCGTGCCAGGACATGACGACTGTCGCACACCGACTGTATTACCGAGATGAGTATTTGAACCCTCTCCTGAGTGGGGTACACATACCCCGTCTCCAGATCGAAGAACATGCCCAGGTAAACAAACTTCTGGGATGGAGTTAGCTCTGATTTCGGGAAATTGATCATCCAGCCCAAGTCCGAGAGAGTTTTCAAAACAATCTCCAGATTGGCTGACAACGATTCCCGGGTGTGTGCTTTCAACAGCCAGTCGTCTATGTACGTGTGGACTGCTATGCTTCTCCTGCGGAGGTATGCAGTGATCGCGAGAACCACACGGGTGAAGACCCGAGGAGCCGTGGAAATTCCGAAGGGTAACACCCTGAATTCCCACCGCCGGCCCTGAAATGCAAATCTCAGGAAGCGACGGAAACTCCTCTCTATGGGAATGTGGAAATAAGCATCCTTCAAATCTATCGACGCTGTCCACATTCCTCGCTCTAACCCCGCCAACACCGAGCGCACAGTCTCCATCTTGAAACTGGGTGTCTCGATGAACTTGTTCAACGGCTTGAGGTTGAGAATCGGCCTCCACCCTCCGGTGTTTTTTGTTACCAAGAACAGGGTTGAATAGAAGCCCGGGCACCTCTGTGCCGGCTGAATGGCTTCTTTTAGTATGAGGGAATTTATTTCCTCCTCTATACACAACCTCTGATCCGGATCCCGTGGAATGGGAGTCCAGATCGGCGCGAGAGACAGTCGCGATGGCGGGCCTGTCACCCAGTCGGGACGATACCCGACCGAAAGCCATCGCAAGACTAAACGGTCCTGAGTCAACCGCCTCCACTCTGGCAAGTGGGCGGCCAAACGGCCGCCCACCGGTCCACCTAGGGATAGAGGTGGACATAAGGAGGGCCAGAGTGGCACTGTTCTCTCGGCCTGAAACACCGGAGTGGTTCCCACCGCGGTAACCAGGCCATCAGGCCCGATTACCGCGACCAGATCCCCGCGCGCCCCGCCCAGCGCCGCGCGCACCACGGTGCGCGGGCGGCTGTCTGGCTGGGTGCGGCTGGGGAGCCTGCGCCCCCCTCGCTGCTGGCCGAATCGCCCGTGGCCTAGGCCTACGTTGCGACGGTGGCTGGCCTCTGACCTGGCCAGCACCACCTCGAGCCTGCAGAGGACGATACGCAGGGGGTGCCGCGCGAACACGCTCCCGCCGGAGCACCTCAAATTGTTCCCGCAGCGCCCTCTGGTTATTAACCAGAGTGACCGTCTCCTGGAGGTGCCTGCATCCCTCACCTCCAAAGAGACCAGGACCTGTCATAGGCGTCCGCAGCAGCCTATTATACAGGTCCTGGGACGGGCACAGATTGTCAAGCGCAAACGTGCGCCTCGCCCGGACACTTCTGGTTACCGCCCGCGTCAAACAGTCCAAAGCCAGGTTGATACCATCCTGAATGGCTCTCTGGACTGTTACCGGGCTTGGTTGGCGTGATGCGGAAGCCGCTACCACCCCCTGTAGCAGCTGGGAGACGTGGGACAGAGCGGCAATCGACGCCCTCCCACTCTCCTCCGCATCCCGCAGCGCGGCATTCGCCGAACGCAACGCGTTCGAGCACAAGACTCCCGTGTCAGAACGGGAGCCCGGCCGCGCATCTTCGCCCAAAGCCGCGCGATCATCAACGCTTGGCTTCGGCACCACACCGTACCGCTGGTAATCCAGGGGCACGATGCGGCACCGCTTCGCCACCTCGCGAGGGGCCTTCGCGAGACGTCCATTCACCTTAATGGACGCCTCTGCCGCTTCGAACATGTCCACGACATGCTCAGCAAGCGGCAGAGATGGCATAGCGGTAGCCGCCGGCCTACCAGCTAACCACGGCCTATGGTCACGCTGGCTAGCCGGCAGCTCCACGGGTAGATCGGGCCGAACACTTACCAGCCACTGGCAAGCGTCCGACCAATCCTCCTCCGTGGCTAACTGCGAGCGCTCTACTAGACGAGGGCCTTCGTCTTCCTCCAGAGCACTCGCAGTTGATGTCGACGGCGGGTAAGCTGATACCCCTGGCAAGCCTGGAAAAGCATGCGGGCCCGAGAGAGCAGGCATGCTAAATTCCGCGGCTTGACCAGGAGCAGGCGCCGTGGCAGAGCGTGGGGTAAACACCGCTCTACCACGGGTCTGACCAGCACCAGCAATACCATCGGCAAGCCGAGGTATGCGGTATCCGTGGTCAACAGCACCGCCCGGGGACACCCTCTGGACCGTGAAATCTACTCCTGCGTGAGTAGAACCATGGAACACGTCGCCTGCATTCCCCGCGAGGGGTGCACAGACGTCGTATTCCATGGCCACGTCCTCAGAAGGCGACCCCAGCAGGAGATCCTCTTCTTCCTGGCCAGAAAGATTAGACTCCGGGTCAGCAAAGAGAGCTAACCCGGACTGGCCAGGAAAGGTGCCATAGGAGGCTTTGACACCTTCGGCGCGCGGATACCCGGGGTCTGATGAGCAGACCGCGGGTCCCAGCAACAACCGTTGTCCACGGCCCCTCGGCGCGGCGCCATGCCTGCTGCCAGGGCCTTGGACTGCCCCCAACAAAGGGGCCACCTCTGAATCCACAACCGGACCGGACCTAAAGAGACCGGATTCAGAGGCGGGGATCACCTGCTCGTAAGCAGATGCCGAGGACAACAAAGGAGCTGGCCCAGGGAGCATGCCACGAAGCAACTCTGGGACCAGATCCTTTATTGTCCTCTGCATCTCTTGCAACATTTCGGACCTGAAGGCCTCCATATCCACCGCGGATGAGGCCTTCTTCTTACCCTTCTTACAAACTTTCTCCTTCTTCTTCCTCTCTTCCTCCATCACCTTCTCCCTTGCCTGCAATGCGAGAAAATCAGACATTAATTCGCCCCCCCACTGCTTACATACGTCGCACTTCAGCAACGGTCCACAGGGACTGCAGCTGAAGCACAAGTGCGGAACGAAGCGGCTTTTAAGAAACCTCCCGCAGGACGGGCAACCAGGTCTCTGAAACAGGACAAAGGACAGGGACAATGAGCAAGATAGTTAAGGTTAGCGAACTCAAAACCAACTAAAAAGAGAGGGACAGGATCATCAAGATCGGAAATCAAGAAGAACCAGCCATGGACAAAACGTTAATTGTTAATAAAAGGCCAAGGCCGATTATGACGTCATCACTCTCGTGACCAAATTAATCGATCCGCAACAAGCACCAAGTGCAAGAACGAATTGTATAAGTAACCGGAACATTTCCGTTGAATTGGCATTTCGAGTACACAACAATCAGATATACAGAGATAACTCCTTCCAATTCTAGCATTGGCAAAAAAGGAAATTATCTCCCCTTTTGTTTATCAATAATTAGATACCTGACCCTTGTATAGACAAACCATCCAACGTGATGAACCGGAGAACTCCACCATAGTACGCCTCTACATCCTCTCCACCTAAGGGGAAGGAATTGGAGCAAGAGGGCAAAGTGAGAAGACCTTTATAACAGGCCTCCAACTCACTGAACATAGATTTTTTGGTTAGATAACCTAACAGTATTAGTAGGAAATGGAACCGTGGTGGAGAGAAAACATATCCTCTTGTGCCGAGAAGTCCATCAAAGCGTCTATGCGATACCTGTGGACAAAACACAAAGAGAAATGAGACATATGAAGCACCATGTTGTAAAAAACCAACATAATCAGGCGCTAATCACGGTAAGCGCGAGTCCCGGAAATACATTAAACCGGGACAAAACACGCTAGCATATCAAAGAATTCACCTGATAAAGAGATCCCGCTCCTTCTAAAGGCGAATCCTCCCTTTCCGACATGCTTCCACCGTACAAGAATCGTCAAATGTGAGTAAAAAACAAGGTAACGCGCAGAAAAGTATAGAGAACACAAAACCGCATGTAACCCTTTGCCAATAAATGAGCAAAGAGGAAGTAGTAGTCGGCGCATGCGCGGTGGTGGGGCGAGCATCCGCCGGACTACCTCTGACTCCCTGCCCAGTAGGGGCACCTAACTGTTTTTAATCTGAGTGTTTTATTGAGTGAAAGCCGATATTTAGCAATATCAAAAGTATTAGGGAGGTAAGTATACTCTTGATGTGAAAAACAGATTTTGCAGTGGTCTTGAGAAATGTCCATTTGCAGACCAAGAGGATACTATTTTTGAAAACGTACCACTGGAATGACTGGCTCGATAACTGAACCAGCGATTGCAGTGGTAAATTTTCAAAACAGTCTTCTCTTGGTCTGCAAATGGACATTTTCTGAGAAAATATAAATTTTCTTGAACAAATTTGAGGGTTAAAGGGTTAATGTTTATGTCGTATGCCCGATGCTTACCATACTTATCCATATCTGGCAAGTTGATTTCATCACAGAAGAGAACCAGCCACTTGCTGAGCTGCATGGGTGCAAGAACTATACCATTGGGAGTTCTCCTGTACTCACAGTAATGATCAAACGTCTTCAGAAGCAACTCAGGTGTTGTAGCACTAGAGAAGTTCAAACCAACAACCTGCGATCATAGAATTAGTACACTAGGGAAGCTTAGACAAACAACCTGCGATCATAGAATTAGTACACTAGGGAAGCTTAGATTAACAACCTGCGATCATAGAATTAGTACACTAGGGAAGCGTAAACTAACAACCTGCGATCATAGAATTAGTCCACGAGGGAAGCTTAGGCCGTGTTCTCACTCGAGAGTTAATCGGGAATAACGCCGGTTAAGTCTCTAATGAGAACACGGCCTTAGACTAACAACCTGCGATCATAGAATTAGTACACTAGGGAAGCTTAGACTAACAACCTGCGATCATACAACAAACTGCGATCATAGAAGTTCAGACCAACAGCATGCAATCACAGAACGCTAGTACACTAGGAACATTTAAACTAACAACCTGTGATCATAGGATCAGTATGCTAGAAAGGCTTAGACCTACAAACCCAGACCACATATTTAGCACGCTAGAAAAACTTAGATATACATGACTTAGTACACTAAACAAGGCATATCAGTAAACTGATGGATGCTCCCTGAAAGCATACACTGCAGGAAAACGCTGACCGATGATCATACATATAAAAGTCTTGAAACTGTGCAGCGACTATATGCTCCCACCGAATTTTTGTGGAGAATAAAAAACATAGATATACACCCTGTGATTACAGATTTAGCACTCTAGAAAAGCTTAGACATACAACCTGGGATCACAGATTTAGCACTCTAGAAAAGCTTAGACCTACAACCTGGGATCACAGATTTATCACTGTAGAAAAGCTTAGATCTACAGCCTGGGATCACAGATTTAGCACTCTAGAAAAGCTTAGACCTACAACCTGGGATCACAGATTTAGAACTCTAGAAAAGCTTAGATCTACAGCCTGGGATCACAGATTTAGCACTCTTAGAAAAGCTTAGACCTGCGACCCAGGATTACAGATTCTACATTATGGTCTGTAGCATTGAAAGGGTTAATGATTACAACCGCCTAGTAATCTCTTATACCTCATTGGTGAAAACAAAATCAAACGTTTGTATTTATTTAACGTTACTTCAGTTATTATAAAGTCAATACTTTTGGTACAACATTGTTTGTAATGGCCCTTCCAGTTTATCCATCCATGACATCATAATTAACTATGTGACGTGTAGGAAGATATCATAATCAATTACAGCATGAATGACTCGATTAGTCCATCTTAAACGCTCAATAATCTGGCATATTGTACGAATTGTATGTCTGCTATTTAATAAACATACTGTTGGATATTTCGAAACTAATTTGGCTGGATGATGTTGCTGCCATAGGCAGCAACAGCACCCAGCCAAATTTGTTTCAGAATAGTTAACAACTTACCTGCAGTTTTCTGGAAATTGATAGACAGTGTTCAGGGGTCAATCGATCCAACACGAGCGAGGTGTGGGTGGAGCTTAGCTAGAAATGGGCAGGGCATAGCTAAAACTGGAAAGGTCAATTCACTTACTTCCATATCAGGCAATGATCTCAATGCACTGAATAGCGTCATGGTCTTGCCAGAACCTGGAGGACCGCAGAGTACCAAAGGTTTATGTTCAGCCAGCCAGGTGTAGAGCAAAGCTTCATGACGGACTGTATCAACAGTCGGGATGACAACATCTGGTGCAGCTACTTTGTGTGTTTCAACTTCCACCTGTGGCACACGTGCATGCCAGGGCTGCCACTCACCAGAAATACACACCTGAGTATTTAAACACACTTTGATCAATATCTCCATATAAGAATAGGACATACCACACACAAAGATGGATGAAGAATCAAATCACGTCTTACTTCTTTCAGCATTAGCAATACAACTTATCATGAAGCTCCTTTGTTTGATATAATTTTACCCATAAAGCAAATTTGTAGAAGACTTATTTTTAGTTCTGCCTCACAACTAAATTATGAGCCAGTCCATCTCTGTCAGTCAATCAGTCAGTTAGTCAATCAGTCTCTGTCAGTCAGTCAGTCTCTGTCAGTCAGCCAGCCAGCCAGGCGTGAGCCAGCCAGCTAGCCAGTCCATCAAATTTTTCACATTTCTGACAAAGCTGTCCAAATCCCAACCATAGTGCATCACACATTTTTACCATTAAACACATTTCAGAATGATGTAGCCTCTATGTATAAATTGCGTATTTAACCCTTTAACCCTCGAATTTGTTCCAAAAAAAAATTCCATTTTCTTATAGCAAATGTCCATTTGCAGACCAAGAAGACTATTTTTGAAAATGTATCACTGGAATGACTGGCTCGGTCATAAATTTTCAAAGATAGTCTTCTCTTGGTCTATAAATGGACATTTCTCAAGACCACCGCAGAAGCTGTTTTTGGCTGATATGAGTGTTAAAGGTGTATGTTAAAGGGTTAAGCTCGATTAAATCAGTTGAATGGTCAGTGAAAAGTACATGACCACATAAAACGGAAAAAATTTCCACTAAAATGTTTATTGCTCTTAAATTTTCTTCTAAGATTCATGTTTTTACAAAGAATTAAATGTTATTTAATTAGTCTCATTGTAATATGTATTAGTTGATGCACATGTATATATCAAGTCTTAGATCAATTAATCCAACAGTTTTGGAGAATATTCTTAATGAAAATAAATGAAATCAAGGATTTCTTTTTTCACGAGAGAGTTGATACTCACCTCCCTAATACTCTTTGATATTGCCAGAATTCGACAGGGAATTCGGCGGGAGGGAGGCGAGGTCAAAAGACCAGCTCTTCCCTATACGCTTTTCCGCGTTTAAGGCACTTAAACTTCTGAAACTGTGTGAAACAGTCAGGATTTGACAAAACCCTCGGTTAACACAAACCGATGGATGGGAGATGTCATATGCACTCCCCCACCCCCTTCCTTGGAGGAAGACTCGAATGACCTCAATGTCCCATACGCTTTCTACGTACCAGTGCCATGTACTATAGGACAGAGACGAAAAGGCTCCATTTTCGTATACTCTCAATGATGAACAACATAAACACACAAACCATCACCATATTAATAACAAAGGGTCACGTGACAATACAATCAACAATGAACAACACATGAACAAGACTGACCTTGTTGAACTTGGCTGCTGACATCATCTTCCCAGTGGTGAAGGCTGATGCAGTCCCAAAAAGTGGTTGTTCCCATTAATTAATTGTGATATATATAAGCAATGAGGAAACCTCATCAAAAAAGTACACCTAATTATTTTTTCAAAATCGACAAGGCGAGAGGATTTGAGGTGTCACGGAGATAATGGTCTGTAATAAAACTTGACTCACAGTGCCACTGAGCAACCGACATAATGTCATCCACAGGGACCCCATTAAATAGGGCAGTGGAAGTCACTACGCCGCGGACACTGTGAGCCTTGGCCATGTCAACCTGCTTACCGGTGGCAGATTTATGACAAAACTGGATACATTCTACAATCCACCTGGAAATGGTGTCCTTAGACGCCCTGCCATGGGGTTCAATATATGACAACCATAACGCTGACTGGTCCGTCCGCCACTCTGAGGTACGCTGTTTGTACCAGAGCAGCGCCCGGACGGGACACCATGCTTTAGAATTAGGATCATATCTAGTTAAAGCTGGCAAAAAAATAGGTTGACCTGGATATTTCAGACTGATTCTTAGCCAAGAAATTAATCCTAGGTAGAAGCTTTAGTCCTTCCCCTGTAACCACAAAACGGTCCTCCTCGGCAGATAAGGCATGAATTTCACTCCTACGCCTAGCCGAGGCCGCAGCAATTAAAAATAGTTTTAAGAGTTAACAGTTTCATAGAAATGGAACTAAGTGGTTCAAAAGGCTTATCACCTAGTACCTGAAGCACTAGAGATAAACTCCAAGATGGAATCACCAGGGGATTCCTTGGTCTTAGATTGCCCATGCCTTTAATTAATACATTTAATGTACTTACTTCATCACATCCCCTATTAGCCAAGCAAGGAATAACAGTCATTAAAGCTGACTTATAACCAGCAATAGTTAGGCTTGAGGCTATAGGCATCATACAGGTGACAGAGGAAATCAGCTACTACCTGAATAGATGAATCCATTGGATCAATACATCTTTTTGAGCACCACTCTGCAAATCTGTTGATTTTATAATTATATGCTCTGGAGGTTGACCCCTTCCTGGCTTTGGCCATAAACATGGCTGCTTGCTCAGAAAAGCCCTCCTTAATTCTAGATTCCTTGACAACATCCACGCAGTCAATCGGAACATTGACGGATTGTTGTGAAGGGCCTTGCCCTGGAAGATAATGTCGTCCATCAGAGGCAGAGGAACCGGATTGCAGACCAGAAGGTCCAGCAGATCCGTATACCATGATCGGCTTGGCCAATCTGGGCCGATCAGAAGCACTTGGCACTCCTCCTGTCTGATTTTCTGAAGAATTTTTGGAATCAGGATTGCCGGAGGGAATGCGTATGCATACATTCCCGCCCAGCTGATAGCTAACGCATCTGTTGCGAAAGCGCTTGGATCTGGAATCGGAGAGACGTACGTCGTCATCTTCGCATTCCTCTGCGTTGCGAACAAATCGATGTTGGGTTTCCCCCAATGGTCGAACAGACGATCCGCCACACAATGATTTAGTTGCCATTCCGTCAGTAAAACACTCATCCTTCGGCTCAATGAGTCTGCTAGCAGATTTAACCTTCCCGGAATATGAACTGCTTTCAAGGTAATCCTGTGATCCAGGCACCAACAAAGCAGTCCCCATGTCATCATACAGAGACTGGGCGATTTCGTTCCGCCCTGGCGGTTTATGTAAGTCACTACTGTTGAGTTGTCTGAACGAATAAGAACAATCTTGCCCTGAACTTTCTGTAAGAAATGTTCCAGGCCTAGGACTACTGCTCTTAATTCCAGTAGATTGATATGTTCATTCGACTGTTCCAGATCCCAAAGCCCTGATATCGTGGATTCTTCCAGGCAAGCTCCCCACCCCTCCATCGAGGCATCTGTATACACAGTTACCTGAGGGTGAGGAGGGGTTAGCATAACCCCCACCAGGAGATTCTCTGTCTTCAACCACCTTGCAGGTGGTGAATTAGAGGCACCAACACTGACACGTTCGAGTCCAGTGAACCTGTACTCTGGGTCCATTGCGTCATGAGAAATAACTGGATCGGCCACCTGCGTAAGGCGGCCTGAGGAATGACTGGTTCCAACGAAACCATCAACCCCAGCATTCTCAAGTAAACCTCTGCCAGGACATGACGACTGTCGCACACTGACTGAATTACTGAGATGAGTCTCTGAACTCTCACCTGAGTAGGATAAACATATCCTGTCTCTAGATCGAAGAACATCCCCAGATAAACAAACTTCTGGGATGGAGTCAGCTCTGATTTTTGGAAATTGATCATCCAGCCTAAGTCTGTGAGAGTCTTCAAAACAATCTCCAGATTGGCCGATAAACTTCCCTGGGTGTGTGCCTTTAACAGCCAGTCGTCTATGTACGTGTGGACTGCTATGCTTCTCCTGCGGAGGTATGCGGTAATCGCAAGAACCACTCGGGTGAAAACCCGAGGAGCCGTGGAAATTCCGAAGGGTAACACCCTGAATTCCCACTGTCTGCCCTGGAATGCAAATCTCAGGAAGCGACGGAAACTCCTCGCCATGGGGATGTGGAAATAAGCATCCTTCAAATCTATTGAAGCTGTCCACATTCCCTTCTCTAACCCCGCCAACACCGACCGCACAGTCTCCATCTTGAAACTTGGCGTCTCTATGAACTTGTTAAATGGCTTGAGGTTGAGAATTGGTCTCCACCCTCCGGTGTTTTTTGTCACTAAGAACACGGTTGAATAGAAGCCCGGACACTTCTGTGCCGGCTGAATTGCTCCTTTTTGTATGAGGGAGTTTATCTCTTCCTCGATACACAACCTTTGATCTGGATCTCTCGGATTTGGAGTCCAGATTGGCACCAGAGACAGCCGCGATGGCGGGCCTGTCATCCAATCGGGATGATACCCGACTGAAAGCCATCGCAAGACTAAACGGTCCTGAGTCAACCGTTCCTACTCTTGCATGTGGTCGGCCAGCCGGCCTCCCACTGGTCCACCTACGGAGAGAGGTGGACATAAGGAGTACAAGAGTGGCACTGTCTCCTTTGCCAGAAACACCGGAGTGGTTCTCACCACCCATCAGGCTCGATTACCACGACCAGATCCTCGCACGCCACGACCAGCACCTCGGTTTACGGGTGGCTGCCTGCGCCCCCCCCCCCCCCCACTCACTGCTGGCCGAATCGCATGCGGCCGAGGCCGACGCTGCGATGGTGGCTGGCCTGTGACCTGGCCACCTCCACCTCGAGCCTGCAGGGGATGGTATGCAGGGGGTGCAGCGCGAACGCACTCCCTACGGAGCACCTCAAACTGTTCGCGCAGCACCCTCTGGTTATTGACCAGAGTAACCGTTTCCTGGAGGTGCCCACATCCCTCACCTCCAAAGAGACCAGGACCTGCCATAGGCGTATGCAGAAGCCTATTGTACAGGTCCTGGGACGGGCACAGGTTATCCAACGCAAACGTGCGCCTCGCCCGGACACTCCTGGTCACCGCCCGCGTCATACAGTCCCGAGCCAGGTTGATACCATCCTGGATGGCTCTCTGGACTGTGACCGGGCTCGGTTGGCGTGATGCGGATGCTGTTACTACCCCCTGTAACAGCTGGGAGATGAGACAGCGCCGCAATAGACGCTCTCCCACTCTCCTCCGCATCCCTCAACGCAGCATTGGCCGAACGTAACGCGTTCGAACACAAAGCTCCCGTGTCAGAACGGGAGCCTGGCCGCGCATCCTCACCCAAAGCCACGCGGTCATCCACGCTAGGATTGGGCACCACACCGTACCTCTGGTAATCCACGGGCATGATGCGGCAGTGTCTTGCGACCTCGCGAGGGGCCTTCGCGAGACGCCCATTCACCTTAATGGACGTCTCCGCCACCGAGAACATATCCACGATATGCTCTGCTAACGGCAGACATGGCATAGCACTAGCAGTCGACTTACCAGCTAACCACGGCCTGTGGTCTCGCTGGCTAGCCGACTGCTCCACGGGCAGGTCTGGCCTGACACTTATCAGCCATTGACAAGCGCCAGACCAATCCTCCTCCATGGCTAACTGCGAGTGCTCTACTAGACGAGGGCCTTCGTCTTCCTCCTGAGCAAACGCAGCAGAGCTTGACGGCGGATATGCGGACACCCCTGGCTTGTGGCTTGTCCAGGAGCAGGCGCCGTGGTAGAGCGTGGGGCAGATACCGCCCCACCACGGCCAGGGCCACCTTCTGAGCTGTGAACTCTACTCCTGCGCGAGTAGAACCATGGATCATGTCGCCTGTATTCCCCGCAAGGGGTGCACAGACGTCAAGATCCATGGCCACGTCCTCAGACAGTGACCCTAACAGATAATCCTCTTCTTCCTGGCCTATAAAGATTAGACTCCGGGTCAGCAAAGAGAGCTAACCCGGACTGGACAGGAAAGGTGCCATAGGAGGTACTGGCACCTGCGGTGTGCGGATACCCCTGGACTGATAAGCAGCCAGCAGGTTCCAGCGACAGCCGTCCACGACCCCTTGGCGCGGCAAGCCTGCTGCCAGGGTCGTGGAACGCCCCCACTAATGGGTCCACCTCTGAATCCTTGAAAACTGGTAACGGCCTACGGAAGGGTGATTCAGAGGCGGGGATTATCTGCTTCGAAGCAGATGATGAGGACAACAAAGGATTTGGTCCAGGAAGCATGCCACGAAGCAACTCTGGAACCAAATCCTTTATTGTCCTCTTCATCTCTCCCAACATCTCACTACGGAAGGCCTCCATGTCCACTGAGGACGAGGCCTTCCTCTTACCCTTTTTACTCACAACCTCTCTCTTTTGCTTCCTCTCCTCCTCCACAACCTTGTCCTTAGCCTGCAAGCATAAAAATTTGGTCATTAGCTCGCACCCCCCCGTGCTTACATACGTCACAATTGAGCAATGGCCCACAGGGGCTACAATGAAAGCAAAGATGCGGGATGAACTTTTCTTTCAGAAAATGACCACAGGACGAGCAACCAGGTCTCTGAAACAGGACAGAGGACGAGGACAATGAGCAATTTAGTTAAAGTTAGAAAACTCAAAACCAAACTAAAAGAGAGGGAAATGATCATAAGGATCACTAATCATCAGAAACCAGCATTGGACAAAACTTTAATTGTTAATAAAGAGCAAGGCTGATTATGACGTCATTAATCCCAGACAGAAATTAAATCGATCCGAAACAAACATCCAGGTGTACGGACGAATTGTATTCATAACCAGAACATCTTCACGATAGATATTCAGACTACACAAACATCAGATACACAATGATAACAATGGCAATTTATAGTTAAAATAATTATCATCACCTCATATCATTAATTAGAATACCTGACTCTTTGTATAGACAAACCATCCAACGTGATGAACTGGAACACTCCACCAAGACTACGCCTCTTAACTCTCTCCACCTTAGGGGAAGGAATTGGATCAAGAGGGCAAAGTGAGAAGACCTTCATACGAGGCCTCCGAATCACTGAAAATAGAATTTTTGGTTAGATAACCTAACAGTATTAGTAGGAAATGGAACCTTGGTGGAGAGAAACAAACCCTCTGATGCTGTGATGTCCAATACATATCCTGACAGATACCTGTGGACATAAACAGAGATTAGTATTATATAGCACCATGTTGACACAAAACAACTATACTAGGCGCTTATCACGATAAACGCGAGTCCCGGAAACACATTACACCGGGAAAAACTCGCTAAAATATAATAGAAGTCACCTGATGGATAGGCCATAAGCTCTTCATATCCCAATAGCTATAATATTTTAAGTCTCCAGTCAATAAATTAAATGCTGAAAAATTGGAAAACAATTTGGCTGGAAGATCTTGGTGGCTTAGCCATAAACAACTTTCAGTCAAATTGTTTTCAAAATATTCAGTATATCCAGAGCTAAACTCCTTGTAAAAAGTAGTCTGCAGAAATTCAGCAGACAGACAGTTAAACCGCGGCTCACATATCTAAATGTTTAACTCTTGGAATTCCAGTGTCTCAATTTCAAGACAGCTATACAGGAAACCTGTTGAATATTTTGAAACTAATCTGACTGGAACCTGTTGCAGCCTATGGCACAAGTTAAATTAGTTTCAAAATATTCAACAGAATATTCCCTACATCATAAGGAATCTGTCATTTCAGGTCTGTAAGTGTTAACCCTTAGCACTCTGATGTCAATATTCTATCTCTGGTATACATTTTTCAACAATTTTGCTATGACAGCACCATCTTCCACCAAGTTTGTTGAAAAATTAACACCAGTTCATATTTTAATTTAATTTCAAAATTTAAAATTTTGACACTAGAGTGGTACAGTACAGTACGAATACAAAATGACGTTACCTCGTAATCAATGATATCCAGGTTGTTTGCGGTGGGTGGCATTGGAATAGAGGTAATACCACGGATAAAATTGCCCATTTCTTGTCGCACCTTCAGTTTGCCATCACCTGCTAGTGACCACACCATGGCCTGTACTAGATACTTGGTCATATAACGCTCCAGTTGGTCTTGCTATAAAGTAATAATGAAAATTTTATATTAGCTACGTACATAGAATTAATGTTTTTCAGATGATTAGAAAGGCACATATCTAGACTTGCAGGATAGAAATCTCTGGAACATTACGGTGAAAACACATCTGATATACACGTGATATAGATATAAAAAAGCATTGAAACCTCTCAGAGGAGTTATTAGCTAGTAAAAAACAGTTAACACCTGACGCTGATCTTAGTTTTGATCGAGTCAAGGATGCCAGGCCTAAGCGGTCTGTGCCTTATATATACTCGCCAAGGGGTATAGAAAATCTCTCCCTTGTGGAGCTCGATCAAAACTAAGATCAATTCAGATGTTAACAGGTTTTTTCTAGCTAATAACTCCACTGAGGTTTCAATGCTTTTCGAATTCACTAGAGTTTGCAAGGGAAGCCTGAAGATTACGGAGTGAACATGCCCATCAGCCACGAGTGTATATTGATGTACAGTATCGAACCACGATCCGGGCAACAAGACAGCCAGTGTCCACCGTAAAGAATGTGAATCTTATTGGATCCATCAGTTACTTACTATGGCCACAATCGGCATCAACCATGCTGACTGGTAAGCCACCTGCATTACTGCATGTCGCAGCATAGATACAGATGTTCCTATTTTTGCCATCAATTTCCACCAGCCATTTAATACATTGCAATACATTTCCTTAGGGAGTATCTCCCCATGAATTTGATCCTGCTAGATAGAGGGTATTCTTAAAGTACCAATACAAGAGGCCCAAGGGGCCTGTGTCGCTCACCTGGAGCACCATCAATTTTTGTCAAAATTGTTGATGGGTGGTTTAGTAGTCGTTTAAATGAGTCTGTGGACATTTTTGGAAGTGCAATATGGCCTTCAAACACACTACATTTTGATTGGCCAATGGCTCCCAGGTTTTTTTGGACGGATCAACTTCCCTTGAACAAACTTTAATGGCCCTTAGTCTTTAATCATACCGCCCAAATTTCGGCCTGATCCCTTCAGCGGTTCTGGAAGTCATTTTCGGGAAAACTAGGTCCTCCAAGATGGTCGCCAAACCATTTGGTCAATGAAGTCCTCGTGAACAAACTTTGCTTACCTCTTGGTCTAGATGAAGTTTCCCCAAGTGGTTTTGGAGATTTTTAGACATTTCCTAAAATCGGCCAAAATCCAAAATGGCCGCCGGGCAAATTGGCCGATCGGGTTCATTTGAACAAACTTGGATCCCTATGCCTTAAGGATGCTTCCTGCCATACATAATTGAAATCGGCCTAGTAGTTCTCGAATAGACATTTAAAATTTCCCATTGCTTTAGCATGGGAACTTTTGACGAGAGAATTATCCAAGATGGCCGTCAAACTGGTTATCCGACGATTTCAAAAATTGCACATTTGAGCTCAGAATACCCAAAAACATATATAGAACCAATTTTGGCCTCAAAATCTATCAAATATAAAAATCCAATATGGCCGCCAAACAGGCTACATTTTGACTGGCCCACGTCGGCTGTTTTTTGATGGAGCAACTTCCCTTGAACAAACTTTAATGGCCCTAGTCCCTGATCATATCTCCCAAATTTCGGCCTGATTCCTTCAGGGGTTCTGGAGAAGTCGTTTTCGGGAAAAATAGGTCATCCAAGATGGCCACCGAACCATTCTGTCAATAAAGTCGTCTTGAGCAAACTTGGCTTACGTCTTTCCCTAGATGAGGTTTCATAAGTTTTGAATCGATTCCCCAAGCGATTTTGGAGACAATTTTTTAAAAGACATTTCCTAAAATCGGCCGAAATCCAAGATGGCCACCGGCCAAATTAGCCGATCGGCTTCATTTGAACAAACTTGGATCCCTATGCCCAAAGGATGCTTCCTGCCAAATATAATTGAAATCAGCCTAGTAGTTCTCCAGAACACATTTTAAATCTACCATTGCTTTAGTATGGGCACCCTTCATGGGAAAATAATCCAAGATGGCTGGCAAACCGTTTACCCGACAGTTTCGAAAATGGCAAATTTGAGCTCAGAATACGCAAAACCATATATAGAACCAATTTCGGCCTCAAAGTCCACCAAATGAAAAAATCCAATATGGCCGCCAAACAATACGATTTGATTGGCCCACGACGGCCATGTTTTTTGACGGATCAACTTCCCTTGAACAAACTTTAATGGCCCTTAGTCCCTAATCATATCTGCCAAATTTCGACCAGATCCCTTCAGCGGTTCTGGAGAAGCCGTTTCCACTAAAACTAGGTCAACCAAGATGGCCGCCGAACCGTTTCACCAATCAAGTTCCCTTGAACAAACTTGGTTCAGCTCTTAATGCTAGATCATATTTCATGATGTTTGCATCAATCCCCCAAGCAGTTTCGGAGATGATTTTTAAAGCCATTTCCTAAAATCATCCAAAATCCAAGTTGGATCCTTATGCCCTAAGGATGCTTCCTGCCAACTGCCAAATATAATTGAAATCGGCCAAGTGGTTATTGAGAAGTCATTTAAATGAAAGGTTGACGGACAGACGACAGACGGTCACCACGGCATAAGCTCACTTGGCCTTTCAGGCCAGGGGAGCTAATAATAATAATCTTCTCGGTACAGATTTACATGCATATCTAATATGCATGTATGCATGCTTGACCACATGCATGTACACACTACACGCTTCCCACACACAGACACACAAAAATAACAGAATGAATTTGCATAAATCTCTCATCGGGATGCCATATTTAAACGTTCAGTAATTATGTTCGCTGTCAAAATCAGCCGTGGAAGTTAGTGTCATTACCTTAGGAATAACAGCAGAACCATCATAGTAACATGCACACAGGAAAAGCTGTTGAATATTTTGAAACTATAGGCATGGGCGGCAAGAGTTCCCAGTCAAATTAATTTCAAAATTATTCAACAGCATATTCCTTATATCATTCTAAAAGGTGGTCACTTATGACAGGTTTTGCTGTACCTTGCTGACTTAAAGCTGAATGGCTCTGCTAAGAGTCAATATTAATGTTTTAACCGTAGTGTTAACAATCAATTTCAGTTGTCAGTAAATAAATTATGCATTGGCAACACCCGGCCTACAGTTTTTATGCACTGGAAACATTTTCACCCAATACATAAAGCTCTGAGTCAGCTGGTAGACATTGGTATTGAGTGCCTGAAAGCTAACCAAACGACTTGTGACAGCTCTGATAGTCATGCCGCGTAAATGCTTACATAGAAAACGTATATGCAAGAGCTGTCCGCCGCTAACTGATAGCTTGCTGTACTGTGAGTGGGGATCTTGTTTAAGAATTAATAACCAGTTTCTTAATATTTACTGAAATCTACTGGTAAACTATGTTACTGTGATGGATTAACACTACACCTATTAGCATGGCTGTTCAGCTTTAACAACGTTCATATCTCAGAAAATGATAATAGAGGAATCCAATCTGTCAACCATGGGCATGACATCATAATCCATTACATCACATGTAGGCTGACATCAAAATCTAAATAGAATGAATGGCATATCTCAATCCGTTATGAACGCTTAATAATCTGTCAATTGTACGAATTGTAGGTTTAAACACTCTGTTGAATATTTTGAAACTAATTTGACTGGGCGCCATAGGCAGCAACAGCAGTCAAATTAGTTTTAAAAATATTCAACAGCTTACCTGCATGGTTTTCTGGAAACAGATTCAGGGTTCGATCGATTCCAACACGGGCAAAGCATGGGCGGAGCTTAGCTAGAGATGGGTGGGGCATAGCTAAAACTGTATTCATCCATTGCTTAGAAGCCTAATACTAACCAGTATGCCAAAGTCGGAGTGCTGACTGTTGTAAGTAAGCACATTCCTCACACCCTGATTGAGCATGGAGAACAGTGAGCCGAGAGCACGGAGTCGTGTAAAATCCATCACATGCTCCAAGCTGCTCGCATACTCCATACAGCGCACGATTAAACCATCCGACGAGAAGTACTGTTGCAACAAATTAGCAACATCATTCTGTGTCTGTGAATAAAAACACATAGCTCTACAAGTCAGATAGTAATGAGCAGAGAGAAATGTAATAATACCTGTCTATATTAATATGCCAACAGCACCAAGAAACGGAAGCACATTAGCACATATGACAATAATAGGCAGAGATGGAAGAGCAATAGCACTTTCCGTTGAGACTCGCTGTCTTGCCATTAGTCCTTCAACTTGCCTGCACCGCAAATATAGGACACACCGGCTGGTTACTGTGATGAGCATGTGACATCTTTCTCCATATATATATGGGATATAAAGACCGTAGCCATTAAGACCAGTCCTGATGACACAGACTTTTGTTTTAACCGTTTAACACTCACATCAGCCAAAACAGCTTCTGCAGTGGTCTTGGGAAATGTCCATTCGCAGACCAAGAGAAGACTATTTTTGAAAATTTACCACCGATAACCGAACCAGTCATTCCAGTGGAAAATTTCAAAAATAGTCTTCTCTTAGTCAGCAAATGGACATTCTTTGTGAGATTTGAATTTTTTAAAACAAATTTGATGGTTAATCGGTACACAATAACCGTGAAATCCTGTTATTATCATTATCAGTCTAACACGGCTACCACAATGGACCTTTCGAAGTTTATCCATCCATCATATGATGTCATAATCAACTAAGTGACATGTAGGATTATGTCATAATCATGATGTCATGAATGATTCGATATCGCCCATCTTTAACACTTAATTGTCCGACACGTTGTACAAATTCTATGTCTTTGCTATTTAATATACATGCGGTTGAGTATTTTAAAACTAATTGGACAGCAACAGCACCCAGTCAAATTCATTTCAAAATATTCAATAGCTTACATGTAGTTTTCTGGAAATTGGTAGTCAGGGAGTTCAGAGATCAATAGATCTGATCCCAACACGAACGAGGTGTGGGTGGAGCTTAGCAAGAGATGGGCGTGGCAGAGCTAGAACAGGATCCTTGTATTGACATGAGGATTTCATGAGATAATGAAATGAACAATGTACCTTCATAGATGGTGATAACTCCTTCTCTATCTGGCTCTCCTCGCTAGGAGCTTTGGATTTACCGGCAGCTGTAAAATGTGTCAGTCGACCACGCGTCTCATCCTCCCCTTCCTCTAAGGCTACATTGCGCAGCTGTGTCAGATAATTGTCAAAAATCATTTCTGTTGACAGGACATCTTCACTGAACCACACCATGCCACATCGACTGACAGTAGCGAGCGTTGCATATCGGAGGTCCTGCACCTCAAACATTATGCGAACCTGTAAAACACACAATACTAGTGAGATAATGGCTTGGTCAAAAGTCAAAGCAGATTATAACAAAAGGTCAAAAGGGCCTGTGTCACTCATATAGAAAATTGGCCTGTGAGATTGTTGTATATAAATATTTTAAATGATTTGCCGGAAATGTTACGAAAATCCAAGATGGCCACCTTAAAAACTGGCCAAGCAAAATTCTGTATATAAGTTCTGAAGCCTACCACAATAGGGTCCTTCCTGCCACGTTTGAATTGAATTGGTCAAATAGATAGTGATGTGGTCATTTATTTGATTTCACGAAAATTTTCGAGGAATTCAATTCCCACTCTCCGCACCCCTGGAAAACTGGCCACTCAAAATTCTGTATACGCGTTCTGAAATATACTATCATAAGGTCAGCCAGTCCACCCAAATTTGGTTGAAATCAGCCAAGTGGTAATTGAGGAGTATGCTTTTAACCGATTTCACAAAATTTTTTGGAAAATCTATGATGGGCACAGAAAGAAATTGACCAATTATAATTCTGTATACAAGTTCTGAAGGCCACCCGCATAGGGTCCTTCCCGACAAATTTGAAAGAAATCTAATTTTTTTAATTTTGCGAGCACCAGTGGAAACTGTTTGTTTATGACGACATTCACATTTATAAACACAGATCTTACGACATTAGTTTGGTATCATTCAAATTCACTCAGTGGTTCACAACCAGTAGTCGTTTAAAGGATTTACTGGAAGTTTTGGACAATTGAAAGTGGCTAATGACAGATTAGATATAAGTATACAGGACATATGGTCTGATGAGCTAATAAAAAGCAAATAAGCAAGAATTATTAAGTAAGATACACTCATTGAACAAACGCTTTGTAACACGCAAACTGTGATCCGCATAATGGACCTTTCCAGTTTTAGCTATGTCCCGCCCATCTCTAGCTAAGCTCCATCCATACCACCGTGTTGGGATTGATCGACCCCTGAACTCCCTAACTACCAATTTCCAGAAAACCATATAGGTTAGCTGTTTAATATTTTGAAACTAATTTGACTGGGTTTTGCTGTCTATCGGCCAGTCAAATTAGTTTCAAAATATTGAACAGAATGTTTATTAAATAGTAGACATACTAGATGTACGTGTCTGACTATTAAGCGTTTAAGACAGACTAAATCTAGTCATTCATTCTGTAATTGATTATGACATTGTCCTACATGTCACGTAGTTGATTATGACATCATATGATGGATGGATAAACTGGAAAGGTCAATAGCTTACAGATCATATCGCATTTTATATCAATAAGTTATAGTATGAACAAACGGTGTCTAGGTGTTTGACCTATTGGCTACAATATAGCAGCATGCTCTCAGTCTGTATAAGTAAGCATATAGCAAAGCTTAGCAGCTCTAATAGCTAATATTAGAACTTATCTAGCCATTTGATTAGTTGACAGTGTGTCAACAATAGTGCACAAGATTATGCTTACATTTGGTGGAATTGCCAGTCGTTCTCCATTGGGTAATGTTAAGAGCTTATTGTCATCGAGTACAGAGTTGAGATTCTCCACCCATTCTGGATCCACATCTCCATCAAAGATAATCCACTGACGTCTCTGCAACTCTCCACGAATGTTGTCAGTTATCCTGGAAATACAATGTTAAACGTCAGAATTTGCTAGAAGAATAAAATTGTTATGCAATACATTAATTAGATAACAATTTTATAATAACGTGAAACACTAATCTTAATCCCTTTAATGGTCAAGTTTGGTCCAGAAAATCAAAATGTTTACTTATTGAATGTCCATTTGTAGGTCAAAAGGACTTTTTTTAAAACTTTACCACTGGAATGACTGGCTCGGTTATCGAGCCAGTCATACACATGTTAAATTTTCAGTCTTCTTGTCTTGCAAATGGACATTCGTCAACACCACTCTAATGGCCAGTTGTGGTCAGCTTGACCATTAAAGGGCTAAATTAGTTAAATTAATAGGCAATATTATGTTATCTATTTAGGCTTTCAAAACAGATTTAACAAATTCTTTATCATGGTATGAATATTCTGATGCCTATTATGAAACAACTATGACACCAACAAAAATCAGTTGACTGTTGCTGCTGCTTATTAAGTCAGTAACATTTTGTAGTTAGCTTACTTTCTCAATATGTGGGTGAAGAGACCATCGGTCCATTCTCTGGTATTGGGATCCATGTTACCATACAGTGCTTCTTTGGAGATAGACTGGAAATAGGAATACACACACACACACACATGACAAACCAATTATCATATAAACACGATATAAATCAGCCCGTTTAATATTTCTCGATAGGAACACACGTGTAATATTAAGCGAATGTTTGCCCATTGGTTAGATAACGAATCAGACATTTTCATTGGTTAGATAGTGTGTAATAATACCACATGTCCCATGACGACTCAAATGTTTCGTAGGGATGACGACGGTGAAAATTAACACAGCAGGATATGTTGTTGCTGATTTAAATTTTCTAATATATACGCTACCTAGTTACGAAATACTTTTGTAAATTTGCATGCTAGATACAGAAATGTTAAAAGTTGGATTAAAATTAGGCTTGCACGATTTTTTGATTTAATTGTGAAGTTCGATATATTTTTTAAATCACGATTTTTACTATGTAATTCAGGAAAAATCGGAAAATCGTCAAAAAGTTCATGGGTTTTTTTACAATCTGAAGTGTGTACTTTTCCTTCGCATTTTATCAGTACATGAGTACAATTATAATCGATTCACGCCTGTGTTCCTTGTGTTTATATCCCGCCGTGCCGCGCATGTGTCAAATAATTACTAATCACACCACAAAGCGCTACAATAAACAAGCTAACAATAGCGAGGTCACGCCTTTGTCATTGAGAAAACCAGCTAGTTACTCCGTCGAATCGCCATATAATTTTCTTTCTTTCGCTGCAGACCCTGAGTCTGTCGTGAAATGCCAAGTATATACTTAGTTGCAGAGTGTTAGGCAATCAGTGAACATAATTCTTTTTAATTCTAGAGTTAGCAATTTCAGGCGGTGTAATAATTTTTCCTCTTTGATTCGGTTGTCGTGTCAAATTAAAGAAAATAAAGCAACAGCATTCCAGATTGTTTGATTTTGAACTATGCATTCTGTTGATAACTCTTAAATGTAAATCGTACATTCTGAAAGCAACTATAAACTGCACTATAGGACGAGTTTACGCCGCTACACTCGTACCTACTCAAAGCTACCGTCCTATGTATGTGGATTGCACAGTATCTTCCCGGGTACTAATATTAGCGTCTTCGCATTACTCCGGTAATGACCTAAACTCGTCCTACAAAGGGAGGCTATAAGCGGAAGCTGATACATCATGTAATTTATATTTTTTTCTCGGCGACATTTTATCTCAAATTTTAATGAAATAAATAATGTTTATTAAACTATACACAATATTTAAGCGGTCCCAATTAATAATTTCACTCCCGCGATGATGGATATAAGGTATACATTAAACATAGACGTAGGATGGTAAGAATTCGTCGCATGAAAATGTGTTCTAATTTCATGCTATTTTTGTATCATTTATTTCAACTTTTTCTAGAAACAAGTCACGTTACCCCCGTTTATACTTTTGAGAATTTGGACCTATTTAATCGAAAATCGTGATTTTTATTATAAAATTGATCGCGATGTTTCAAAGCACAAATCGTGCAAGCCTAATTAAAATCAATAATTTCAAGTTCAAAATAACAATGTTTATTGGTCATTATTTTTCTTAGCAAGTGGTACGTCACAGCAATGAAAATGAACACGGCAAAATGATGCGTTCAAACAGCTTTCAGGGATCGACTTTATTGGAAAATTTGTCAAAATATCAGTTTATATGATAAATAGAATCTCAAAATCAGTCCCATTTAATATCACTATTATCAATCTCATCAAAAATTATAACATTGCACTCGCTAAAGCTTGTGCAGTGTGATAATTTTTGACTCGGTTATATACATATATATATAAATGATATTAAATGGGACCTGGTTTCAGATCCTACATTTCTCACATTATCTTAGAATAACACAGTATGCATTCTTATACTCTTCTTAGCATGAGACATCTTTCCAATGAAAGATAACAGATCACCAATAAGCATATAATATCACAAACTATGTGATCACTGACTGATAACAAGAGGCACAAGGGGCCTGTGTCGCTCACCTGGAGCACTGTGCATTTTTGTCAAAACTGTTGGTGGGTGGTTTAGGAGTAGTCATTTAAATGAGTTTGTGGACATTTTTGCAAGTCCAATATGGCCGCCAAACACGCTACATTTTGATTGGTCCACTTCCGCCATGTTTCTGACTAAGCTCCTTCCCTTGAACAGACTTTAATGGCACTCAGTGCCCAATCATATCTCCCAAATTTCGGCCCAATCCGTTCAGTGGTTCTGGAGTTGTTTTGGCAAAAAATAGGTTATCCAAGATGGCCGCCAAACCATTTGGCCAATCAAGTTCCCTTGAACAAACTTGGTGCAGCTCTTGTCCTAGATGATATTTCATGCGTTTTGAATTGATCCCCCAAACGGTTTTGGAGAAGATCTTTAAAGACATGATAAACCCCTAGCAGCCAGTTTTTTTGACGGATCAACTTCTCTTGAACAAACTTTAATGGCCCTTAGTCCCTAATCATATATCACCAATTTCCGCCTGATCGCTTCAGTGGTTCTGGGGAAGTTGTTTTGCGAAAATGAGGTCATCCAAGATGGCCGCTGAACCATTTCGTCAATCAAGTTCCCTTGAACAAACTTGAGTGAGCTCTTGCCCTAGATCATATTACATGAGGTCTGAATTGATTCCTCAAACGGGTTTAAAGAAGATTTTTAGAGATTTCTAAAAATTGGCCGAAATCCAAGATGGCCACCGGCCAAATTGGCCGATCGGCTTCGTTTGAACAAAATGAAATCTCTAAGGATGCTTCCGGCCAAATATAATTCAAATCGGCCCAGAAGTTCTCGAGAAGACATTTAAAATTTCCCACTGTTTTAGTATGGGAGCTTTTGGCGGGAAAATGATCTAAGATGGCTGCCAAACCGGTTATCCAACAGTTTCGAAAATTGCAAATTTGAGATCAGAATACACAAAAACCTATATAAAACGAATTTCGGCCTCAAAATCCATCAAATAAAAAAATCCAATATGGCTGCCAAACACACTATATTTTGATTGGTCCACCGCGGCCATGTTTTTTGAGGAATCAACTTCTCTTGAACAAACATTTATCGCCCTTAGTTGCTAATTATATATCACAAATTTCGGCCTGATCGCTTCAGCGGTTCTGGGGAAGAAGTCATTTTTGTGAAAACTAAGTCATCCAAGATGGCCGTTGAACCATTTGGTCAATTAAGTTCCCTTGAACAAAGTTGATTCAGCTCTTACCCTAGATCATATTTCGTGAGTTCTGAATCGATCCCTCAAACGGTTTGGGAGAAGATTTTTAAAGACATTTCTAAAAATTGGCCGAAATCCAAGATGCCTTAAGGATGCTTCATGCCAAATATAATTGAAATCGACCCAGTAGTTCTCGATAAGAAGATATTTTAAATTTCCCATTGCTTTAGTATGGGAGCTTTGGGTGGGAAAATGATCCAAGATGGCCACCAAACCGTTTATCCGACAGTTTCGAAATTGCAAATTTGAGATCAGAATACCCAAAAACCTATATAAAAGCAATTTCGGCCTCAAAATCCATCAAATAAAAAAATCCAATATGGCCATCAAACATGCTATATTTTGATTGGCCCATGGCGGCCATGTTTTTTGACGGATCAACTTCTCTTACTGGCCCTTAGTCCCTAATCATATCTGCCAAATATTGGCCTGATCCCTTCAGCAGTTCTGGAGAAGTTATTTTCGTTAAAACTAAGTCAACCAAGATGGCTACCGAACTATTTGACCAATTAAGTTCCATTGAACAAAGTTGGTTGAGCTCTTGCCCTAGATCATATTTCATAAGGTTTCCTTCAATCCCTCAAGCGGTTTCAGAGATTTTTAGACGTTTCTAAAAATCGGCCAAAATCCAAGATGGCCGCCGGCCTAATTAGCCGATCAGCTTCATTTGAACAAATTTGGATCTCTATGCCCTAGGGATGCTTCCTGCCAAATATAATCAAAATTGGCCCAGCGGTTCTTGAGAAGTCGTTTAAAGGAAAGGTTTACGGACGGACGACGGACACAGTGTCTACTTTTACCTAGGCTTTGCTCATCAGATTTTGTACAAATATATACAAAGAACAATTTTCTTTTAAATTAATTTAGCTGAAAAGATAAATTCATGTTGATTAATTAAATTATAATAACTTTAACCCTTTAATGGTCATGCCGGCTAAAACCGGCCTCTGTTATGGTCTTGTGGGATGTCCATTTACGGGTCAAGAGAATAGAATATTTGAAAATTTACTGCTGGATGGCTAGCTCGATAAGCGAGCTAGTCATTCCATTGATAAATTTTCAAAGATTGTATTTTCTTGGCCTGTAAATGGAGATTCAATAGGCAGATATTTAACTTTTTCCTGACCAAATTTGATCATTAAAGTGTTAAGGAAACATGATGCAATGAGTCATGACTCACTCATTCTATGAGTACCATAAAATTAATGATACCTACAATAATGAAATAGTTGGAATGATGAGTATTTTGAAAATAGCACTCACGCATAGCCATACATACTATGGGTCTGAATCAATTTTGACTTACTTTCCTATTCACATTGTATATTTTACCATTAGTCCTGGGAACAAAAATTCACCAAAACACGTTCTAGATTATTACCTCGCCAACACGTCATAGGCTATTACCTCTATAACAAGTCCTACACTATCAGCACACATTATTATTATTATTATTATTATTATTATTATCATTATTATTATTAACCTGGCTTAATTTACCGCTTTGGATTCATGTCAACTTTCAAGGAATTTTGAGATTTTCATGGTTACTTAGGGCTATGACATCATGAACTAGTCGTACCATTGCAAATCCATATGATTTTACCAACTTTGACCACCTACCACCCCCTCAGGTGTCTGAAGCAAAACCTAAATGCGATCTCTCACCATTCGCAATTATATGGGCAATTCGCATACCAAATTTGGTGAAATTCTGTAAATGAAATGGCCTCGTAGGAGATAGCATGATGAATGGGATTTGTATATTTGACTCCCTTTTGACCCGTCCCCTGGTCACCAGGAAGGCAGTGACAAAATAAATGTCATCTTGCAATTAGCAATCATATGGACAACTCACATAATAAAGTTGGTTGAATTCCAGTTAATAGTTTCAGAAGAGATAATGTGATGGATGGAGACTGATGGACAGAGGCACTATTACACACATTTTTTCAAAACACATGTGGATAATAAGTTACCTTGGGATCAATAACATGAGCCACACCCTCCACATTCTCCAGTCTCTCTAAGGCCCTCAGCAGCACCTTCCACGCTGTTGATTTTCCACTGCCGCTTGGCCCCACCATCATTAGACCATGATGTAATTGTGTAATCTGATAGAGCTGTAATACCTGTAGAGACATAGTAACACAATAGCTAGCTGCAAACATGATATCTATTTAACAATTAGCACTCTGATGTCAATAGTCTATATTTTACTGTGTCAATAGCAAAGAAACTGGTGTACATTTTTCAACAATTTTGTTGGACGATGTTGCTGTCCACTTTCATCTTCACAGACCTTGCTCAAGTTCAACTCCTAACCATAGTTAGCTATAACTAACTAGAGGACCAGCCGAAATTCAAATAATTAACTAGCTAGTCAACTATAGTCAACCGAGCACCCGACCTCGGATCAGATGGTTAGTGCGATATTTGCGTAAATTAAAAAATGGCAGACACCGATCGCTTGCCACAAATAAATGCATACAAAAGTGTAAATATTTCAATAAATAACTTAGGTTTGATGAAATTATGCTTTCCCACTGTATGTCAATGTTCCCAAGCCCCTATTCCTTCCCACTTTATGCCATATGGATGCTTTTTGACGTCTTAGCGGACAAAAATAACCCATTTTCGTAGGTCATCAAAACAGACGACAGAAAGGGTTAATGGAGACTGGTACCCGGCTCCAAATTTTCTGCAATAGTAATTCAATAGGGAACCGGGTACCAACGAACTATAGTTGACTAAAATCAAGTTCGATTGGGCATAGCAACTGCGCATGATCAGTAAACCAGCAAACAGACTATAGTTAGCGAGTTGAACTTGACCCAGAGTATCAGACAAATTCTTTATGATGTACGAAACATTCTGTTGAATATTTTGAAACTAATTTGACTGGCAGCTGTTGCTGCAGGTTCAAATTGATTTAGTTTCAGAATAATTGATAGCTTCCATGTATAGCCATTGTTAAACTGAGACAGAGGAATGGTTAACCCTTTCAACACTGCAAACCTGCCTTACGTTGTTTCAAAGGAAGTGCAAAAAACTGTTTCAAAAGGTCACTCTTTTATATCTTCAAAGATAATAATCTCAGCGCTGTCATAGTGAGTCAAAGCACAGGAAATGTGGAATGGCTCAGACACGGCTAAATAGCTGTATTAGTGGCTCCAACATGGCCGCCGTCATAACGCTTGTGACTTTTAGCCAACTTTTTATATCTATATACATTTTCTGCAGGATATTGAATTCTTAGTACCATTCAACAGTCGCTAGTAAGGTTAATTACACACAGAATTTCTAGCTTCTAGCGCAATTATTAGCGGAGCTATGAATTTCTAATTATTGGAGAAAAATAAACACTAATTTACGAGGAACAAGAGGCCCAAGGAGCCTGTGTCGCTCACCTGGAACACAATGCATTTTTGTCAAAATTGTTGGTGGGTGGTTTAGGAGTAGTCTTTTAAATGAGTTTGTGGACAAAAATATGGCCGCCAAACATGCTACATTTTGATTGGTCCACTGCGGCCATGTTTTTGACGTAGCTCCTTCCATTGAAAAAACTTTAATGGCACTCAGTGCCTAATTATATCGCCAAAATTTCAGCCCAATCCACTCAGTGATGCTGGAGTTGTTTTGGCAAAAAATAGGTTATCCAAGATGGCCGCCACACAATTTGGCCAATCAAGTTCCCTTGAACAAACTTGGTGTAGCACTTGCCCTAGATGATATTTCATGCGTTTTGAATTGATCCCCCTTTTAAAGACATTTCCTAAAATCAGCTAAAATCCAAGATGGCCGTCAGCCAAATTGGCTTCATTTCAACAAACTTCGATCCCTATGGCCTAAGGATGCTTCCTGCCAAATGGTTCGGACAGATGGACGGACAGTCGCCATGGCATAAGCTCACTGAGCTAAAAATGCACACCCAAACCCACCACCCCATAGAATTAACCCTTTAACACTCATATCAGCCAAAAATGCATTCTGCAGTGGTCTTGAGAAATGTCCATTTGCAGACCAAGAGAACTTTTTAGAAAATTTACCACTGGAATGACTGGCTCGATAACCGAGACAGTCACGAGCCAATCATTTCAAAGGTCAATTTTCAGTCTTCTCTTGGTTTGAAAATGAACATTGTTTATGAGAAAATTTTAGAGAAAACTAATTTTCTTGAACAAATTCGAGGGCCAAAAGGTTAAAATGACAATATCTGACAAATTACTTTAAATAAAAACCTAAAACTTCAGATTTATTTATTTAGATAGTTGGGAAATAAATGGTGAAAATTTAACAAAAAACTAAGACCAAAGTGTGAGCCTCACTTAATATTGGTTGATCTGATATGGAATAACACTTTAACATAGAGATCAATCAAACACTTAAATATTAAGCAGTTGACCCTCAAATTTGCTAAAGAAAATTTAAATTTTCTCATACAAAATGTCCATTTACTGACCAAGAAGACTATTTTAGAAAATTTATCATGGAATTACTGTTCTTTGTGGCTGATGAGTGCATACGGGTTCATATTATAGAATAAAGAAGAAAAGCTTACTTTTTCCACCCACTGTGAGCCATGTTCATCAGCAGCGCTACAAGTGAGGTACATTTCTTCACAAACATTTGCAATATGTTTGCGTAAAGCCGTCATCTTAGCGGGTGTGTATAGAATACCAGGGAAGACATCATTCAGGAGGCTATGCAATAGAGGAATGTCTTCAGCAACAAGCTTCGGTACCATCGTCTCCATCACACTTTGAATTAGAATCTAAATAGAATGAAAGAATACACATTTAAACATTTTAAAATAAAAACTAACTAATAAAAACTAGGTCATTAGCAACCAGTGTTGCTTCTTCAAAAAAGATAAAGCATACATAACTTATACAAACTGCAGAAAACTTGTTCAAATGATCACCTTATTTTGGGATGAAAGGATACCTATCTTCCAAGATCATAAATAAGAAATAGATTTCAATAAAAACCAACCAAATTAAGTTTTTATTATATTTATGAATTGAGAATAAAATTGACAGAATATGACAACCTCTATCAATATTAAAATTTCCCTTAAAATCATGGATTGTGTCGCTGTAAAATTCATGATGTGTGAATCATCAACCACATGGGTTAAGATTATACCACATGATGTTGGATTAGGAGAAACTGATGTCTAATAAGGTTATGACGCCGGACATTGGCATCAATCCAAATTTCTAGTTGAACAATAACTATGACTATTGTTTCTCTTGCATCTCATGTCCTTGGTGGTGTCTGAATGAGCTGTTATGAGCTATCAGTCACCAACAAAAAAAAATATCATTCAGGCGATAACGTCATGTCATAACAATCTTTCAGGCGATGACACTTCACTATTCTCAGGGTGATTGAAGAAAACGAACCTTTCCAGTTTTAGCTATGCCCCGCCCATATCTAGCTAAGCTCCACCCAAACATCGCTCGTGTTGGGATCGCTCAATCTTGAACTCCCTGACTATCAATTTCCAGAAAACTATACAGGTACGCTGTTCAATATTTTGAAACTAATTTGACTGAGCACTGTTGCTGCATATGGCAGCAACAGCGCCCAGTCAAATTAGTTTTTAAAATATTCAACAGCATGTTTATTAAATAGCAAAAACATACAATTTTACATACAAGCTATACTAACTATCCCAGGAAATAGCTGTAGTGTTCTCAATTTCATGTCTCACATTCATCACTGTGCCTACCTCTTGTTCTGGTAGATTCTCAGCAATGGTGGTCTCATCTACAGTCTGTCCTCGCTCAACCATGTCCTCACGTGTTTGCTGGATGCGATCACGCTTAATGTTGCCAGCACTTACAAGCACACTCTTCAGAGCTCGCAGACCAAAGTCATAGTGAGACTGAGGGGACAGCTGTTCATCGCACAATCTGCCAAAGAAAAGATAGCATTAACAGATTAATTACAAAATATTAGGTAAGCAACAGACAATTTAAACTTAGGTTCCATATACAATGAACATGGTAATTTCGGATTTTCATGATAGCTTGGCTTCTTCATAAATAACAGACCTGATAGCTTCCTCATATACGAAGTTTTACTACCTTGGTAGTTTAAAGGGTTACCAATCAGTGCGATTGATTCCGATTGGATCCATACAATTGAGTTGGTGGATCCAGAATTTTCACCATCCTTACGGGGAGATGTTGCTTCCATGCTAACAAGATCATGGTGGAGTACTTCTATGATCCAATAGTTTAGAGATTTATGGTTTGTAAGATTAAGATGTGATGCGACTTGTGTGTCTTTCTTGTTCTTAATATCTCTAAAGTAGTCCTCCAAGAAGTTAGTGTTATCTGTTGGAGGGATGTGCCGGACTGCGACCGTCATGTGGCTGGTACTTCATTGTTTGATATTGCCAACTCCAGTTTATTTAGCCATCTGGATCATGAGCCATGTGTGTTTGAAGACGCTGGCGGACCGACTGCAGGTTTGTGTCTAGAATGCACGGTTTCTTCATGGGATTCGATGTATGCTGGTTCGGACGGTCTTCTGGAGACTGATTATTGTCCAGTCTAGTTCTTTTGCGCAGTGGTGTGATTATAGTGGCCGTGTTGTCAATCAATGCATTGTTCAACAACTTAGCAAGGCATCAAGTTTTCGGGAAAGCTTGCTCATATATGTTTGACATATTGAAATCAAGTCCCGCTCACCCTAGATACATGTCATGCGTATGTTCAATGGAAGATTTTGTCACACTTTTGCCTTGTCCTAATTCACAGATTTGCAACCTCAACCATTTCAAAACAACATACCTGATGGGACATATGCTTAACGACATACACGGCAATAATTTCTTTATATTTTGAATGTAATTTGACTAAAACTAGTCAGACAGGCAATGTAACTGCCTTAAGGTGCTATTCAAATTAGTTTCCATTATAATCAAAAAGTTCTTGTATATCGGTAACTTTATCATATATCGGAATTCTGATTGATGAATTATTCACATACCATAAGACTCATCCACTCTATGACCGATTTTGGAATTTTAGTGTGAGTTAAGTAGATGCAGGATTCGAACACATGACCTTTGGTTTATGAGGTTCACTCATAAATCAAAGGTCAAGGGTTCGAATATTGCCTCTCCCATGTCTATCTGATGAGCACCACAATGGACCTTTCCATCATCTGATATCATGATCAACTAAGTGACGTGTATGACAACGTTATTATTAATTATGGCATGAATGGCTCGATTTAGTCCGTCTTTACCACCTAATAGTCCGACACGTTGTACGAATTATGTCTTTATGATTTAATAAACATTCTGTTGAATATTTTGAAACTAATTTGACCAGGCGCTGTTGCTGCCTACAGCAACACCACCAAGTCAAATTAGTTTCAAAATATTCAACAGCTTACCTGTATAGTTTTCCGGAAATTGATAGTCAGAGAGTTCAGGAATCGATCACTCCCAACACAACAGAGGTGTGGCTGGAGCTAAGCTAAAGATTGGCGGGGCATATCTAAAACTGGAAAGGTCTATTGCAAAAGCATCCGTGGAGTGGATGAGTCTCATGGTATGTGAAGGTTCGTTTTGTATGCATACCTTAAATTTTGGGTTAAATGCTTTGTTCATACAAGAGAATTTCCAATTATTCGCCTGATTATATATATTAGTGTACAAGTAATTAACTGATTACTGGTCGGCCAGGACAAAAATTGCCCTCTGCAATGCTATGGAGAAAATGTTAATTTGGCAAACCACAAGGCTTTTTTTGAAAATTTGCCACTGCAATGACTGCCTCAATAACTGAGCCAGTCACTGCAATGATAAAGTTTCAGAAATTGTCTTCTCATGACCTGCAAATGCAAATTTATTAACCAAGACGTGTGATTTTTTTTACCAACCTTGATCTTTAAACGCCAAAATAGTCTACTCACTTGAAGAATGGCACAATCTTGCTTGCCAGCTTCTCCGCCACACGGAATCCTTGCGAATAAAGCATGACTTGAGCGATGAGCTGTCGATCAGGCGACGTCATGGCCAAACTACGGAACAGTTTCTTCAGATTGTCTGGTAGGTTTGAGCGTCCAGCATAGCCAGGGTTCATTGTGATAAAGATTGCCATATCAGGATTCACCCTCACTTGGTTTCCAAGCAAATCCACAGAGATTGGTTTACCTGCATAGATAGTTTCAAAACCGATTTGCAATGATCTTTCTAGTTTCTAGTGATACATTTTCAAAAATATACTAACTTCTTTTCATCTGCAAATGGACATTCCTTGAGCACAAATTTCAAGTTTCTTGAACAATATTGACCATTAAAACGTTTAAATGGTACTAATCCATTTTGTTATTTGTAACATCGCGAGAAAATCAGTTAGTGTTCATTGTGCCGTTGAAAATGATGTTTGGGATCACTGCTTGTGTATTCCTTATACAGGGCTTGAAATTAGTTAAGATGAGTCACAAATCACACAGCATAGTGATGTCACCAGTCACACAGCATAGTGATGTCACAAGTCACACAGCATAGTGTTGTCACTAGTCACACATCATTGTGATGTCACTAGTCAGACAGCATAGTGACGTCATTAGTCAGACAGCATAGTGACATCACTAGTCAGACAGCATAGTGATGTCACTAGTCAGACAGCTTAGTGATGTCACTAGTCACACAGCATAGTGAATTCACTAGTCAAACAGCATCGTGATGTCACTAGTCAGACAGCATCGTGATGTCACTAGTCAGACAGCATTGTGATGTCGCTAGGCAGACAGCATTGCGATGTCACTAGTCAGACAGCAGTGATGTCACTAGCCAGAGAGCATAGTGATATCACTAGTCAGACAGCATAGTGATGTCACTAGTCAGACAGCATAGTGATGTCACTAGGAAGACAGCATTGTGATGTCACTATTCAAACAGCATAGTGATGTCACTATGAAGACAGCATTGTGATGTCACTAGGCAGACAGCATTGTGATGTCACTAGTCAGACAGCATAGTGATGTCACTAGTCAGACAGCAGTGATGTCACTAGTCAGACAGCATTGTGATGTCACTAGTAAGACAGCATAGTGACTTCACTAGTCATACAGCATAATGTCACTAGTTAGAAAAATTATTATTATTATTATTATTCAAATGATAACTAGTTACTAGTGTAATTATGATAAGTGTTTCTCAAAGATGTAGTCAACAATGTAATAAACATAGGCAGCAACATCACCTGTTCAAATTAGTTTTAGAAATATTCAATAGCTTTCCGGTATAATAACGTTGAAGATGAGATTCTGTATATATAAATTGCTTCCAACAAGCGTAAAAGGTTGGCGTAGCTTAGCTAGAAATGGCCGTGGCATAGCTAGAAATGAATTCCTCCATTGGGTTGATTACTATTACCTTTGTTCTCCACAGTGGCTAAATCCTTCAGTGCTTCTTGGATGGTTTGAATTTGTTGAGATACAGCTGACAGCATCCGCTCTTCAAGACGATTGAATTCATCAAAACATCCCCAAGCTCCCACCTGACACAGACCAACAAAAATACGACCCATAGCTTGAAAATCAAACGTTTCATCACAGTTAAAGACAAGAACAAATCTGCCAAGCTGGTTACCAAGTGCCTTAACAGATTCTGTCTTTCCAGTTCCGGCCGGGCCTGTAACAGAAAATATTTAAAAACATTTAGTTCTGTATGAATAGAAAACGTGCTACTCCAAAAGTTGTACCACCAAACGTGTTATCTTACCAAAAGTGGTATTAACAAAATCAGCTTGATTACTAAAGGGGAACACAAACAGACAATGATCAAAGCACAACAAATGATGCTTTTATATAATTTAATTGAAATCAAATATATTATTTGCATATTTTCTAAAGTAGAATATGGAGCACAAATAGTTAGCCAAAAGAGTGGCTTTTAATACAAGTGCCTTAAACATTTAAAGGTCAGAATTGGTCAATGAACACAAGCTTTGCTTAGTCAATGCTCATTTGCATGCCAAGACATGATTTTTTAAAAAGTTACCACTGGAATGACTGGCTCGGTTATCGAACCAGTCATTCCAGTGCTAAGTTTTCACTAGATGGCCTGCGCCACGCGTGTCGAACCCTTTAGGTTTTCTGCATATCATACATCAGGTGTAGCAGGATTTCTTAAAATAGTATACCTCCTTGACAAATCAAATGTCTATTTAAAACTCTAACATTATTCTAATTTATGAAAGGAGACAGATTACACAGAAATAAACTAAGTCCACACCATGTAAGAGTATGGACAAAACATTTAAATTCATTTTTATTTTGCTGCAAACTGAATGCAATGATATATAATAAATCTGTACAGTTTCATTGGGATCGAATAATCCCTTGATAAATTAAAAGTCCACTAAAAAACTTTAACATTCTCCTAATTCTGGGGTTAAGCAGGATATAAATCACACAAAAATAAACTATGTCCAAACTCAGTAAACATAAGAAAAAAATCTTATTTAATGTGTCGTAGACTAAATGCACTGATGGTATAAAACAACACTGCAAAGTTTTAATGGGATTTGATAAGTTCTTGATTGATTAAATGTCAACTGAAAAACCTTAACATTCTTCTAATAATTGGCTTAAGCAGGATAAGCCCAAACGCCAGAAAAGTACGGAAATTTGAAAATCACAATCATTATGATGGAGACAGGATGCAACGATAAAGTAGAACAAATCTGCAGTTTTATTGACATCAGATAATCCTTTGATGAATTAAATGTCCATTGAAAAACTTTAACATTTAACTAATTCTTGGTGCAAAATAAGCGAAGTCCAACCCCTGTAAAAATATGGGGGGAAAATTGAAAATCATTTCAATTATGATGGAGACTACGTGCATTTATTGCTGTAAAGTTTTATTAACATCGGATAAGTCCTTGCAGAATTAAATGTCCATTGAAAAACTTTAACATTTACCTAATCCTTGTCATGCCGGACGCCAGACGTCATTGGATCGCTATGTCGCGATCCTCGGCTTCGTCATGGGTTCGACAATAAAATGGACTATTCTTGATGTGCAAATGGACTTTTCCCAAGACAACCGCATGGGTTAGTTTTGGTCTGGTTTGACAATTAAGGGCGTAACGAGGCATAATCCTGTGGTGCCAAAAGTTAGATGGTCTCTCAAGAGAGCAGGATTGATGGTACAATCAATGGGAAAACTGAGTAGATAATTGTAAGCCATGACGTAATCCATGGATGAATAAAAGCTAGACATACATACACAAGTTAATTTCATACCGAAGGGTGATCCACCTAATCTTCCTTCCAGTGCCTGTGTCATTGTAAGATAGCATCGATCTGTCAATGGTGTCTGCACAAGCTTATCTTGCACACCCAGATACTCAAAGCCATAGTTAAACTTCGCATTCGCCATCTGTATAGACAGCTGTTGAAGCACCTCCATGTTCTTGGGATCAAAGTAGAAGCGCATCTGAGAAAGCCAGTCAAAATTCTTCGGGTGGTTGATTTTGTTAAGCAACAGCATTCGCGTTACATCACGCTGGTGGACCAGTTCAGTAATCTGAAACAGGAAGATCAGAATTAAACACAATGCTTTGCTTCCAACATGATAACTCACATTCTATAGAAGGTATTTTCAACGGACTTGGGGGTGAGACGTTGGGCGTGGGTAGCAAATTGCATAAATTTTGGGGTCAAATGTTAACCCTTTAATGGTCAAATTTAGTCAAGAAAATTTAAATAATAGCTGATTGAATGGCCATTTACAGAGCCAAGAGAATACAATTTTTGAAAATTTATCACTGGAATGACTGGCTCGGTTATCGAGCCAGTCATTCTACTGATAAATTTTCAATAATTTGATTCTCTTGGCCCGTAAATGAACATTCCACAAGACCGTAACATAGGCCGGTTTAGACTGGCTTGAGCATTACAGGGTTAAGGCCATTGAAAGAGTTAATGAACATCTGGTGTAGTAACGCCGGTTCTACTGAAGGGATCTTGATCAAATGGTAGCTGGTTGCCCTTGTGGGACTGGAACTAAAATGACTGGATGGCAAGACTCTGAATCCACTGGAATGCTTTTTTGTTTTAGCAATTACCCATATTTAAATTTACCTTACCAATAGATGTGGTCAGTTTCCACTTGACCGGTTAGTTTGTGTGAATGAACTATTGTCTGTTGTTTATCTGTTTTGTTGTATCCTACTGTGTTGGAGATGCCTCAGGGAGATGTGCCAGCATCGTCAGCATCCTCAGTAGTAGTAGTAGTAGTAGTAGTAGTAGTAGTAGTAGTATTAGTAGTAGTAGTAGTAGTAGTAGTAGTAGTAGTAGTAGTAGTAGCAGCAGCAGCAGCAGCAGTATTAGTGGTGTTGTTAGTGGAGTAGTAGTAGTAGTAGTAGTAGTAGTAGTAGTCGCAGCAGTAGTAGTAGCCGCAGGAGTAGTAGCAGCAGTAATAATTGTCTAATTTCGGTCATCATCTGAGCGAGAACATGTGATTATCTACCCACCCGCTCCAAACCCTCACACCACTAAATTTGATGCAACTGTCTCTGCATTTCATTCCTGTATCATGTTCTCACCAGGTGTTCCAGCTTCTTCCTGCGCACGGGTGGTTGTTCATAAAGCACAGAGTCAGCTAGAACATTCAATGTAGACTCAATACTATGCAATACAGTCTCCATTGGCTTCAGGTTATTCTTGTCAGATCCGGTGCTGATAGCGATCAAAGCCGCTTCGACAATCTCTGACCAGGAAATCTGAGAGGCCAGTACAACGAGTTGAGCCTAGTAAAACACAAAACACATGCAATATTAAAAACACTCATTGATAATTAGCAACATTTTTAATGATAAAGACGGCCAACCCAGGCCTCTGCAGTGATCATGAGAAATGGCCATTTACATGCTAAGAGGAAACTACTTCTGACCATTTACCACCGCGAATGAATTCAAGCGCTACGTTCTCAGTCTTCTCTTGGAGTGCTGTCGTAGACAGCAGGAGTGCTGTCGTAGACAGCAACATTTTCCACCAAAATTGTTGAAAAATGTACATCAGTTTCTTTGATATTGACACAGTAAAAGATAGAATATTGACATCAGAGTGCTAAGAGTTAATCAAAAGGCTCAATTTTCGGGATGAATCTTGACCAGTAAACGGCTGGCTATGCATAACATTGATCAATTTTGTCCACGGATAGAGCTCCACTTAACATCAGTGTGATGGTAACAGTAATAATCTGCTGATTATTTTGAGAATAATTTAGTTGCAAATCATTGCTGTCAAATCAAAGTGTTGATTAAACATGTTTTTAACCCTTTAACACTCAAATTTGTTCAAGAAAATGTCAATTTTCTCAGAGAAAATCTCCATTTGCAGACCAAGACTATTTTTGAAAATTTATAACTGGAATGACAGGCTTGGTTATCGAGCCAGTCATTTCCGTGATAAATTTACAAAAATAGTCTTCTCTTGGTCTTCAAATGGACATTTCTCCAGACCACTGCAGAAGCCATTTTTGGCTGATATGATTGTTAAAGAGTTAAGTGTAAAAATAGAAGAGGAAAAAACATGAGGAATAAAGATGGGGATTAATTATCAGAATCAGTTAATGCTATAGGGGGCCATGATGTCGAAATGGTGCATCCAGTAAGGACAGTACACATTCATGTGAGTCACTTCAACAAGCAAGGTAGGAGCTATACCCCCAACCTCCACCTCATTGTTAAATTAAAATTAATGCAGATTTGAATGTTTCTGATATAATACAGTATTTCATTTTACAAAGATTTGATGATGGTAGGAATTCCTACTATAGGCTGAACATTCTCATGGATGAGTACAGCTTAGAAATACGTTATCCCGTTTCCAAAAAATATTGAACACGATGGAAGAAATATTCTGTTTTCAACATAATTGGACATAATTTAATTGGAAGCCATTGCTGGCTCTAGGCAGTAATGTTGGCAGCAATGGCTACGAATCAAATTAAGTCCAAAATAATCAACAGTACATTTTATTGTGTTTTTGGAAACACGTTAGCTTATTTCTGTACTGTACTGTATGTATTCACGTGTTTCATATTTAACCATTACCACTCTGATGTCAAAATTTAAAAAATTTCAAATTAAATTTAAAGATGAACTGGTGTTAATTTTTCTACAAATTTGTTGGAAGATGGTGCTGTCGTAGACAGAAACATCGTCCACCAAAGTTGTTGAAAAATGTACACCAGTTTCTCTTCTATTGACACAGGAAAAGATAGAATATTGACATCAGTGTGGTAAGGGTTAAGAGTTTGACGATTAAGCTGACCAAAAATGGCATCTGTTTATTTGCATGTCAAAACAAAACTATTTACTTTCAATTTACCATTGGATGAATAAAAAATTAGTCTTCTCTTGGCCTGCAAATAGACATTTTCTATGAGAAAATTTAGATTTTCTTGAACATATTTGAGCATTAAAGCCTGGTGTGCTGTTCTATGCATAGGTGTGACACAACATAATTCCATATCTACCTGATATTTGTCCACCCATTGCATGTACTGTGTGGGCTGTATGGTGCCACTCTGAAACGTCGCCACATCTTGTACAGCCTGTGCTAATAACTTTGCCAAGGTCACACGCATCTCTTTCTCGGTCAGTGTCAGCCATTCGTTGATCTTAGGATGCTGGGCTATCGACACAGGCGTCACAAATGTAACCTGAATTTTAAGGTTATTAAAAAATATTTAGTAACGATACCTTCAATCAAACTCGGGTTATAATCCGGAAACGCAATATTACATCATTAATTAGGTCACAGTGACCTTGACTGTTGACGTCAAAATCGATAGGGTTCTTCGGCCCACCAAGGAAAGCTCCCACGCCAGATTGGTAATAATCCCTTCAATAGAAATCAAATTATCATCCGGAAATGCAATATTAGGTCATTAATTAGGTCACTGTGGTCTTGATCTTTAGACGCAAAATTGATAGGGTTCTTCGGACACGCTCCCACGCCAGATTGGTAATGATCCCTTCAATAGAACTCGAGCTATCATTCGGAAACGCAATATTATGTAATTAATTAGGTCACCGTGACCTTGACATTTGACCATTTGATGCCAAAATCGATAGGGTTCTTCGGACCACCAAGCACAAGCCACATTGGTAACGATCCCTTCAATAGAACTCGAGTTATCACCCGAAAATGCAATATTACATAATTAATTAGGTCAACGTGACCTTGACTGTTTGGCACAAAAATCGATAAGGTTCTTCAGACCACCAAGGACAAGCTCCAACGCCAGATTGGTAATAAACCTTTTAAAAGAACTCGAGTTATCATCCGGAAATGAAAGCCCAAATGGATGAACGAGCGAACTGTCAGACAAAGCAAACGCTATACACTCCCCATATATCTAAATAAGGGGGGGGGGGAGGGATAAAAATGTTGGAGAAGTCGATACATATGATAGAGTCTGCCACTCAATATGGTTGCTGCTGACAGAAACTCTTGTGTGTACCTCATGGAGCTGATAAGATGCATGATCCTTGTGGATAGTGTTAGCTTCGACAGTGTATGCATCATAGATTAAAAAAAGCATCCGCTTTTGTTTCTATGAGAATTGATAATACTTTCCAGATGTACTATTATGATAATGTTTATTATTTAGTCTAGCTCAAAATCATGAATTAAAACTCCACACTCCATGGTCCTGCCTCCAGGTACCGAGTCAATTCCCAACAACAGTCAGATTCATCTTATATTTGTCTTGACAAACCGCGAAAGCAGCTCAGCCTCACCTCAGCGGAGGTGGCTGAGGCAGGCCATAATACATCTGTTAAGCATTATCAATTCTCGTAGAAATAAAAGCGGATGTTTTTTTTATTCTACTTCGAATAATAGTTTAATAGTTACCAGATGTACTATCATGATAAACTCCGGATTTCGACAGCCAAGAAACTCCGGTGGGAGGTGAGGCTTGAAACAGCTCTCAACTACCATCCGACAGAGAAGGTTGTGAAGAGACTGGAACCCCAGCATACGCTTGGGTCCCGCCATCTGACTCATAGACTAGAGCGCTAAACATCCATGGTCTAGACCGCGTTTCCACCCCCAAACACCCACCTCCCCTCATTTGTTCGCACAAATTTGAGAGGGCTGTCAAAAGGGGAGGCAACACCCACCAGACCCGTGTCAGCCGTAAGTCTCAGCTAAGGCAGTCCAGGAGAGTGCAAAGAAGCTACTACAACTTCTAATTTTGAAAAACTATCAGTATATCGATTAGATTTCAAATTTGAATGAGTCTATTGTCTGTTGCAATGAATAAGGTACTCTTGAGCCAGACTTTTACTTAAGCAGTCTGGGAATTCGACTGTAAGTAAATTAATATTAGTCACTTAAACTAAGAAAACACTCACAATTCTGAGAGCTTGGTCTTTCTTGATCATCACAGGAGTTCCGCCCAATCCACAGTCATGTACATCACCAGTGCCAGTGCCTGTGGAAGAACCCTACGATCTATGTGTAAACAGCGGTCGGATGTGGCTTTAAGGGATTCGATAAATTGGCGACGGCTACCGGATTAAGTGCGCTGGAGATATCGCAAAGGTAGAAATCAATAAATGATGACTCGGCATGCCATTGTGCTACAGACATCACCTCCTCTAACGAGACACCCTTATAAACGGCCGATGATGCTGCTAGTGCTCGGACTAGATGGGCGTTCGTACGATCCCACGCTTTCCTGTTGCGATTTTATGCGACATCTGAATAGCATCGACTATCCAACGAGAAATGGTGCTTTTAGAGGCGTGAAGATGAGGAGCTTTGAGAGATAACCACAGAGATTTCGGGTCATCTCTCCACTCATCAGTACTTTTCTTATACATCTTCAGACATCTGACAGGACACCAAGCAGAAGAGCTTGGGTCATGTCTAATTAAACTTGGCAAATTGATCGGCTGTCCTGGATATTTAAGTGACTGATTCTTTGCCAGGAAACGAAGACGTGGTAATAGTCTTAGACCTTCACCCGTAATGACAAAACAGTCTTGTTCGGCATGAATTTCGTTTCTCCTCGCCGATGCTGCTGCAACCAAGAAAACTGACTCAATAGTTAACAGTTTAATATCTATAGAGCTAATTGGCTCAAAGGGAGCATGCCCTAAAACCTGTAGAACAAGAGATAGATTCCATGCTGGGATAGCTGTCTAGGTCGCAGATTGCTCATTCCTTTAATAACTTCATTTAAAGTGTCATTCTCCACTCCTACAGTGGCCAGACTAGGAATGACTGAAGCTAATGCAGACTTATATGCTGCTAGGGTTGAAGGTACAAGTTAGTCAACCTCGTATAAATGACAAATAAAATCTGCTACGTGTTGAACAGATGCAGAAAAGGGATTAATAGCTCTTCTCTGACACCACTCTGCAAATTTTTTGATTCTATAATTATATGTTCTGGTGGTTGACCCCCTTCTGGCTGAAGCGACAAATTTCGCTGCTTGCTCAGAAAAGCCACCCTCAATTGCTCGCTGCTTGATAACATCCATGCAGTCAATTGGAACATTTCCAGTCTGTCGCGGAGATACAGACCTTCGTTCTGAAAAAACAGATCCCTTTTGTCTGGAAGAGGAATTGGATTGCAAACCAGAAGGTCCAGCAGATCCATAAACCATAATCGGCCTGGCCAATGAGGAGTGATCAATAGTACTTGGCATATGCCCTCTCTTATCTTTGCCAGAACTCTTGGGGTGAGAATTGCTGGAGGATAGGCATATGCGTACATTCCTTTCCACCTTATTGCCAGTGCGTCCACTGCTAGAACTAGTGGGTCCGGGATCTGTGACACGTATGTGACCATCTTTGCGTTTCCTTTCATCGCAAATAGATCCACATTCGGCTTGCCCCAATGTTTGAATAGAACCTCTCCTACCGATTGGTTGAGCTGCCATTCCGTCAGACGACAAACCGTCCATCGACTGAGAGCATCCACTAGGATCTTCAATCTTCCTGGAATGTGTGCTGCCCGAAGAATAATATTCCTCTCTTGTCACCACAGCAGAAGATTCCATATCATCATACACAACTCCGGTGATCTCGTCCCGCCCTGGCGGTTCAGATAAGACACCACTGTGGAGTTGTCTGTCCTTATTAGAACAATTTTGTCTCGGATTTGATTCTCAAATTTTCGAAGTGTTAATGCCACCCCTAACAATTCGAGAACATTTATGTTTCTGTGCATTGGTCCGATCCCATTCCCCTGACACTGACAGATCATCCAATACTGCTCCCCAACCTGTCGTCGCCGCACCTGTGAAGATGAACATCTGCGGTTGAGGAGGTTGAAGAGGAACACCTCGCAGGAGATTCTGTTCTGATAACCACCAATGAAGATGGAATATCAATGGTTCTTTTACTGAAATCCTCAGAGACAATGGATCTGTTCTCTGTGACCAGAATGACATCAAATACATCTCAATCAGCCTGCGCCTGAGTGCCGCATAAGGAACTACCTTCTCCAGAGATACTAGAATTCCCAGATACACAAACTCCTGGGATGGAGTGAATTCTGATTTTTCTAGATCCATAATTCATCCTAGGTCCTTTAGTAAGGCCAGCACTACCTGAAGATTGTTGCGCAGACTGGATTCGCCGCCTTCAGCAGCCAGTCGTCTATGTAAGTATGAACAGCTATGTTTCTCCTGCGAAGATAAGAAGTCATGGCGAGAACCACTTTGGTGAAGACCCTCAGGGCTGTGGTCAGACCGAACGGTAACGCATTGAATTCCCAGACCTTGTCTTGGAACGCAAAACGAAGATACTTCTGAAAAGGAATTGACATTGGAATATGAAAATAGATATAGATCTATCGATACTGCCCACACGCCTTTTCTTAACCCTGTCATCAATGCTGCCACAGTCTCCATCTTAAATTTTGGTGAAAGAATAAACTTGTTCAGCGGTTTGAGGTTGAGAATCGGAAAATTATCGAATAGAAGCCCAGGGAGGATTGATTGTGGATTAAATGAATCGCATTCTTCCGTTGAAGATCTTCGATTTCTGAGCAAATGACCTCTAGACGATCGGATTCCCTTGGAATCCAAAAGGGAGTCGACATTACCGGAACTAACAATTGACGGATGAGCCATTTCTTAGCCAATGACAGACTAAACAATCTTGCACGACCTGTTCCCAATGGTTTGAGAACAGCTGAAGTCTGCCTCCGACGGAAGGAATCTGCACACAGCTCGCGGTCAGTGTTGCATGACAAGACGTTAATTCGTTTCGGTGATGATCCTCGACTGCCTGCGTTCCTGGCACCACCAGTACGGGTCTTGCCAGAAACACGTCAGGACCGTCCCCCCACGGCTTTCCTTACGGTAGCCGCTGTGTCCCGAGCCACCACCCTTCCTGTCGTCTTCATATGGCCTCTTATTAGAGGGCTTATATATGACGAACGTCCAGGTCCCTGAGAACCAGATGCATTACGGCCAGATGACGGAAGGGCGATCTTTGTCGCTACCTCTGCTGCTCCTGATGGTGCTGCTTATAGGACGGTTGCGGCCGAGTCCTTTTCGTCGACTTCCACGACTTGCCAACGACTTCCTGCTCTGCGACCATGTACGCATCCTTGGAGAGAGCTTGTCTTGCCGAGCCGACAAACAAGCCCAGACCAATGAAGAGCGCAGAAGACAAAGCAGCCCTCATCTCTGGTCCTGGTTCTACACAAGCGAGAACCATTCTCCTCCGCTCCGCCAATGATCTTGTGATCACCATGGCCAGGCAATCTTGGCATAAGCTCATGGTGTCCCGGATAACTCCGGGAGCAGCCTCTGGCACTTCTCCACCTTCCTCCACGCAGGTCAGCATCCCCCCGCAAGATGGTACAGCCATGGGACAGCAGCCATATCGTCTCTCGCCGCATCCTCAATATTATAAGCGTTAGCTCATTGAAGGCATCTTTATTAGTCTGAGAAACCAAGGGTCGAGAATGACCCTTTGATTTCCGAGCTAATAGCCTATTCAGTGCTTCACGTTCTCCGACTGAACCCGGCCATACTGATAGGCCTGCTCTGGAAAGCGGACCCTACTCCTTATTCCCTTAGGGGCCTTGGGTAACGTGTACTCCGGCTGAACCAGATGGTACGCCGCGACTTCCAACATGTCGGAAGTCTGAGTGTCCAAGGGTAGAGTTGGCATGGCCGAAGAGCCACTCGACAGAGCGCTAGCCGCACGCTTTAACATCCGCTTCATCGCCGGATCGCGCCGAGACCCTTTGTCAGATGTCAACCCGAAAGGTCGGACATCCATCTAAGAACTTGCACCCATTCAGCTTCGGTGCAGAATGATGATTCGTCCATTAAAGGACTACCGATTTCATCCTCTTTCTCACTCTTGGATGAAGTCACCGACGACCTATGCTGAGAACTACGGACCAAACTTCCAATTTGAAGCGGGTCCGTGGCTCGATTACTTGCGGCTCCAGTATCTAGTGATTCAGCAGATAGGGAATCACCGCAATCCATCGGCTCCAGCACGGAAGCCGGGACTGCGGACGCTAACACGGCAGGACAGGGGACTCCGAGAGGAGCCACCATACCCGAATCCGCGATGCCGACAGGAGCCGTAAAAGATGGCTCTGATGGCACTCCGGAAAAAGCAAACTCCAGATGGAAGATGTCCGACGGAACGTCAACATCCCCACCCGGCTGACTTATCTGAACAAAACCCGGGTGAGCCGCGGGAAATGCCGGAGTCCGTTACCTATGAAAGCTCTGGCATGCCAGAGGCTTCCGTCAGGAGAATATCCTCTTCCTCCACCGTCGGCTCTTGAGCCGATGCGTGAGAAAGGTCAGGTGTATGTTCCTCTGGCCAGACCACTGATAGGTTGTCCTGCACCAGGCTGCATCGACGGAACCGTGGACAGAAAGGACTCGAACAAGTCCATCCGCTCATTCAGGCGCTCCTCCAGTCCTTTAACTGACACCTGATCCATCTTGGCCGCCTTGTCCTTCACGATTCTCTCCACACACCCATGCCGATCGCGATCAAACTCTGCCACTAAGTCTGACGACCACTTTACATACATGACAGGGACTTCCAACCTTGCACTTGGCACACGCAACACAGTGGTGCCCCGCAAACTTCCGCTTCATGAAGCGATTGCAACAGGAACAATGTATCCAGCGGGGCTTTTCCTTTCCCCTTCTGCGAACACAGAATAAGAATTAAAACGCTGCACATGATAATATGATGACAAGCAACATGCACAATTTACTTGATTGTAATTTAAAATTACTTTTAAAACATTAACTTTCTCTTAGATTAATGATAATCAAGTTCCAGGCAGGAAATATTTGAAAATTTTTAGTGGAAATTTTATAAACACGACTTGGTAATTAACTAACGTTAAAAAATCCAAGAAATTAAGAACGATCGCTACAAACACCCTCGACAATGAAGCGAGCAAAAGATCAGCTTAAAACAGAGTGCATAGACACGCCAAGCCAAAACAAAACATTAATCATGGGTGCCGCCATCTTGGCTACGGGCGCATCCATCTTGGAAGGAACCGACTCGCAAGAGAAATTAACCGAGTACCCGGATAAGATTAAAAAGTTAATGAGTACCAGAGCGACTCCAACAATGGCTACCATTTTAAAACAATGTGCCAATTTAAGGAAAATTCAAACAGTCATTATGGCACGAATGTATAAATTCTAGATTGATACAACCTGCCCCTGAGATGATTTTCCTTTTCCTTCCATAGTCGCAGGAGAGAAAACTTGAAAAGATCACTCAATTCGCAAAAAGTGACTAAAATTTGAGTTAAAAAACGTGACCGCTTTCAAAAGCAAAATAGATGAATCTGACAGTTGTTGGGAATTGACTCGGTACCTGGAGGCTATGGTAATTTCTGGACACAGTATGGGTAGGACCATAGAGAGTGTAAAGTTTTAATTGATTATTTTGAGCTAGACTAGATAATATACATTATCATAATAGTACATCTGGTAAGTATTATTCGAAGTAGAAAGGTTTCTTCATTTTGATTCTTACTTTTTGTTTTCACAGTTCAGCCTAAATGGTGGATCCAATCCGTCACTTAAGTGTCTCATGTCATAAAGAATTACGTCACATGTTAGCTGACTAATTATGTAAATCTGACTGGGAGCCACAGGCAACAGTTAAATTAGTTGCAAAATATTCAAAAGTTTACTTGTATTTTTACCTTGAAATTTTAATTCTTTGTATTCGGGTTTCAAAGTTTGAAATCGATTCCAACAGTCGCATAAAAGTGGGAGGAGCTTATCAAGAAATGGGTTGGCCATAGCTAGAAATGGATCCACCATCTATTACAGAAATAATGAGATTTAGTCAGATTACTTCAATAGCTAATCAGGTTTCTGTGTGTTGGTTGCCTATGCTATAGGATACCGATTTTTTTAGCCAAGCGATGGTAGTTCTTTAATACAGGGGTGTTCTTGAACACCTGCCTTAAAGAAGGACTATCTATTGACCAGGATTGACTGCATATATTTTTAAAATGTCAGTTTGCATTCCAAATTTAACCCTTAAATGGTCACGCCTACTAAACCCCGCCTCGGTAATGGTATTGAGGGATGTTCATTTGCAGGCCAAGAAAAGAATATTTTTGAGGAAGTCATTCCGGTGATAAATCTTCAAAAAAAAATACTCCTCTTGGCCTCTGGGCAATCAGTAAGCAAACATTTGAATTATCTTGACAAACTTTGAGAATTAAATGGTCACTTCTAGAACAAACCTCTTCTCCTTCCTTAGACATTAGGCCAGTGACTTGTGACTCATCATCATTCAGGATGATAGTTGAAACACCCGCAAACATCTTTTTGAAATGCTTCTGAAGTCGAGCCACATTTTTGCTGTTACCAATGATTTCCAGAAGATCTTCATCACCCACGAAGTAAAACCTAAGCAAAATCTCATTAGCTACAGCAGTCTATGTGAATATATATCCCGTTCAGGTTTTAAACCTGGAGGTATAGTCTATCAGCAATGACATGTTATTGCAAACAGAAATAATTACCATGATCCAGTAAATTCAAGTGGCAGAAGTGAACTTAACCTGTTCACCGACAAATCCCTGAAAGTGTATATTCTTTATGAGATAAAACTTATTCTGTTGAATATTTCGAAATTAATTTGATTGGAAGCCGTTGCAACAGCTTTCAGTCAAATTAATTACAAAATATCTAACAGTCTTCCTGTATAGTTGCCTTGAAAATGAGATATGGGGAATTCATCTGTGAAAGGGTTAAATGGCATTAGAGAATATACATATATAGTGAAAAGATCCTTCAAAAGTGTGTAAATTCTCATTAAAATCAGATATTACATTATATTCATATATTAATAAAGTCAACTAGATTGAACGGGCGATGATGTGCAATCACAAATACCAATACTCACAGCCTTGACCTTTGACCCTCCATCCCCACACCCTGGGGGGGGGGGGAGAGCCAAAGGTAAATGAATAGGAAATCAATACATACTTATGATTCTATGACCCATCAACTGTAGGTTAGGTAAGCATACATGTACTTTGATACACGGCGCCAATACATCCACTCATCCCATATATGGTGAATATAACTACACCCTGGTCAAAATTACCAATGTTCCATTTGCTATATGGACAACAGCAATAGAGGGGTCTGACCTGTCACTCAAGCAGTGGATGTAACAATCAAAATGGTGTAGCGTCATTACGAAAAGCCCGAAGTCTATCGCGATCGTGTCTGAATTTCTAAGTCGTTGATCAATTTACAATTTAATAAACATTCTGTTGAATTTTTTTAAACAAATTTGACCGGACATTGTTGCTGTCCCCAGGTAAGTTAGCTTCAAAATCGTCACCTGTTTAGTTACCGTGAAATGTAGATTCTGGGAAATCGATTTCAACACAAAGTGGGCAGAGCTTAGCTAGAAATGGATGAGGCATAGCTAAAAACAGATCCATCTATTGTAGCTCACCTGGGGAATGAAGCTCGTTCTCTCTCTAGATACTCTCCCAGAGCTTTCTGGATCTTCCCGAGAAGATCAGCTAATCGTTCAAGTTGTCGTTGGACTCCCTGTATGTTAAGAACATCCATAACTAACGGTGATCGAGCCACTTTCTTCATCAAGCCAAGAAACTCTGTGCTCACACTGGCGACAAAAAACATACCATGGCATCAGTAAAATTAATCGCCTACAGATGCTAAAATTTATAATGGTACTAAATTTCTTTTCATTACTAGCATCTAGTTGTGAATAACATTTGAGCAGCAGCTTACAGGAACAGCTGTATTTATTTAACCATTTAATTAACAAGTTAACACTCATATCCGCCAAAACCAGCTTCTGCAGTGGTGTTGAGTAATGTCCTTTGCAGACAGAGAAGACTATTTTTGAAAATTCACCACTGGAATGACTGGCTTGATAACTGAGCCAGTTATTCCAGTCGTCAATTTTCAAAAATAGTCTTCTCCTTGGACATTTCTCAAGACCACTACAGAAGCTGTTTTTGGTTGAAATGAGTGTTAGTGTTAATTAAATTGTTAAATGAATACAGGTGTATTCAATTATTAAAATTTTCTTTAACAAATTCAAGGGTTAAAGGGCTGATGATCGAGATCTGTCATGAAAATTGCAATTTTAGCTAGAAAGTGAATGTCCATTTGTAAGGCAAGAGAAGACAAGCCATGAAAACCTACCATTGGAATGATTGGCTCAGTTAGCGAACCAACCCTTCCAATGGTAAAACCTGACTCCTCGCATGGCCTCTCTCTGTGTTGAGCAGACTAAGGATTGCGGTTTTCATTGATCCCTGTGTGGAGCAGAATAGGGCCGGAGGTTTTTTACAATTGTGATGAGCGGAATAAAGGCAGAGGCTTCATTATAAGAGCTGGAGGATAAGAGGTGCTGATGTTTCTATAATCCTGTGTCAAACAGCACAGGGGTTGCGGTTTTCTGTCCGCAGCAGAATATGCATTTTACGTTTTCCTTGATCTGTGTGGAGCAGAATTAAGTCTGAGGCTTTCATTGCCGTCTGTATGGAGGAGAATAAATGCCGAGGTTTTCTGTGACCTATGTGTAGCGGGGAATAAAGGCTGAGGTTTTCATTAACCGCTGTGTGGAAAGGAATAAGAGCCGAGGTTTTCATTGACCTCTGTGTGGAGATGAATAAAGGCTGAGATTTTCATTGACCTCTGTGTGGAGCTGAATAAAGGCCGAAGTTTTCATTGACCTCTGTGTGAAGCTGAATAAAGGCTGAGGTTTTCTTTGACCTCTGTGTGGAGCTGAATAAAGGCTGGTTTTCTTTGACCTCTGTGTTGAACTGAATAAAGGCGGAGGTTTGCATTGACCTCTGTATGGAGTGAAATGTGTCAAAGTTTTCATTGACCTCTGTGCGGAGGAGAATAAAGGCAAAGGTTTTCATTGATCTCTGTATGGAGGGGAATAAGGGTCAAGGGTTTCATCGACCTCTGTGTGGAGCTGAATAAAGGCTGAGGTTTTCATTGACCTCTGTATGGAGTTGAATAAAGGCCGAGGTTTTCAGTGATCTCTGTGTGGAGCTGAATAAAGGCCGAGGTTTTCATTGACCTCTGTGCAGCAGAAAATAAAGGCCACGGTTTTCATTGGCCTCTGTGCTGAGGAGAATAAAGGCAAAGGTTTTCATCGACCTCTGTGCGGAGGAGAATAAAGGCAAAGGTTTTCATCGACCTCTGTGTGGAGGGGAATAAGGGCTGAGGCTTTCATTGATCTCTGTGTGGAGCTGAATAAAGGCCGAGGTTTGCATTGACCTCTGTATGGAGTGAAATGTGTCGAGGCTTTCATTGACCTCTGTGCGGAGGAGAATAAAGGCAAAGGTTTTCATTGACCTCTGTGCGGAGGAGAATAAAGGCAAAGGTTTTCATTGACCTCTGTGTGGAGGGGAATAAGGGCTGAGGTTTTAATTGACCTCTGTGTGAAGTGGAATAAGTGTAGAGGGTTTCATTGACCTCTGCGCGGAAGAGAATAAAGGCCAAGGTTTTCATTGACCTCTGTGCGGAGGAGAATAAAGGCCAAGGTTTTCATTGACCTCTGTGCGGAGGAGAATAAAGGAAAAGGTTTTCATCGACTTGTATGTGGGGAAGAATAAGGGTTGAGGTTTTCATTGACCTCTGTGTGAAGCAAATTAAAGGCTGACGTTTCATTGATCTGTGTGTTTAGCAAAATAAAGAGTATGGTTTTCATTGATTTCAGGAAGGAGAAGAATAAGGCAGCTTTTCATCAACCTCATCATGTGGAGCAGAAACAAGGCCGAGATTTTCATTGACCTCTGATTGAAGTACGATAATGACTCGAGGTTTTCCTGCTATAATTTAACACTAGAAAGACTGCGTACCGCATGTAAAGTCCTGTTATTTTGCCGCATATTCCACATCATAAAAAAAAGTGGCGGTGTCACGAAATAAGGTTTGAGATGGTATGGAAGGGTATGGTATACGTCATGTTATGGTATGGCATGGTATCACATAGGGCCAGGCACTTTAGTGAGATTGGATAAGCCCTTCATGACTAAAATGTCCATTAAATTTTTTAGCATTTTAAACCAGATAAAAGTATGGAAAGAATCATTTTTATTATTATGGAGACAAAAAGCAATGATGGTATAGAACAAATCACCAACTCCCCAAAAAAGTATAAAATTTTACGATATATTTATAACTCATTCTGTTGAATATTTTAAGATTAATTTGACTGTAAGCCATTGCTGCCTTAGGCAGCAATGGCTTCCAAGTCAAATTAATTTCAAAATATTCAACAGCTTTCCTGTATGGTTGCCTTGAAAATGAGATATGGGGAATTCATCAGCGAAAGGGTTAAATGTCCATCAAAAACTGTACATTTACATTATTTTTGGCGCACACCAGATGGCGAATGCCAGCTGACCAGATGTTGAATGCCTGCTGACCAGATGCCAGCTGACCAGATGCCGAATGCCAGCTGACCAGATGCCGAATGTCAGCTGACCAGATGCTGAATGGCAGCTGACCAGATGCCGAATGCCAGCTGACCAGATGCTGAATGCCTGCTGACCAGATGCCGAATGCCAGCTGACCAATGCTGAATGCCAGCTGCTGAATGGCAGCTGACCAGATGCCGAATGGCAGCTGACCAGATGCCGAATGGCGGCTGACCAGAAGCCGAATGCCAACTGACCAGATGCCGAATGCCAGCTGACCAGATGTCGAATGGCAGCTGACCAGATGCCGAATGGCAGCTGACCAGATGTCGAATAGCAGCTGACCAGATGTCGAACGGCAGCTGGTATTTGGGATGATGCAGGCCTCGACAGTATTAACCAAATAAACCGGCAATACTCACCCTTGGAATCTGGATGTTTCCACGGGCAACAGATGCTTGATGTCTGCACTGCCTGTAAAAATGCCCTCCAGGTAGACCCATCGACGTTGAACATCAATCCATATATCAAACAAGGCATTGATACGGTTCAACTTGTCCTCCCATGCCACAGCCTCTTCATCAAATTGCTAGAACAATGGGCATAATCTCTTCATTAGGACAAGAGCAATGTAAAGCGTGCAAAAAATCATCGGAAAACAGTTAAATAAAACATAATACTGTCTTGAGTGTTTTTATAGACAGGTACCAAAGATTCTACATAATCTTGAGCCGCATTGGAGCTGCATTGTTAACCGTTACCACTTTGGTGTCAAGATTTTAAATTTTATTATTAAAGTAAGATGAACTGGTGTTTATTTTTCAACCAATTTGGCGGAAGATGGTGCTGTTGCAGACATCGTCCACCAAAATTGTTGAAAAATAAACACTAGTTTCTTTGCTATTGACACCGTAAAAGATAGAGTATTGACATCAGTGTGCTAAGGGTTAATAGGTTGGGAAAACAACTATATGACCTAGAACGTACTCTGAAATATGGTGACAGCTTCATCGCCATGACACTGTTCAGGTGCTCCTTGACCTTGTTGAAGAGGTCATCCCAGCCTCGGATCAATTTGCACTTGGTTTGATAGTTGATTAGATCCAATTCATATGTTTTCCAAACCTCGCTCACCTGAGGGCGAAAATATGCACACAGATATGAGATCATTCTATCTTTGTTCAGACAAACGTATAATACAAACAGTTGCATCAATTTAACCCTTTAAGGGCAAAAGATCTGCTTATTGAATGTTTACCACTGGAATGAATGACTGGCTTGGCCATTCCTCAAGAGCACTGCAGAGGCGGGTTTTGGTCGGCATCTTCATGAAATGGTTAATGCCCACTAAGTCAGTGATAGAAGATAACAATTCAAATGCAAATGAACAAAATCAATGGTTTCTTTTTTCACGAGAGAGTTGATACTCACCTCCCTAACACTCTTTGAATATTCCCAAATATCGACATTCACTCAATAAACACTCGGGTTAAAAAAGTTAGGTGCCCCTACTGGGCAGTTAGTCAGATGACAGTCCGGCGGATGCCAGCCCCAACCTCGCGCATACGCAGACTAGTACTTCCTCTGACTAATTTATTGGCTGACACCATGCAACTTTCAGAAAGCTTGAAGACCGAGCCTCTGTGGGGTTGAGAGGCTGGGTCCGTGTTAGGGAGGTAAGTATCAACTCTCTCGTAAAAAAAGAAATCTGTGATTTCGTTTATTTCACATCAAGAGTATACTTACCTCCCTAACACTCTTTGATAGTGCCAGAATTCTTCAGAGAATTCGGCGAGAGGGAGGCGAGGTCAACAGACCAGCTCTTCCCTATGCGCTTTTCTGCGTTTAAGGCACTTAAACTTCTGAAATTGTGTGAAAACACAACCAGGGATAGATATGAATATCGGATAACACAACCGATGGCTGAGAGAAGACCATATGTCATATGCTCTCCTCCCCCTCCCACCCCCAACCCCCTTTCCTTCGGAGGAAGCTAGAATGACCTCAATGTACGATACGCTCGCTACGTACAAGTATTATAGGACATTAAACGAAAGGCTTCATTTTCGTATACTCTCAATAATGAACCACATAAAAACACGTACCATCACCATATTAATAACCATATCAATAACGAAGGGTCACGTGACAACACAATCAACAATGAACAACACATAAACAAGACTGACCGTGTGAAAGTTGGCCGCTGTCACCATCTTCCCATTGGTGAAGGCTGATGTGGTCCAAATAAGTGGTTGTTACCATTGATTAATTGTGAAATATGTAAACAAGAATTCCGCGGAATTAAATGTCTCGCCTGGCTCCTGTTTGTCACAGTTACCTTCACCTTTGACATTCTGCCATCAATGTTATCATGCTGCCTCCTAAGATTATAGGTAACCAGGTATCCAAGTTTAGTTGCAATAGGCCTAAGCAATCCTGAAATATAAGCTGAGAGGTTTGCTAAACGCAAAAACTTAATGTTGAAATAACAGTTCTGTATCAAGGTCACAATGACCTTGACCTTTGACCTTGTGACCCAAACATCATCATGCTGCTTCCTATCATTATAGGTAACCATGTATCCAAGCTTAGTTGCAATAGGCGTAACCAATCCTGAAATATAAGCTGAAGTTTTGCTAAACGCAAAAACTTAATGCTGATGCCATCGTCACTATTGTCGGAAAAGTGATACCTATGTCTTGCTTTTTCTGCCTCGCACCAAGATTATACTTTGACCTCATAACCGCTTTATCGATGGGCTGCTTCCATTCAATGTATATCACCATGTACCCAAGTTTGATTCCAATTGGGTCAGGCATTGCTGGGATATAAGACAATAACTTTTGCTTAGCGCAAAAACCTAACGTAAAATATTAACAAAGATTATACCATGACCTTTGACCCCATAACCGTGACCTCATGATATCTGCATCCGCATGCTGCTTCCGTTAGATGTAAATCACCATGTACCCAAGTTTGGTTCCAATTGGATAAGGCATTGCCGAGATATAAGGCAATAACTTTTGTTTAACGCAAAAACTTCGTAAAATATTAACAAAGATTATACCGTGACCTTTGACCCCATAACCTTGACTGCATGATGCCTGCATCAGCGTGCTACTTCCTTTCGATGTATATCTCCATGTATCCAAGTTTGGTTCCAATTGGATCAGACATTGCTGAGATATAAGACAATAACTTTTGTTTAACGCAAAAACTTAACGTAAAATATTAACAGAGATTATACTGTGCCCGTTGACCCCATAAACTTGACGTCATGACCGTTTTATCAGTGGGCTGCTTCCATTCAATGTATATTTATCTTTTCAAAATCGATAATGCGAGAGGATTTGAGGTGTCATGGAGGTAATGGTGGGTAAAACTTGATTCACAGTGCCACTGGGCTACTGACATGATGTCATCCACAGGAACCCCATTAAACAGGGCAGTAAACACTACAACGCAGCGAACAGTCAACTTGTTTACCTGTGGCAGATTTATGACAAAATTGAATGCACTCTACAATCCACCTGGAAATGGTGTCCTTAGACGCCCTGCCATGGAGTTCAATATATGACCACCATAACGCTGTTGGGTCCGTCCGCCATTCCCGAGTATGTTGTTTGTACCGGTTTAATGCTCGGACTGGACACCATGCTTTTGAATTAGGATCATATCTAGTCAAAGCAGGTAAAAATATGGGTTGACCTGGATATTTCAGACTGATTTTTAGCCATGAAATTTATCCTAGGTAGAAGCTTAAGGCCTTCCCATGTAACCAATGCATCTGTTGCGATAGCGCTCGGATCTGGAATCGTTGTGAATAAATCTACGTTGGGCTCCCCCCAGTGGTTGAACAGACGATCCGCCACACATTGATTTAGTTGCCATTCCATAGGTAAAACACTCATCCTTCGGCTCAATGAGTCTGCTAGCAGATTTAACCTTCCCGGAATATGAACTGGTTTCAAGGTAATCCTGTGATCCAGGCACCAGCAAAACAGTTTCCATGTCATCATACAGACTGGGCAACCTCATTCCGCCCTGGAAGTTTATGTAAGCCACTACTGTTGAGTTGTCTGATCGAACTAGAACAATCTTGCCCTGAATGTTCTCTATGAAATGTTCCAGGCCCAGGACTACTGCTCGCAATTCCAGTAGATTGATATGTTCTTGTGACTGATCCAAATTCCAAAGCCCTGATATTGTGGCTTCTTCCAGGCAAACTCCCCACCACTCCATCGATGCATTTGTATACATCGTTAACTGAGAGGTGGGGGGGGGGGTAGCATCACCCCCGCCAGGAGATTCTGTCTTCATTCACCACTGAAGGTGGTGAATAAGAGGCTCCAACACTGGCACGTTCAAGTCCAGTGATCCTGTACTCTGGTTCCATTGAGTCATGAGAAATAACTGGATAGGCCGCCTGCGTAAGGCCGCCTGACGAATGTCTGGTTCCAGAGAAACCATCAACCCCAGCATTCTCAAGTAAACCTGTGCCAGGACGTCACAACTGTTGCACACTGACTGTATTAATGAGATGAGTACTTGTACCCTCTCCTCAGTAGGATAAACATTTCCTATCTCTAGATAGAAGAACATTCCCCAGTAAACAAACTTCTGGGATGGAGTCACCTCTGATTTTTTTATTTGATTATCCAGCCTAAGTCTGTGAGAGTTTTCAAAACTATCTCCAGATTTGCTGATAAACTTTCCTGATTGTGTGCTCTTAATAGGCAGTCGTCTATGTACGTATGGACTGTTTTGCTTCTCCTGCGGAGGTATGCTGTTATAGCAAGAACCACCCTGGTGAAGACCCGAGGAGCCGTTGAAATTCCGAAGGGTAACACCCTGAATTTCTACTGTCTGCTCTGGAATGCGAACCTCAGGAACCGACGAAAACTCCTCGCTATTGGAATGTGGAAATAAGCATCCATCAGGTCTATTGATGCTGTCCACATTCCCTTCTCCAACCCTGCCAACACCGTTTTCACTGTCTCCATTTTGAAACTGGATGTGTCTATGAACTTGTTCAATGGCTTGAGGTTGAGAATTGGTCTCCACCCTCCAGTGCTCTTCGTCACTAGGAACACGGTTGAATAGAAGTCCAGGCACTTTTGTGCCGTTTGAATTGCTCCTTTTAGTATGAGGGAACTTATTTCCTCCTCTATACACGATCATTGATCTGGATCTCTTGGAATTTGAGTACAGACTGGCACCAGCGACAGCCGCGATGGTGGGCCTGCTATCCAATTGGGACGATACCCGACTGAAAGCCATTGCAAGACTAAACGGTCCTGAGTCAACCGTTCCCGCTCCTGCTCGTGGTGGGCCAATTGGCCTCCTACTGGACCACCTAGGGAGAGAGGTGGACATAAGAAGCGCAAGAGTGGCACTGTCTCCTGGCCAGAAAGCACTGGAGTGGTTCTTACCATGGTAACCGTCCTTTCAGGTACGATTACCACGACCAGATCCTCACACGCCATGGCCCACACCGGGCGCGCACCTCAGTGCGCGGGTGGCTGCCTGCGCTGGAGGATCCTTCACCCAGCTCGCTGCTGGCCGAAGCGTGCGCGGCCATGGCCGGCGCTGCACTGGTGGCTGGCCTCTGACCTGGCCACCGCCACCTCGAGCCTGCAGGGGATGATATGCAGGGGGAGCTCCGCGAACGCGCTCTCTGCGGAGCACTCCAAATTGCTTGTGCAACGCCCTCTGTTTATTGACAAGGGTGACCGTCTCCTGGAGGTGCTTACATACCTCACCTCCAAAAAGACCAGGACCTGTCATAGGCATATGCAGCAGCCTATTATACAGGTCCTGGGATGGGCACAAGTTGTCCAAGGCAAACGTGCGCCATGCCCAGACACTCCTGGTCACAGACCTGGTTAAACAATCCAGAGCCAAGTTAATTCCATCCTGGATGGCTCTCTGGACTGTTACCGGACTAGGCTGGCACGACGCGGATACTACCTCCTGTAACAGCTGGGAGATGTGCGAATGTGCTGCAAAAGACGCTCTCGAACTCTCCTCAACATCGCGCTATTTGCCGAACGCAAAACGTTCGAGCACAGCGCTCCAGTGTCAGACCGGGAGGCTGGCCATGTATCTGCCTAGACCAGCGCGGTCATCCGCGCTTGGCTTAGGCACCACACGATACCTCTGATACTCATCAGGTACGATGCAACATTGTTTCGCCACCTCGTGAGGGCCATTCGCGAGACGTCCATGCACCTTGATGGACGTCTCTGCCACTGAAAACATATCTACAATGTTCCGCCAGCGGCAGAGATGGCATAACGGCAGTAGTCGGCTTACCTGCCAGCCATGGGCGCTGGTCCCGTTGGCTGGCCGACTGTTCCACAGCAAGACCTGGCCCGATGTTTATTAGCCAATGACAAGCGTCAGACCAGTCTTCCTCTGTGGCTACCTGCGAATACTCGACAAGGCGTAGGGGCCTTCGTCATCCTCCTGAGCAATCGCAGGCATGTATGTGGCTGGAGGAACTGATACTCCTGGTAAGCATGCGGGCCTGAAAGAACAGGCATGCTAACCTGGCTGGCTTGACCAGGAGCAGGCGCCGTGGTATTGCGTGGGGAAAATTTTGCCACACCACGGCCCTGTCCAGAACCTGCTACACCATCGGCAAGCCGAGGTATGCAGTAATACTGGCCATCAGATCCAGCCCGGGCTACCTTCTGCGCCGTGAACGCTACTCCTGCGTGAGTAGTTCCATGGACAATGTCGCCCATGCTCCCCACGATGGGTGCACGTACGTCAATGTCCATGGCCACGGCGCCAGAAGGAGAACCCAGCAGATAATCCTCTTCTTCCTGGCCAGAAAGATTAGACTCCAGGTCAGCGAAGAATGCGAACCCGGACTGGCCAAGAAAGGTACCATAGGATGAAGTGGTACCTGTAGGGTGCGGATAATCCTGCCCTGATAAGCAGGCACCAAGCTCCAACGACACCTGTCCACGAACAACTGGCGCGCAAGCCTGCTGCCAGTGTCTTCATAGTGGACTGCCCCCACTCATGGGGCCACCTCTGAATCTTGGACGAAAACTGTTACGTCCCTACAGAGCTGGGGATTATCTGCTCCGGAGCAGAAGACGACGACAATAAAGGATTTAGTCCAGGAAGCATGCCACAAAGCAACTCTGGAACCAAATCCTTAATTGTCCTCTTCATCTCTCCCAACATTCCAACACGGAAGGCCTCCATATCCATGGTGGACGAGGCCTTCCTCTTACCATTCTTACCAAGAACCTCTTTCCTCATTCTTCTCTCCTCCTCAATCGCCTTCTCCTTGGTCTGTAATGATAAAAACTCAAGACATTAGCTCCACCCTACCCCCGCCACTGTTTACAGATGTCACAGTTAAGCAATGGTCCACAAGGACTGCATTGGAAGCATAAATGTGGGGCGAAACGTTCTTTCAAAAACCTTCCACAAGAAGGGCAATCAGGCTTCTGGAAAATGCCAGAAGACGAAGACAATGAGCATTTTAGTTAATGAATTAGTAACTCAAAACCAAAATAAGAGAGGGAAGGTGGCCATAAAGACCACTAACTAATAATTAAACCAGCGTTGGACAAAACCTTATAATAGTTAGTAAAGTGAAAGGCTGATTATGACGTTATAACTTCAAAAATAAGAAGTTAATCAGAAAACAAGCATCCAGGTGTAAGGACGAATTGTATTCATATCCAGAACATCTAACTGGAAAGGATAGTACAGACAGACTATGCAAGCATCAGATATACAATGATACAATGGCAGCAGATTTCAGAAATATTTTCAAAAATAATTGAAGTGCCTAATATCATCACTAAAATACCTGTGTCTTTAGCATAGACAAACCATCTGATCTGATGCACTGGAAGCTCCACCAAACTCTATGACCTCTTAACTCTCTCCACTATTATGGGAAGGAAGTGGACCAAGAGAGCAAAGTGAGAAGACCTTACGAGGCCTCCAACTCACTGGGCATAGATTTTGTATTAGTTCATTCTAACATTGTTAGTAGGAAATGGAACCTTGGTGGAGAGAAAAACAAAACCTGATGATGTGCTGTCCTTTTCAATCATAGATAGATACCTGTGGACATAAACACAGAGATTAGTATTTCATAGCGCCATATAGAAATAAACCAGTTTTATGGACACATCACATCTAATCGCGAGTCCTGGAAACACATTACATCGGAACTAAAACACTAAATTAGACAAATATATAATAGAAATCACCTGATGACTTGGTCCTGGGCCCTCCTCTGGCAACTTCCCATGTTCAGACATGACTTTCAGATGATAAATAAGTTTAGAAAGTGATTTGACACAACAGAAAACTCTTAGAAAAAAGTATGCATGTGAACTCTTTCGCCAATAAATTGGAAAAGAGGAAGTACTAGTCTGTGCATGCGCGAGGTTTGGGCTGGCATCCGCCGGACTGTTATCTGACTATCTGCCCAGTAGGGGCACCTAACCTTTTTAATCTGAGTGTTTATTGAGTGAATGTCGATATTTGGGAATATTCAAAGCGTGTTAGGGAAGTAATTATACTCTTGAAGTGAAAATAACATGCTGTGGATGACTTTCCACATATATCACTGGAGCATAGTAAAGGACAGTTGTTAAGCACATTCTCTTTTCAAGAATGTACTATTTATAAACCATTGCAGCTATCTAACTAAACAAGAGGCTCAAGGCTTGTGGCGCTCACCTGGACCATTAATTAGCATTTCAAACATTTTCATTTAAATATACGATTCTTTACATTAAAACAGATGGCCAGCGGAAAAAATTGATCAATCAAAACTCTGAAAAGAAGCTCTAGAGCCTACCACCATAGAATGCATCTAGTCAAATTTGGTTGAAATATGTCAAGCAGCTAAGGAGTAGCATTTTGACCATTTCCGGTAGATTTTTCATAAAATCTAAGATTTTCACCAAAAAAATAGATCAGTCAAAATTCTGAAAAGAAGTTCTAGAGCCTACCACCATAGAATGCATCTAGTCAAATTTGGTTAAAATATGTCAAGCAGCTGAAGAGTAGGATTTTGACCATTTCCGGTAGATTTTTCATAAAATCTAAGATTTTCACTCAAAAAATTGATCAATCAAAATTCTGAAAAGGTTTTCTAGAGCCTACCACCACAGAATGTATCCAGTCAAATTTGGTTGAAATATGTCAAGCAGCTAAGGAAGAGTAGCATTTTGATCAAATCTAAGATTTTGACCCCAAAAAATTGATCGATCAAAATTCTGAAAAAATCTTGAGGGTTGCAGCTTAGAATCATTCCAGCCAAATTTGGTTGAAATCGGTCAAACCGTTAAGACGCGATTTGATGGACAGACAGATGATGGACGGATGACAGACGGCTGCCATGGCATAAGGTCACTTGGCCTTTCAGGCCCGGGGAGCTAAAAACCACGAAAATATAAACATATGTAACTTGTAAACAGGCTTGTATTATCGTAGATTTATTTTCTACCAACTCATATGACTTAAATTAGCATAACACTGGCTATAACACTGTCAATGAATCAGAATGATGGCCATGACATACCACACTATATCAATGAAACATGATTGTCAATGACACAGGACACTGTAAATGACATGGGACACTGTCAAAAACACTACTGGTGTCAATAACACAGACTGGTGTCAATAACATAGAATGATGTCAGACAGAGAATGATGCGAATAACACCGAATGATGTCAATGACACAGAACACTGTCAACAACATTTTGAGGATGCTGCTTCCAATCGTCTGTTATGGACTCTTGTCACATGGGAAAAGGAAGAGGCCTGCATTAATATTGACCAGAATTTTGATGAGGGATACATATTGTACCTCGAGATCAACCAGACTTGAACTTACTTGTTTAAGGAACTCCTCCAGTGCCAACTCGCCTTGCGCTATATTAATGATATCCTTGACAATAGTTTCACGTTTCTGCAGATCAACATCCCACACTTGTCCCAGCGTTAACTCACTCAGAGACCAGTTCACATTCAGCCTCTTCATCAATGATTTCCAATGACGCTCTTTGAGTGCTTCAGATTTCAGCTCCACAATGACAACATTGACCTAGAAAACAGAGTGTGCCATTAACGCTCTAATGCTCCAGATTGGTACAGAAAATCAAGGATTTCACTTTGCCAATGTCCATCTGCACGTCAAAAGAAGTCTACTTCTGAAAATTTACCACTGGAATGACTGGCTCTGTTTCTTCTTTTGCTCTACATTGCCAGCCAACACTGGTGTTGATCAGCTAAACCACTAAAGAGAAATGGATTACACTTAAAGCTAATATACTCAACGGTTTAGATTTTAAATCTTGGTAAAATGAATACTGGTCTATATTTTGATAACAGTGATGCTAAAAACTGTTGACGCTATGGAACGCAACAACCGTGACATAACCTTTCGCAAAATGAACACTAGTTGCTACCAGTGTAAATGAATGATGAAAGCTGATAGAGCTATGACAAGTGTTACGGTGAGAAGTAACATAGTTTTCCACATGTTTAGAATTCAATCCTATATTCATTCCACAACAATAGCTCCAATTTAGCAATTAAAGGATTAAACCTTTACATGTTTGATGAACTAAAGGATATAGTTATAACTAAGGCCAGCAACACTTACCTTAGCAAAGCCCTGCAGTGTCCTCTTCACATGTTCATAGGACGCATATGTTCTCAGGCGAGATGGGAGCTCCTTCAACTGGGCAAGCAGACTGTCCAAAGACTGACGAAGCTGGAAAGAGAACAACACATGATCTCACAATACTGTTACTAGTATTTCACACTTTATAATTTGATTTCTTTAACGACCATATCACATTTTCTTCACATTCAAAACTTTAAGTACATCATACTTTCATAATCACATTTAGAAACTTAGAAAACTTTCACCAATTTCGAATACAATAACTGAAATAAGATCTTAACGTCATAATGATGCGATATAAAAATTATTATTATTATTATTATTATTATTATTATTATTATTATTATTATCCATTATTATAGATAAATTCTTGACAACGTCCGGTTATTTATTTTGACCAATTTAAGCGAGTCATCACTGCTGAGACAATAATGACTTTCAGTTACATTTGGTCTCAAAATGTAGGAAGGTTCAGACTTAGTTTACTTGAAACTGATAATGAAATGAATTTGCTAGGAAGATAATAAGTGACTACCTTTCTTGGTGCGACAGCAAGCCATGGTTTCTCCTTGAGTTCATCAATCTGAGACCAAATCTTTCCGATTTCCGACCACACACCTTTCAGGTCCACCAACTCTTCTAGTGCAACTTGCACACGCTCTTCGCTCGGACTCAAATGGCCTAACAAAGTGAGAACCAACATGTTCATTTATTTGCTCAAATTAATTATATTGTACCACAGCAGAACGGGAGAGCTAGCCAGTAGAGAATATACAGACAATTATCTAAGAATGGAACAGGTCAATGAACAAGATAAATCCAGCATAGACCATTTAAGTCTAATGTCATACACATATAACAGACACTGAAGTGTAATATTTCCACACGGCTTTCAGCCCATTCAATATTTCTCGATATGAACACGTGTAATATTCAACGAAAGATTTTCAATGTTTTTTCTCACACGCAAAAAATATTTTTATATGTTAGATAACTCATAATCATCTCACATGTTCTGTAACAAAGTAACTGTTTCCTAGAGATGAAGATGGAATAAATGCCATCATCTTTAATCCAGATCATGGCCAAAGTCTGGAAATCATCTTTACTTGTGTTTAAATTTGAGCCAAACATATAGGCAGTTTTTTAGATACATACTGGCGTAAGCATTGTTGACTGACTGTCTAACAAGCTGACTAACTAACTAAGGGACATGACTGTTTATTGAGCGGTTACGGGCATTCTATAAGCAGCCACTATCTTTAATTTCAACATTTAATGTCCAATACTGTGTTTGCAATATGCATGTTGTACTGCATAGCAAGGTATTAACTCCTTATCCTTCAAATGAGCCAAATATGTAAATTTTGTCAAAGAAAATGTCTTTACACAACAAGATTATTTTTGAAAATTTACTATTGGAATGACTGGCTCGGATATTGAGCCAGTCATTTCAGTGATAAATTTTCAAAAATAATCTTCTCTTGGTCTGCAAATGGACATTTTTCATGAGCACTGCAGAAGGCATTTTTGTCCAGTTTGAGTGTTAAAGAGTTCAGGAGAATCTACCTGGTTCAGCCAGCTCCAGGGCCTCCTTAGCCTTGGATATGTTATCACGCTCATCCTTTAGACGTGTGAATTTGCCTTCAAATATTGTCAAGGCTTTCATAGCAGTGTCTGGGTTTAGTTCACCCTGCAAGGAAAACAAAAAATGGAATTCTTTTCTGTAATCTGACATGATATGTGTATCAGCATTACACAGATTGATTCAGCTTTGTGTTCACTTGAACGAATCATTGCTCTTACTAACTCGCATGTTTCTGTTTTAGTTTTGGTAACATGTTAAAGTAAATATGAGCTGTACTGTATGTATTCACACATAGACTATAGCAAACCATTAATAAAATAACGAGCACACTAATATCATAAATTCCATAAAAAGTTTCTTTTCTGCAAACCGGGTGGGAGAAGAATATTTCAGTACATGGAGATTTCCTTTTACAATCATTAATTGTTTATTTTATCCAGAAGTCTATTAAACATGGTTATAATTACAAAACCTGGCAAACTATGCATATATCTTTTTAATAAAAATTATGCAACTACGCAATGTTTTCAATGACACAAACAATATATGATATATCTTTTATCACGGACAAAATATTATGAAACTGGATTGGAAGCTGGTGCAAAATTAGTTTGAAAATATTCATCCGCTTACCTGTACGCTTGCTTTCAATTTAATGTTTGAGCACTTGTACCAAAATCAAATTAGCTTCAAAATATTCAGAAAGAATATTTATTAAATTGTAAATGATTTTTTTAATTTTGGAATCTGGGCTTCAAAGGGTTAAGATACTGGTATTTCGTTGATGAGACGGTTAAAATTTCTAATAACTCTTAATGCTTTCACCGATAAATCCCTGATAACATAAATTCTTTACGATATTAAACTTAGTTTGTTGAATAATTTGAAATTAATTTGACTGGAAGTCGTTGCTGCCTAAGGCATCAACAGGTCCCAGTCAAATTAATTTCAAAAAATTCAACAATTTTCCTGTAGGGAATTCATCTGTGAAAGGTTTAAAATTCCAGTATCTCCATTTCAAGATATATATACAGAAAAGCTTTTGAATATTTTGTAACTAATTTCCAACAGTTCCCGGTCAAATTAGTTTCAAAATATTCAAAAGAATATTCCTTAATTCAAAAGTAATTTGTCTGTTTTGGTCCGTACAGTTTAAAGGGTTATTTTTGCAAAGATTATAGTATATGAGTGTCTATTATGAATGTTAGACATGACAAGCTTACCGTGACGGGCTTGTCATGGTCCCACTCATGCAGCATCTCAGAAGTTTTACTCTCTATCACTTTGTCTTCCGATACAATCTTCATCTGTAGACTCGCCACTTGTGTCTGAATGGAGCCATCTTTACGCTTGATGATGTCATTAAAGGCGCCCCATTCCCCCTCAATGTTATCACTATACAGCCAGTTGGATGGGAACTGATATCTCTGCCTCTCTAAAATTAGTTGACCCTCTTTGTACACCTGCCAATAATAATAATAATAATAATAATAATAAATAAATAATTTATATTTTTGTTTCGTGACTTGCTGTATTTTACACCGAGATTACACTGTACGGCCATTATTGTAAGGGGGGATGTAATTTTGATTGATATATTATGAAACTGTGTAAATTACATCATTAACCCCATCGCTGATGAATTCACTATCTCATTTTCGAGGCAGCCATACAGGATAACTCACGAATATTTTAAAATTCAATTTGATTGGAAGCAATTGCTGCTTAGGCGGCCACGGCTTTCGGGCAAATTAATTTCAAAATATTCAATATAATAGGTTTTATATCATAAAGAATACACTTTTTCCAGGCTTGATTGGTGAAAGGGTTAATGCAAATTTGGTGTATATCACGTTCACTCCGAAATGACAAGGATTCCAGGAACCTTAATAATTATTTTACAAAGAAGAGCAAAGATTCAAGCGGTCACGAGATACCTCGACTTGTTGTTGCCACGACTTCATTTTGCGCTTGAGAGACTGGACAAATGTGATGAGACTGACAGCTTCCGATGTGTTAGCGGTGTCGATAGACTGCTGCTCGAGATCGGTGCGAGACTGAAATGTAAAATATCCATCATAATAAATGAGAAATGTGTGCAACAGGTTTAGTTTGGTCGCAATATGCTATGCTATGGCCATACCAAACTCAACAGAAACTTGACTTTTGACCTAGACAATTAAATCAAAAGCAGTCATCTCCACAAATATAATATGTTTAACCCTTTAACACTCATATGAGCCAAGAATAGCTTCTGCAGTAGTCTTGAGAAATGTCCATTTGCAGACCAAGAGAAGACTATTTCTGAACATTTACCACTGGAATGACTGGGTGGATAACCAAGCCAGTCATTCCAGTGGTAAATTTTCAAAAATAGTCTTCTCTTGGTCTGCAAATGGACATTTTCTGAGAAAAATTAAATTTTCTTGAACAAAATCTTGGGTTAAAGAGTTAAGAGGTTTCATAGCGATTGCATGGATCAGAAACTAACTCCTGTACCAATGTACCAAGTACATGATCTCGACCTCTAACCATGACTACAAAATCAGTAGCTAAATGTAAAAGCTTAATCTTGAGGTAACTAAGATTTGTTTCATGGTCATAGCAAGACTGGCCTTTAACTTTATAACCTGAATATCATTGTGTCGATTCATAGCAGCATAGGCCACGTATCCAAACTAAGTAACAATAACGCAATCCAATTCTGAAATATAAGATAGGATGTTTTGCCTTTACAGTTTTATTGACGCGACAATTGTCACCGCCTTCGCTGATTTAATTTTTCTATTTCACGTCCCCATGACCTTGAGCAATGACTATAACACAACAGAATACTTCAGATCCCATGATCAATTTTGTGAATGGATATACACGAGAAGTTACTATTCTGTAGAGGGATGGAGGAGGGTGTTCTGGAAGGTGTCATTAATGTAGCGACTTGGTATAGGTGTCAGTCATTCATGAATCTGGTTACCTTAGAAACATTAGCATGGAACTCCGTCATCTCATTGCTAAGAAGTCCACCAAACTTGGACAGGACTTCCTTATGCAGGCTGTCATACTTCAGTGACACCTTAGACTGTACCTGTTAAACACAAATACACACTGTATATTAAAACTTGCTCTATATGACAATGATTCTACAGTACAGCTCAGTAGTACGTTTCAACATGAAATAAAACATACTATTAAATATTTTGAACATACATGTAATTGATTGGAAGACATTAAAGCAAAATATCCAACTAAATATTTCTTACATCGTATACAAAACTGTACATATTAACGTATATATTAGCTGGACATCTGTACTGGATAATGCCTACGTCAGTGAAATTTAAGGTTTCTAATTTCCATTCCCTGTCTATATGATGTGGTATTAATTTTGGAAACAATTCTGCTGAGATGTTGCTGTCAAAGACAACAACAGCTTTTAGTAAAATTGTTTCCAAAACACGCACTAGCCATTCTTCCATAGAGCTTGTAACAAGCATCCATTGGACATCAGCATGGGCAAAAAACTAAAATATTAATTGCTTTATATTTGTGGCAACTCTCATCTAGTGTATACCTGTAGGTCAGTCAGTCGGTCGGTCTATCAAATGTTTGACACTTCTGACAAGACTAAATGTCGCAACAATAGAGCATATAACGCTTGTAAACCACTGGATATTGTAAAATACAAGTTAACACTCACAGCCCTGTAATCGTAATATCTGTACTCAGTATTTACACACTGTTTTGTACGTCTTTGTTGCTTAGGAATACCGTTAATTAGATATTACAGATACTGATGCCATCTTTAGCTCATTCACTCTCATAATCATAAATTACATCTGAAATATTTATAATTCATCCTCACCTTTCCAAACTGTATCACTACTGGTCCAATTTCCCTTTGAGTTTCCGAAGTGTCGAATGTTTTACGCGATAATCTGTTAACAAACCACGTCATTTATTTATTTATATAAGACCAAAATTGCATGAAGTAACATCAATTCACAAATACAAAGGACCTTTCCATGGTATCCAGCTATCAATCTGATGTCATATGATGTCATAATCCGCTAAGAGGCATGTAGGATGACGTCATAATCATTACGTCATAACTGATTCCATTAAGCCTGTCTTTAAAGCTTTTAAGCTTGTACGAATTGTATGTTTTTGTGATTTAAGAAACACGCTGTTGAATATTTTGAAACTAATTTGACTGGGCGCTGTTGCTGTCATAGGCAGCAACAGCACCCAGTCAAATTAGTTTCAAAATATTCAACTGCTTACCTGTATAATTTTCTGGAAATTGAGTCAGGGAATTCAGAGATTGGTCGATCCCAACACGAGCAAGGTGTGGCTGGAGCTTAGCTAGAGATGGGCGGGGCATAGTTAAAAATGAAAAGGTCACTAGCATAACAAGATCACAAAGCATGGGCTAAAATGCACAGTGAGACAGACACAACATTAACAATTTAACACTCCAATTTGTTCAAGAAAATTTAAATTTTCTCATAGAAAATGTCCATTTGCAGACCAAGAGAAGACTATTTTTTTTTAATTTACCACTGGAGTTATTGGCTCGGTTATCGAGTCAATCATTCCAGTGGTAAATTAAAAAAAAGTAGTCTTCTCTTGGTCTGCAAATGGACATTTCTCAAGACCATTGCAGAAGCCGTTTTTGGCTGATATGCGTGTTAAAGGGGTAACAAGATGCATTTGTGCACTAAATTGATGACGACCGTGTATTTTTAACCCTTTAACACTTATATCAGACAAAAGACTTCTACAGTGGTCTTCAGAAATGTTCATTTGCAGACCAAGAGAAGACTATTTTTGAACCAGTCATTCCAATGGCAAAATTTCAAAAATAGTTTTCTCTTGGTCTGCAAATGGACATTTTCTATGAGAAATTAAATTTCCCTGACCAAATATGAGGGTTAAAGCGTTAATGACCTTAATGTTTATCTTGTATTTCAGCATAGATAATCATGTGTCCAAGCTTAGTTAGAAAAACATGAAGCCATCAGGATACATTGGTCAAGATGAGAAGCTAAGCGGAAATTTGCGTACACTTTACAAGGTCACACAAATATTAAAATTGATGCAATATGACCGTGCCGATAATCATGTGTCAAAGCTTAGTTCTAACTAAATTAGCAAGGTATGAAACATGAGGCGGAATGCGCATCTCTTGCGCAAAAACTTAACAATGATGTCAAATTACTTTCTGCATTACAGCATTACAATTATAAACATAATTTTATTTGGCAAATTCTCCACTAATTACACACAAGAATTCTGCAGAATTAAATGTCTCGTCTATGTCCTGTTTGTCACAGTGACATTGACCTTTGGCCTTGTGACCTCCATGTTATCATGCTACTGCATACGTAGCCATGTATTCAAGTTTAGTTCCAATAAGATTTACCAATCCTGAAATATAAATGATTTACTGAATGGAAAAACTTAAGGTTGAAAAAGCAGAGGTCAAATAGCAATATTAGAATGACTTTGACCTTTGATCTGGTGACCTCCATGTCCCCATCCTGTATCCTCTTGGCATAAGCAACCATGTACACAAGTTGTGTTCCATTAGGATTAAGCAATCCCAAACTATAACATAAGCCTAAAAACTTAACATTGAAAAATAAAGTTTTGTAGAGGTCAGAATGACCTTGACCTTCGACATTGTGACTTCAGTATCATCATGCTGCTTCCTAACATTATAGGTAACCATGTATCCAAGTTTAGTTGCAATAGGCTTAACCAATCCTGAAATATAAGCTGAAAAGTTTTGCCAAACGCAAAAACTTAATGTTAAAAAAGCAGTTCTGTATTAAGGTCACAATGAACTTGACCTTGTGACCCCAACATCATCATGCTGCTTCCTATCATGATAGGTAACCATGTATCCAAGTTTAGTTGCAATAAGCTTAACCAATCCTGAAATATAAGCTGAAGAGTTTTCCTAAACGCAAAAACTTAATGTTGAAAAAGCAGAGTTCTGTATCAAGGTGACCTTGACCTTTAACCTTGTGACCCCAACATCATCATGCGGTTTCCTAACATTATAGATAACCATGTATCCAAGTTTAGTTGCAATAGGCTTAACCAATCCTGAAATATAAGCTGGAAAAGTTTGCTAAACGCAGAACCTTAATGTTGACGCCACCACCATCGGAAAAGTGATACCGGTCTCGCTTTCTGCTTCGCAGGCGAGACAAAAACTGTCATTATGAGCACTGTATGTGATGACTAGGGAGGTGATCTCTTAATACATGTCAGCTGTCATAAAGAAATGTCATAAGACAGACATGTGTTGTTTTTACCACCAGTCTTAAAGAACCACCAGCTTGTCGCCACAAAACACACATGGTCTCTCAAATAGTTACAACAATAAATATTAGTAGTATTTGGAGAATTAATGAGCGCTATGTCTTACTTGATCTGCTCAAGGGTACTCATCCACTTTTTGATGTCATTGCTAAGTCGGTTATACAGCATATCTGAGTTTAGATCCCACAGCTTCTGGTATTGGAACCACGTCTGAAAAGCAGGAAGAGACCAAACTCAAATTCACAACTATTACCATAAGTCATTTATTTCAGGCAAAAAAAGATAATATAATTAAACTAAAAGTAATAGCTGCACAGAGCTACTCAATTCCTATTACATTGCCCAGATTGGATATGATGAGATGTAATCTCTAGAAGCGACTGAAAAAAATATGAACAAGAATAATAATAATATGATAAAGCGGAAAAATAAAGATCCTGAGTAATTATAATAATCCGCGAGCAGAGCTCTGCTCGCAGATAGTGACATGGACCTTTTGGAACTAAATCTGAGGTGCTTCTTCCTCTCGACAAAGGCAAGCATTACAAATTCTTATCAAATTTGTCTTTTAGTTATCATGGCAAAGAAAGGGAAATTATATTCTAAAAATAGTGAGCTATTGACACACGAAAGAATTCATTTCCTCCTTGTCACATGATCAACATACCCATAAAGCTTCAGCAACGACATACTCCATCATGGCATATGAAGTATAGAGCCACATCATTGTGTGCTCACGGAATCAATCTCGTTTAGTGTTTCTATACAAGAATCTAATGTAGCTCTAACCATCAAACCAGTTTAGGAACATTTCAATTTTCTCATAGAAAATGTCAATTTGCAGACCAAGAGAAGATTTTTTCATTTAATTTATCACTGAATCAACTGGCTCTGTTATCAAGTCATTCAAGTAGTAAATTTAAAAACAAGAATTCTGCGCAATTACATGTTTCACTTGTCTACTGTTTGTCAGTGTCCTTGACCTTTAACTTTATGATCTCAATGTTGTTATCACGCTGCTTCCTTACATTATATGTAACCATGTATCCAAGCTTATTTCCAATAGGATTAACGTGCAGAGTTCAAATAGTAATGTCAGAATGACCTTGACCGTTGACCAAGTGACCTCACTATCAGCACACATCTCCCTTATGGTATACGGAACCATGTCTCCAAGTTTAGAGTTTCTAAACGCAAAAACTTAATGTTGAGGCTGTCCCACCGTCATCGGAAGTGATACCTGTCTCGCAGGCAAGACAAAAACAGTCTTCTCTTGGTCTGCAAATGAACATTTCTACAGACCACTGTTGAAACCATTTTTGACTGATTTGTCTGTTACGGCGTTAACATCAGATTGGAAAACAATAGAGGCTATAACTCATGGGTATTTTAAATCTTTAATATACAGAGTCATGTCCATAAAACACATCTTGTGGGTTAACACTAGCATTTTAGCATTGATTCTTATATATTTACGGCAAAATCATTAACTCCACATACATTAAAATGGTTGAATATATCACTGACTCACAGAAACCAGTGTACTTATTATTTAATGTGTGCTTGCAATTCATCGAAAGGTCTGTATATAAACAAATATTATTATGACGCAATCTATTTCTTTGATGCCATCTTTTATTTTGTTTCCATTATCTTGGCGTGTAACGTTTGATGTTTTAGAGTCGATGCTTCTGCCACAAGTATTTTGTCTTTTCGGAGTTCTTTCCAACAGGATTGTTTCATAAATATAACACTTCCTTAAGTTGTTAAATCCATATGCTCGCAGGAGTTTCCAGAAAAACAACACATAATAACAAGTATATGTGACGGGGCCGGAACTTGTGTATAATGATTAGCATGTCGTAATAGTACACCAAGACAATTATATTACAACGAAATACTGAGAATTTTCAGATTTATTTTTATCTCGGTGCTATAGATTTAATGGTCAAGCAGGCCGAAACTCACATCTGCGGTCGTCATGAGAAATATCCATTTGTCAGTTGAGACCATTTTTCAAAATTTACCATGCTAAATTGTTAATACTCTTTTTCATTTGGCATACAAATAGATAATCGATAAGTAAATTTTCAAGTTTTACTCTTAAATCTTTAAGCAGATTATCTACCTATTACTTAATCTCTTTATTCAAAGACTGATCCTATCACTCCCACAACAGCCTCATGATTGAATAGTGAACAAGCATTCTGTAAGTATTGCTTTGCAATACATGTCTCCTACCTGGTGATATAAATCTGTAGAGATTGACAGTCAAAAAATCCATTAAAAATTGACAGAAGCAGCTGAAACTCGAACTTGATCTGTAACTTCACATAACATAGCAATAAACCAAGCTTCAGTTATATATGGTGAAGGAGAAGGAAAGCCTTGAAAGCTGATATGTTTGTATTTCATAAGTCGAAAGGGGACATAACTCCATCAAAAAATGACGCAAATGCCTGAAACGCGAACTTGGTCTGTAATTTCTCATAATAAAGTAATGCACCAATTCTCAGTTGAATATCTTGAGACTGCGAGAAAAATGGCGGAAAACTAATATTTTTCGTATTTCATAAGTCGAAAGGGGGCAATAACTCCATGAAAAACTGACGAAAATGTCTGAAAGTCGAATTTACTCTGTAACTCCTTATACTAAAGCGATGTACCAATTTTTCTTTAGATATTTTGAAGGATTGCGAAAAAAGTGCGGAAAGCTAATATTTTTCGTCGAAAGCGGCCATAACTCCATAAACAAGAGGCCCAAGGGGCCTGTGTTTGGGCCCGTGTTGCTCACCTGGAGCACAATCAATTTTTGTCAATATTGTTGGTGGGTGGTTTAGCAGTCTTTTAAATGAGTTTGTTTTTGGGGGGAAAATGATCCAAAATGGCCACCAAACCGTTTATCCGACAGTTTCGAAAATTGTAAATTTGAGATCACAATACCCAAAAACCTATATAAAACCAATTTCGGTCTCAAAATCCATCAAATAAAAAAATCTAATATGGTCGCCAAACATGCTATATTTTGATAGGCCCAGGGCGGGCATGTTTTTTGACGGGTCAACTTTTCTTGAACAAACTTTACTGGCCCTTAGTCCCTAATCATATCTGCCAAATATCAGCCTGATCCCTTCAGCGGTTCTGGAGAAGTTATTTTCACTAAAACTAGGTCAACCAAGATGGCTGCCAAACTATTTGACCAATTAAGTTCCCTTGAACAAATTTGGTTGAGCTCATGCCCTAGATCATATTTCATGAGGTTCCCTTCAATCCCTCAAGCGGTTTCGGAGATTTTTAAAGACGTTTCTAAAAATCAGCCAAAATCCAAGATGGACGATTGGCTTCATTTGAACAATGGATCCCTATGCCCTAAGGATGCTTCCTGCCAAATATAATTGAAATTGGCCCAGCGGTTCTTGAGAAGAAGTCATTTAAAGGAAAAGTTGACGGACGGACGACGGACACACCTTCAGGCCAGGTGAGCTAAAAATTGACGCATACGTCTGAAACTCCAACTAGGTCTGTAACTTCTAATAACAAAGCAATGTAGCAGTTCTCAGTATAAAATCTTGAAAGACTGCGAAAAAATGCGGAAAACTAACATTTTTCGTATTTCATACGTCAAAAGGGAGCATAACTCCATGAAAAATTGATGAAAATATCTGAAACTCGAACTTGCTCTGCAACCCCTTATACTAAAGCGATGCACCGATTTTTCCTTAAATACCTTGAAGGAGTGCGGAAAGCTGATATTTTTCATATTTCCTAAGTCGAAAGAGGGCATAACTCCATCAAAAATTTACGTATACGCCTGAAACTCGAACTTGGTCTGTAACTTCTCATAACAAAGCAATGTAGCAATTCTCAGTATAATATCTTGAAAGACTGCGGGAAAAAAAGTGCGGAAAACTAATATTTTTCATATTTCATAAGTCGAAAGGGGGCATAACTCCATGAAAGATTTACGAAAATGTCTGAAACTAGAACTTTCTCTGTAACTCCTTATACTAAAGCGATGCACCGATTTTCGCTTAAATAGCTTGAAGGAGTGCGAAAAAGTGCGGAAAGCTGATATTTTTCGCATTTCTTAAGTCAAAATGGGGCATAACTCCATAAAAAATTGACGGATACGCCTGAAACTCGAACTTGGTCCGTAACTTGTCCTAACAAAGCAATATACCAATTCTCAGTTGAATACCTTGAAGGACTGCGAAAAAAAAAAGTGCGGGGAAACCAATTGCGACATACAGACGGATGGATAGACAGACGGAGTGCAAACATATAGTTCCCCACCCCCCACCCCACCCCGGTTTTACCAGTAGGGGACTAATAAAGACATACCCCAACATAAGTGGACATTTCCTTGATTACATCTCCGATAGCGCTATATGCTTCATCCAAGATGACCTGTCCACTGGGCAGTTTACTCAGTACAGAGCGGTATGTAGTGTCCATATCAGCCTCATTACTTGAACCAACCTGTAACAAATACACAGTTAAAATCTTATTTTACTATACTAAAGTAAAAATTGCACAAAATTTGCTCGATTGTTAGGACCGGGATCCTGTATGCACTCAAGAATATGAGAAAAAGATATCAGAAAGACAGGACGATTGACTGTGGGAAGAGGGAAGGTGGAAGGGCGTGTAGGAATCGAAGGCGATAGATGACAGTGAGGGAGGGAGGGGAAGAAGGGGAGAGAGGCAGGGAGGTTGGCTAGCGGCCCGACCGACAGACAGACAGACAGACAGACAGAGTAGATTTCCGTACCTGATATCGTGAATGTTGAATACGTTCAAGGTTTGTGATGACAGCCTCCCATGCAAACAGTTCCTGCATGATGTTGTATCTGGCATCCTCTATTGGTGGATTGAGGAAGATCTGCTGATTCATGATGCGTAGTTCATGCATCAAGGTCTACAAAGAGAGTAATCCCTAAATGTTATCATGACAATAGTCTAAACAAGAGGGCCAAAGGTCTGTGCACTGCTCACCTGGATGAGAGGTATTTGAACAAAGATTGGAATCTTAAAGTTCAGCAAGGTCAGAACACCCTAGGCTTTGTCAAGCAAAGTTTCGTTAAATTTGAACAACCTGTTAAATGCCAGTGGCCTAAATGATGTACTGGAAACACTAGAAATGTAAAATGACCAGCGAGCAATTGACCAATCATATTTCTGCAAGGTCCCTCCAGACAACTTTGGTTGAAATTGACCCAGAGGTTAATGAGAATTAGTCTTAAAATGATTTACTGGGCATATATGATAGCTTTCTGTATAGAACATCTGAGGCGGATCAAACTAGAGTCCTTCAAGTACATTTTTGTTTTTTAAATTGGTCCCGTCGTTGATGGGAAATAACCTTGTAAGTAACTTCCTGAAAATTGTTAAATTCCAAGATGCTAGCCATAAAAAATTTGACTAATCAAATTTCTGTAGAGAAATTCTGAAGAGTAGAGCCAGCCAAGTTTGAATCAAAATCTGCCAAGCGGGCAATAAGGAATTTTTCAAACAATTTCCCAGACATTTTCAGAAATCCAAGGAGGACTCAAAGGTGCATGCGATTTGATTTTGTCACTTGTGGTCACCTTGGATTTTCCAGAAAATCACTTAAAAAATTACTCGTTACCCAATGGACAGAGTTTAATTAAACTTGGCTGGAACAACCCCCAGCTTTCTTGAAAATCCAAGATGGTCACCACATGGCCAATCAAATCACATTTGGGTCCTTCTAGCCAAGTTTGATTAAAATTAGACTAGAAGTTAATGAGTAGTCTTTCAAAGAAAAAGATCACAGATGATGGACAGATGGGCGAGGGACAGAGGGATGATGGATGCTTACTATGTTATAAAATTCAGTAATTAGCCTTATAGGCGAGCCAATGAAAGCAGCAGCAGTGAGTTTCAGCCAAATTAGGCAATTAAAAGAGGTGTACCATGGAGGTGGATAGAGGAAAGCAGTAACAATGCAAACACTATGAACCGTCCTTTCAAAATGGCGAATATAGGCCCCGATCTTAACCCATTCAAGAAACTTCAAAAAATATTTTGTTGAACATTTGACAATAATTTCAAAATATTCATTATTTCACGTCATACCCTCAAAGATTAAGTAACATCCTTGACCGACAAATTGGATTATGACAGCATATATATGAGTGATAGCCGGAATTATTGTGCAATAGGCTTGAGAAACATATTGGATTATGACGTCTGATTATGATGTCATATACATGAATGTTTGGATTATATACTTGACTGATTAGATTCCTCTGATTATCACACTACGTATCCTTCAAGTGATTATGATGACATATACAAATTTAACAATTGTACTGTTGAATATTTTGAAACTAATTTGGTCGAGTGTTCTGTTGAATATTTTGAAAATAATTTGGCACGGTATTGTTATTGTCTAGAATTGTATTGTGTTACTATAATTGTACAGACTCTACTGCACCTTGCATTACATTGCATTAATCATTAATTTGCAAGTAAACCATCTTCTTGTTATTTGTTTATGATATGTGGAAATTAAAGGCCGCAGTCTACCCTAACAAACAAATACCCCAGAATAAAATACTAATCAAACAAGAGGCCCAAGGGACCTGTATCGCTCAGCTGGACCACAGGCATTTCAACTAGAATGTTATTTCAACTAGAATGTTCATTAACAATAAGTAGAACTCTAATGAGTTGAGCAGACTTGTAACAAGAAAACAGATGCCATGTTTCTTTATGTATCAACTTCTCTTGAACAAACTTTAATGGCCCTTAGTCATCAATATTATCTCCCAAATTTCGGCCCGATCACTTCAGGAGTTCTGGAGGTCGTTTTCTCGAAAACTAGGTCATCCAAGATTGGTCGAATTATCATTCGGCCAATCAAGTTCACAAGTGAAAAAATTTGGTTCAGCACTTGCACTAGATATTTCATGAGTTTTGAATCGATCCCGTGGATCAGTTTCAGAGATTTTTAAAGAAATTTCAAAAAATCTGCCAAAATCCAAGATGGCCACCGGCTCAATTGGCCGATCGGCTTCGTTTGAACAAACTTGAATCTCTTTGCCCTAAGGATGCTTCCTGCCAAATATAATTGAAATTGTCCCAGTAGTTATTGAGAAGACATTTTAAATTTCCCCTTGCTTTAGTATGGGAGCTTTTGGCAGGAAAATGATCCAAAATGGCTGCCAAAACGTTTATCTGACCATTTCGAAAATTGCAATTTGAGATCAGAATACCCAAAAACACATAAAACCAATTTCGGCCTCAAAATTCATCAAATAAAAAAATCCAATATGGCCACCAAATACGCTATATTTTGATTGGCCCACAGCGGCCATATTTTTTGGCAGTTCAACATCCCTTGAACAGCTTTAATGGCCCTTAGTCCCCAATCATATCTTCCAAATTACGACCCTATCCGTTCAGCGGTTCTGGAGGAGTCGTTTTCGCTAAAAATAGGTCAACTAAGATGGCCGCCGAACCATTTGCCCAATCAAGTTCCTTTGAACAAACTTGGTTCAGCTCTTGCCCTAGATCATATTTCATGAGTTTTGCATCAATCCCAGCCCACCACATCCACCCCTTTTAAACTTTTCCTAAAATGGGCCGAAATCCAAGATGGCCACCAGCCAAATTGGCCGATCGGCTCCATTTAAACAAACTTGGATCGCTATGCCCTAAGGATGCTTCCTGCCAGATATAATTGAAATCGGCCCAGTGGTTCTTGAGAAGCCATTTAAAGGAAAAGTTGACGGATGGACGATGAACACGCGACAGACCGTCGCCATGGCATAAGCTCACTTGGCCTTTCAAGCCAGATGACCTAAAAAATAATCATGATTTTTTATTATATCGTACATGTCATTGTACACTAGGGTGGCGGAACCTGAACAAAGCTTTAGTCAACACAAATAACTATGTAACAGGGAATATTTTAAATAGTTCGACCGCTAGTATTGATAATATCTGAAGACCTACAAACTTTACTTCGAACGAGAATTGCTAACATAACACTAAAAGAATGGAAATTGGTATTGATAACTACTAAAACCGCCTCCAGTCTAATTGCCAGATAGTAATAGGCATTCAGAAATGCTATTATAAACAATTAGAGTACTAATTCCGAACACAAATATCGACACAATCTGGCAAGACTAGACCCAGACCACACAATGTAAGTGATCAACAGAAAATGATTCAAAGTGGAATCATACGTGCGAGATTTGCTTGAATGCTCGAGAACTAAAATGCGGGAGATCGCCTCTTATGTAGACAACAAAATAACGCTTTTGCGATTGGAGCCGCATGATATTTTCTCTCGAGATTTCATATATGAACGGGGGTTTGAGACAGGGAAGACAGTGTTAAACATCGAGTTATAGTTAGGAACATTTTTTACAATACGGTACATCAGAAATGTGACTTTATAGTTTCGTTAATACTCAGCAATACTCGGTAATATCCGTGGATTGGAATTCTCTGAGCACGGATGACGTAATGGCTTAAGACATGGAAGAGGAGTGAGCATTTGGTAACAAGGGAGCGTCCGATCAACCCGAGGAAGGGATACCTCATTAACGTGCAAGTAAGTTACCATGAATGTTTTATCAGGCAGATCGCATTGATCATAACAATTCCTGTTATCAAACGGGTACCCATTTCACTGCATTACTTGGGTCGAATTTAAAGTACAATACTTAGTTACCATCACGCAATGATAATATATAGCGATATCCGAGTTCTGAGTCCTGGATATTTATATCCTAGTACTCGTTCTAAAAATTGTTGATACCTCTTAATTTGATTTAACCCGAGCGGATTACCAATATCATTTGAGTTATATTTTTTTCACGACGACATTTTATATCAAATTTTGGATTAGTTTTGACGAAATAAACAGCCTTTATTAAAGGATACACAATATTTAGGTGGACCCATTTAATAATTTCACTTCCGCGATAGTTGTTGGAAGGTATGTTAAACATAGTCGCAAGGCAGCAATAATTTGTACCAGCAAATTGTTCAATTTTCGTGTTAGTGTCTATCAGTTTTAACCATTGAACACCTCTTGTCCTAATAGAATCCTAGGCTACTAATAGACGATGAATTTTACTTTACATTTTGAAAAAATCTATCGTGGAGATTGAAAACCTTCGATTATTCGATTATTTAGTTTTGTAATCGTCCACGATCATATTTTAAAGAACGCAGAGGCAAAGGCCAGAAGAAAGCTAAACATCATGAGGAAGCTGGCAGGAACAAAGTGGGGTGCCAATGGAAGGATCCTCAAAACCATCTACCTAGGTGCCGTACGACCACACCTTGAATATGGATCCAGCTCATGGATGACAGCAGCTAAATCTCATCAACAGAACCTTGACAGAGTACAAAACCAGGCACTGCGCATCATCACTGGTGGAATGAGATCAACACCAATAGAAAAATGGAGCAGACAGCAGGCATCCCCCCCACTTAGCAAAGGAAGGGAATGCAAAGCACTGATCCAAGCTGCAAAGTTCAAATCGTTCAACAACCACCCGATGAAGATCAGGCAAGCACAGCTGTCATCAGGAAGACTTAAAAGATCAAGTTTTGTGAAAGAGACAAAAGCACTTCAAAGGAAACACCAAGAAATGTTGCCAGCACAAATAGAAGAACCAAACCACACCCTTGATCCTCCACCCTGGGAAAACAAACTAGAGAGCATAGCTATTCGCAACACAGTACCTCATCTCACAACCAAAGATGAACACAGCGATGTGAGCAAGAAGGCCCTGACCCTAGCCATGCTGGAAGAAATGTACCCTCAGGAGACATGGATAATTATCTACACAGATGGATCAGCCAAAGATGCAATTAGGAGCGGAGGTACCGGACTGCACATACAGTATCCAAACGGACAACATGAGTCAGCTGCAATACCGACAGGCAAACACTGCACAAACTACAGAGCTGAAGTTGAAGCACTGGTTCATGCAGCTAATACCATCAGCAGAACAGCAGACCCTATTGCACAGATTGTCTTTTATCTGATGCCCGCTCCGTCCTTGAGGCTATCACCAAAGGTAAGCTGCCACAACTTGAAGAAGCACTACAAACCATCAAATGCTTTCGGATAGCACTGCAGTGGATCCCCTCACACTGTGGCATCCAAGGAAATGAGGAAGCAGACAAGATGGCAAAGGTGGGTGCAGAAGAGAATCAGACAGAAAACATGGTTACTCACACAGAGATGAAGACTATCATCAAGTCGCTCTATAGAACACCTCAATCAGAAGATGCCTACCATTTTTCGTCTTAGAACTGGACACAACAGACTAAACCAACACATGTACAGGCGGTTCCACCTTACGACATCGCCCGCTTGTCCTTGTGGAGAAGCAGAACAGACCACAGAGCACATACTTCAATGTTGCAGTACGTATCAGCTGCTGAAAGAAGAGATCTAGCCTTTGTCAACCTCTTTTCTTGAAAAGCTGTATGGGCCTGTGGAAGAACTGCAGAAAACCACAGATTTCATCTTGAGAATGGCTCTCCAAGTGTGATACCAGCGATCGAAAAGAAGAAGAAAATATTTTAAAGAATAATCGCGATTAATCGAATAAGTGTGCAAACCTATAAAGAACCACCAACCATTGGTTGCAAAATGCAAATGGCAAGAATATTTCATCAAAGATTCAATTGGTTGAAAAACACAAATGGCAAGAATATTTGATCATAGATTCAATGTTATAACTCACCTTGATGACTGGTTCACCTCCTGGTTTGTGTTTCTGTTGCGGCGTGTCAGTGTCCATGCTATGATCAACAGTATCTTGTTGTCCATGTAAACACTGAGTCCAGGCCTTCAGACCAGCCTCCAAACGCAAGGCAAGTTTGATTTCAACCTAGAACAAGACATCACGTGTCAATAGAGAAATAACACATGTAAGGTCAAATGCAAATATATTTTTACGCCTACTCCACCGCCACACTTTTAACTCTTAGTACTGATGTCAAAATTTTGAATTTTCAAATTAAATTAAAAGATGAACTAGTGTTCATTTTTAAACAAATTTGGTGGAATGGTGCTGTTTCTTTGCTACTGGTAGCGTAAAAAAATTGAATGTTGACATCAGAGTGGTAAGGATTAACCATTAGGGACTCAAGATGGCCAAAATGGGCTATTGGCTTTTTTGGCTTTTGTAGTGGTCAGGAGAAATAAGAAAATTTACCAAATTTATTTTTCACGAGTGAGATGACATACTTACCTCTCTAACACTCTTGATATACTAGTATATCGCCTCTAAATTCAATAATATTCAGAATTATAAAAAGTTAGGTGCCCTTAGTGGGAAGGGGCGTGTACACAGTCATGCACATAACAGAACACACCTACTGCACATGCGCATACTGGTACTTCCGTTACTAAATATTGGCTGACATAGAAGCAACTATTCAAATAACCAAAGGACCAGGCCTCCATGGGGTGGAGGCCGGGATCCTGTTAGGGAGGTAAGTATGTCATCTCACTTATGAAAAAGAAATTTGGTAAATTTTCTTATTTCACTTATTTCACATCATGAGAACATACTTACCTCCCTAACACTCTTGATAAAAGCCAGAATTTGAAAGTAAATTTGGTGGGAGGGAGGCAAGGTCCTGAAAACGAGCACGCCCTCGAAGAGACTAGCACTTTGAATTTTCAAGAGATTTAAAACATCTGAAATTGTGTCTGAAAACACAACCAGGAATAGAATTTTGCATCGGATAATCGACCGATGAAGAGAAATTGATCACAAGGCAAATGCGCTCCCCCACCCCCTTAGGAAAAAACGCTGCTCTAAATGACTAGCACGTTCTCTAATACTTGATGAAAAGTATTAGTAGACATTGGAAAAAGAATAATTGCTTCATTTTCAAAAAAGTCTCTGAAAGAACCACAATTAAGAGACATTGACCATCATGGTGATGACATCATCACCAAGACAAAAAACAAAAAAACGGTCACATATACTGACCTCTGATGTCTTGGGCGTGGAAATCATCTCTTCCCCCACCGGATGAAGAGAATGATGCCAGGCAATAGTAGGGATACCCTACCAACAAATGTGATATTTGTAAATAGCAGAGGAGGAAAACTAATTACAAATATATACCTCAACATTTTTTATTTTCTGATGACTGAGACGGCGAGCGGGTTAGAAGTGTCACAGAGGTAATGGTCGGTAAAACTTGATTCAGAGTGCTACTGGGCTACTGACATAATGTCTTCAATAGAAACACTATTAAATAATGCCATGGAAGATACCACACCACAGACACTATGAGCCACGGCTCTATCTACTTGTTTTCCAGTGGCTGTCTTATGACAGAATTGAATGCACTCTACTATCCATCTGGAAATAGTGTCTCTTGACGCCCTACCATGGGGTTCAATATATGACAACCATAGAGAGCATGGGTCCGAGTTCTTCTCTTGTACTTATTTAAAGCACGGACAGGACACCATGATTTAGCACCAGGATCATATCTGGTCAAGGCAGGTAAAATAATAGCTTGACCCGGATATTTTAAAGATCGATTCTTAGCCAAGAAATTCAATCTCGGTTAGAAGCTTAAGGCCTTCACCTGTAACCATATAACGGTCAGGCTCAGCAGACAAGGCATGAATTTCACTTCGGCGTCTGGCTGATGCTGCCGCAACTAAAAATACAGCTTTAAGTGTCAATAATTTTATAGAAATAGCACTAAGTGGTTCAAAAGGTTTATCACTCAAAACTTGAAGAACCAGAGAAAGACTCCGTGACAGTGTCAGTGGAGGATTTCTCGGTCAGAGATCGCCCATACCTTTGATAAGAGTATTTAAAACACATACTTCATCACTTCCCCTCTTTGCCAAGCAAGGGATAACAGTCATTAATGCCGATTTATATCCAGCAATAGAATTAGGCTCAAGACTATAGGCATCATACAGGTGACGGAGAAAATCAGCTCAACCTGAATAGATGCATCCATTAGATTGATACATCTCTGAGCACCATTCTGCAAATCTGTTGATTTTATAATTATATTCTCTGGAGGTTGACCCCCTTCTGGCTCTGGCCATGAAATTGGCTGCTTGCTCAGAAAAGCCCTCCTTAATCGCGGATCTTTTGACAACATCCATGCAGTCAATTGAAACATTGACGGATTGTTGTGAAGGGTCTTGCCCTGGAAGATAATATTGTGCATCCATGATCGGCTTGGCCAATTCGGGGTGATCAAAAGTACTTGGGACTCCTCCTGCTTGATCTTCTGAAGAATCCTTGGAATCAGGATTGTTGGAGAGTATGCGTATGCATACATTCCCTTCCAACTGATAGCTAGTGCATCTATTGCGATAGCGCTTGGATCTGGAATCGGAGAAACGTACGTCGTCATCTTCGCATTCTTCTTCATTACGAATAAATCTATGTTGGGTTTTCCCCAATTACTGAACAGATGATCCGCCACACATTGATTTAGTTGCCATACCATAGGCAGAATGCTCATCCTTCGGCTCAATGAGTCTGCTAACAGATTCAGCCTTCCCGGAATATGAGACTGGGTGAGTGGGTGACTTCGTTCCGCCCTGGCGGTTTATGTAATTCACTACTGTTGAGTTGTCTGAACGTATCAACACAAACTTTCCCTCCACTTCTTTTAAGAAGTGTTCCAGGCCTAGAATTACAGCCCGCAATTCCAGCATGTTGATATGCTCCTTTGACTGATCCAGATTCCAAAGCCCTGATATTGTGGCTTCTTCCAGGCAAGCTCCCTATTCCTCCATCGATACATCCATAAACATCTTCTCTCCATCCACCAATGAAGGTGATGAATGAGAGGATCCCACACTTGAATGTGCTGCCTGAGGAATGACCGGTTTCATTGAAACCATCAGACCTAGCATTCTCAGATAGACTCGTGCTAGAATATAATGACTGCTGCAAATGAATTGAATGCACGAGAGGAGATTCTCCACTCTCTCCTGGGATGGATAAACATATCCTATCTCCAGATCGAAGAACATACCCAGGTAAACAAACTTCTGGGATGGAGTCAGCTCTGATTTCTGAAAGTTGATTATCCAGCCTAAATGTGTGTGTTTTCAAAACTATCTCCAGATTTGCTGTCAAACTTTCTGGATTGTGTGCTTTTAGCAACCAGTCTATATAAGTGTGGACTGCTATACTTCTCCTGCGGAGGTATGCCGTGATAGCAAGGACCACTCGAGTGAAAGCCCTCAGAGCCGTCGAGATGCCGAATGAGAGAACTTTGAATTTCCATTGGCGTCCCTGAAAAGCAAATCTCAGGAACCGACGAAAACTCCTTGCAATGGGAATGTGGAAATAAGGGTCCTTTAGGTCTATCGACGCTGTCCACATCCCCTTCTCTAACCCCAACAACACCGATTTTATTGCTTCCATTTTGAAACCAGGTGTGTCTATAAATTTGTTTAGAGGTTTGAGGTTGAGAATTGGTCTCCACCACCCTCACCTCCCCCCCACCCCCCGGTGTTCTTTGTCACAAGAAACACGGTTGAATAGAAGCCCGGGCAATCTTGCGCCGGTTGAATTGCTTCTTTCAGAATTAGAGATTCTATCTCCTCTTCTATGCACAACCGCTTGTCTGGATCTCTTGGAATTTGAGTCCAGACCGGTACCAGAGACAGATGCAATGGCGGACCTTTTACCCATTCTGGACTGTATCTGTGCGAAAGCCATTGCAAGACTAAGTGGTCCTGAATTAACAGCTCCCACTCCTGAATGTGAAAAGTCAAACGACCTCCCACTGGTGCACCTAGAGTTAACGGGGTGGACATAAATTTTAGAAGTGGGTGTCTCTGGTACGTGTGACAACACCTGAGTGGTACCAGTGGTAACCGAAAAAGTTTTTAGGCCTGGTTACCATGCACCGCTCCTGGCATGCCTAGCCCAGCGACACATGCACCACGGTGCAAGGCCTGCTGCCTGGCTGGCTGCGCTTGAGGCGCTGGCTGACATACAGCAGCACGCTGTGGCGTGGCCTCTGAACACGGCCGGCCTGCTGGCCTCTGACAATGCTGGCACCGCCACAAGCGTACTGCTGTCGACCAGCCGAGGGCTGAGCACGCACATGTTCTCTACGCAACACCTCAAATTGTGCGTGCGCGCCCTCTGGTTATTCACCAAGTTCACCGTCTCTTGGAGGTGCCGACAACCCTCACCTCCAAAAAGACCAGGGCCCGCCATCGGTGCTTGCAATAAGCGCGATTTGAGCTCCTGGGACAGGCACAAGTTGTCTAAGGCAAAAGTGTGACTCGTCCTCAGTGACTTGGTGAGCGACCTAGTCAGGCAATCCAACACCAGGTTGATCCCATCCTGGATGGCTCGTTGAACTGTCACTTGACTAGGCTGTTGGTGCACCGAGGCTGCTACTACCACTGATAGCAGCTGAGACATGCGAGACAGCACACTAATCGCTGCTCGCGAGCTCTCCTCGTTGTCACGCAAAGCGGCATTAGCCGTGCGCATAGCGCCCGAGCACAGCGCTCCCGTGTCAGCACGAGAGTCTGGCGGCTGAGTGTCTTCCCCCAGAGCGACACAGTCGTCCACGCTTGGTCTGGGCGCTAGATCATACCGAGAGTACTGACTGGCAGTAATTCGGCATCGCCTAGCAACCCCATGGGGGGGGCTTCGCGAGGCAACCTTTCGGTCTGATCGACTCTTCTGCCGCAGTGAACATATCTAAGATATGCTCAGCATACGGCAGAGACTGAGCCGAGGTGGCCAACGGCTTCGCCTGTAACCACGCTTGCGTGTTACCGGCGGGCGATTCATCCACGGAGAGCTCTGGTCTACCAGCGAGGAGCCACGCGCACGCGTCAGACCAGTCTTCATCCGTGGCCACCTGCGAATTGCTGACGAGCAGCGGGCCCTCGTCATCTTCAATGGCATTCGCAAGTGGGGCCGTGGAGGAGGCTACAGACGTACCCAGCTGCCCGGGGAATGCATACGGGCTCACGAGGGCTGGCATGACATTCTCCACGGGCAGGCAGCGCTTGTGTGAGGGGCATAAAGCACACTAGCGTGGTCCGGGTCGTCTGTATGAGATTCCACGACTAAGTGTGGAATCTTGTACGGGCGGCCATCCGCTCCAAATCAGCCCACAGGCTGTATCATGAAACCTGCTCCTGAGGGAACAGAACCATAGATGCAAGCGGCCACGCTCCCCATGAAAGGAGTGTAAACGCTCGCATCCATGGCTTCATGATCATCCTGTGGGTCAAACAGGTAGTCTTCGTCATCTTCCTCGTCAGGAAAGTTAGACTCTGGGTTAGCAAGGACAGCTAACCCAGACTGACCAGGAGAATGTCAGAGGCCAGATGATGAGGTTACTCCGCGAGTGATTGTGGTCAGGCCCGCTGGTCGGGTCCCGCCTGATGCTGCTCTCGCCGCTGGATCACCAGGCGATGCGAACATCAAGCCTGGGTCCTGACAACTCTGAAAGGGGCAGATGTCTTCTCTTGTTAAGCAATAACAAAAAAAAAATTAGGGAAACCCTATTAAGAATGTTAGAAGAGAGAGAAAGATTATGACTATCTAGATATCTCTCCACATTCATAACAAAGGCTGATAATGACATTAATTTGATTTCTCTAAACTAAGATTATGACATCAAGGAAGAGGAAAAAATCTCTGGGTTGATTATGACATGAAACCTCAATCCAACAGCCCCTTCAAGGAGACATCAGAAAATGAATGCAAGAAATACCTAGAGACTGCATACATTCGTCACTTAAGAATAATATAATATTAAATTATATATCCGAGAACCCATGCACACACAAGAGAGAACACAGTGCAATAAAGCTGGCAGCAAAAATTGTTAAATATTTTCAAATAATTAGGTGCCATAACTAATAAACTCCGTTATCCTGAGCACAGGCAAGCCATCCTCTTGTGCAGAACACGTCCATCCATCCGCCGAGTCTTTACCTTATGTAGAGTCTGATGAAGGGGATGGGACAAAAGGAGGGAGATATTTATTCGTACTGTATCTCCGAATCTTAGACATATCATAATGATAAGTCAGAAAAAGAGACGTGTCAACCTCCGAGTGAAGAAGAGGAGCTCTTATCATTCATAGATGATCCTGTAGACACAAAGACACAAGGGATTAGTAGAACTAGGTGCTGGGAGAACTTAACAAGGATTAAAAAAAGCATCCGCTTTTGTTTCTACGAGAATTCTTAATACTTACCAGATGTACTATTATGATAATGCCTATTATCTAGTCTAGCTCAAAATAAACAATTAAAACTCCGCACTCTCCTGGTCCTGCCCATACTGTGTCCGGGAATTACCATAGCCGCAGGTACCGAGTCAATTCCCAATCACAGTCATTCGTCTTATATTTGCCTTGGCAAACAGCAAAAGCAGCTCAGCCTCACCTCAGTGGGGCGGCTCAGGCAGGGCCATAGTACATCTGGTAAGTATTAAGAATTCTCGTAGAAACAAAAGCGATGCTTTTTTTATTCTACTTCGAATAATACTTACCAGATGTACTATTATGATAAACTCCGGATTTTGACAGCCAGGAAATGCTGGTGGGAGGAGGTGAGACTCGAACCAGCACTCATCTACCATCCAACAGAGAAGGTTGTGAAGAGACTAGAACCATGGCATACGCTTGGGTTCTGCCATCTGACTCATAGAGTGCTAAACTTCCATGGTCTAGACCGCGCTCCCCCCCCTCTTTTGTCCGCACAAAATTCAGAGGGTTGTCAATGGGGATGCAACACCCACCAGACCCGTGTCAGCCCCAAGTCTCAGCTAGGGCAGTCCAGTAGAGTGCAAAGAAGCTACTATAACCTCTAATTTTGAAAAAACATCAGTATATCGATTAGATTTTCAAATTGGAATGAGTCTAATGTCTGTTTGAGAGGATAAGTATACTCTTGTACCAGACTATTTACCTAAGCAGTGTGGTATTTCGACTGTAAGTAAACATATTTATAGTCACTTAATTAACGTAAACACTCACCATTTTGAGTGCTTGATCTTTTCTTGATCATCACAGGAGCTCGCCCCAATCCACGGTCGTACTCAGTCATGTGCATAGCGATTGTTCAGTGTAAGTGGAAGACTTTGTGATGTGTGCGAAGTAGTGGTCGGAAGTGGCTTAGTTTAGAATCGACAAATTGGCGACGGCTACCGGATTAAGTGCGCTGGAGATGTCGCGAAGGTAGAAATCAGTGAATGACGACTCGGCATGCCATTGTGCTACAGACATCACCTCCTCTAATGAGACACCCTTATAAAGGGCCGATGATGCTGCTAGTGCTCGGACCTGATGGGCATTCGCACGATCAATCTGCTTTCCTGTAGCGATTTTGTGCGACATCTGAATAGCGTCAACTATCCAACGAGAAATAGTATCTTTCGAGGCACGTAAATGCGGAGCTTTGAGAGATAACCACAGAGATTTTGGGTCATCTCTCCACTCATCAGTACGTTTCTTATACATTTTCAGACATCTGACAGGACACCAAGCAGAAGAGTTTGGGTCATGTCTAGTTAAACTTGGCAAATTGATCGGCTGTCCTGGATATTTAAGTGACTAATTCTTTGCCAGGAAACAAAGACGTGGAAGTAGTCTTAAACCTTCACCCGTGACGACAAAACGGTCTTGTTCGGCAGAAAGCGCATGAATTTCGCTTCTCCTTCTCGCCGACGCTGCTGTAACCAAGAAAACTGATTTAATAGTTAACAGTTTAATGTCAATAGATCTAATCGGTTCAAAGGGAGCATGCCCTAAAACCTGTAGAACAATAGATAGATTCCATGCTGGGATAGGAATTGGCTGTCTAGGTCGCAGATTGCTCATTCCTTTAATAACATCATTCAAGGTGTCATTCTCCACTCCTTCAATGGCCAGACTGGGAATGACTGAAGCTAATGCAGACTTATATGCTGCTAGGGTAGAAGGTACAAGTTTGTCAACTTTGTATAAATGACAGATAAAATCTGCTACGTGTTGAACAGATGCAGAAAAGGGATTAATATCTCTTCTCTCACACCACTGTGCAAATTTGTTGATTCTATAATTATATGTCTTTGTGGTTGAAACTCTTCTGGCCGAAGCAACAAACTTCGCTGCTTGCTCAGAAAAGCCACCCTCAATTGCACGCTACTTGATAACATCCATGCAGTCAATTTGAACATTTCTGGTCTGTCGTGAAGGTACAGACCCTTGTTCTGAGAGATTAGATCTCTTCTGTCTGGAAGAGGGATTGGATTGCAGACCGGAAGGTCCAGCAGATCCGTAAACCATGATCGGCCTGGCCAACAAGGGGCGATCAGCAGTACTTGGCACATCCCCTCTCTTATCTTTGCCAGAACTTTCGGGATGAGAATTGTTGGAGGATATGCATACGCATACATTCCTTCCCAACTTATCGCCAGTGCGTCTACCGCTAGCGGGTCCGGGATCAGTGACACGTAAGTGACCATTTTTGCGTTTTGATTCATCGCAAACAGGTCGACATTTGGCTTGCCCCATTGTTTGAATAGAACCTCCGCTACCGATTGGTTGAGCTGCCATTCCATCGGACGACAAATCGTCCTTCGACTGAGAGCATCCGCTAGGATGTTCAATCTTCCTGGAATGTGTGCTGCCCGAAGAATAATATTCCTCTCTTGGCACCACAGCAAAAGGTTCCAAACCATCATACACAACTCTGGTGATCTCATCCCGCCCTGGCGGTTCAAATAAGACACCACTGTTGAGTTGTCTGTCCTTATTAGGACAATTTTGTCTTGAATTAGACTCTCGAACTTCCGAAGTGCAAATACCACCGCTAATAGTTCGAGCACATTGATATGTTTCTGCGCATTGGTCCGATCCCATTCCCCTGACACTGACTGATCGTCCAATACCGCTCCCCAACCCGTCAACGATGCATCCGTGAAGATGGACATCTGAGGTTGAGGAGGTTGTAGAGGAACACCTCGCAAGCGATTCTGTTCCGATAACCACCACTGAAGGTGGAATATCAATGGTTCTTTTACTGGTATCCTCAGAGATAACGGATCTGTTCTCTGAGACCAGAATGACATTAGATACATCTGAATTGGCCTGCGCCTGAGTGCCGCATACGGAACCACCTTCTCCAGAGATACTAGTAAACCCAGTATCCTGAGAAACTGGCGCGCCGTCAGATAGGCTCTTAGAGAAACCGACTCCAAAACTGCAATCAGGCTTTTGACTCTGCTCTCCGCCGGAAAAGCTACGCCGTCCCTGAGATTGAAAAATATTCCCAGATAAACAAACTCCTGGGATGGAGTCAGTTCTGATTTCTCTAGATTCACAATCCATCCTAGATCCTTTAATAAGGCTAGGACTACCTGAATATTGCTGCGCAGAGTGACTGGATTCCCCGCCTTTAGCAGCCAGTCGTCTATGTAAGTGTGAACAGCTATGTTTCTCCTGCGAAGTAAAGAAGTCATGGCGAGAACCACTTTGCTGAAGACCCTCGGAGCTGTGGTCAGGCCGAATGGAAGCGCATTGAATTCCCAAACATTGTCTTGGAATGCAAAGCGAAGGTATTTCTGAAAAGGAATTGACTTTGGAATATGAAAATATGCATCCTTCAGATCTATCGACACTGCCCACATGCCTTTCCTCAGCCCTGTCATTACCGCTGCTACAGTCTCCATCTGAAACTTGGGAGAAAGAATAAATTTGTTCAACGGTTTGAGATTGAGAATTGGTCTCCATCCTCCGGTACGTTCCAGAACGAGGAACATGATCGACTAGAAGCCCAGAGAAGACTGATTGCGGACTAGATGAATCGCATTCTTCTGACTAAGAGATTCTATTTCTGAGCAAATGGCGTCTAGACGATCTGATTCCCTTGGAACTGGAGTCCATATTGGAGTCGATGTTAACGGAACTAACGATTGATGGATGAGCCAGTCCGGATCGTAGCCGTTTATTATCCACTGACAGACTAAACAATCGCGCACGACCTGTTCCCATAGGCTTAGGAATAGTTGAAGCCTGCCTCCGACGGAAGGAATCTGCACACAGCTGTCGGTCAAGATTGCACGAGAAGACGCTAAATCGCTTGGGTGAAGATTCTCGACTCCATTCCTTCCTAACGTTACCGGATCTGGTTCCGCCGGAAACCCGTCAGGAACGACCTCCACGGCCGCCCCGCGGCTTCTTGTAATACACCGGTCCGGAACCGCCGCCACGGCTATCCTTACGGTAGCCGCCGCGGCCCGAACCGCCACCCTTCTTGTCATCCTCATACGGCCTCTTATTAGAGGACTTGTATGAGGACGAACGGCCAGGTCCTTGTGATCCGGATGGCCTATGGGCATCACGGCCAGAAGGACGGAAGGGCGATCTTGGACGCTGCCTCTGCTGCTCCTGTCGATGTTGGCGGTAGGACTGCTGCGGCTGTGTCCTTTTAGTCGACTTCCATGACTTGCCGACCACTTCTTGCTCCGCAACCCTTGACGCAACCTTGGAGAGAGCTTGCCGTGCCGAGCCGCCGAACAAGCCTGGACCGATGAAAGGCGCAGAAGATAATGCAGCCCTCATTTCCGGTCCATTCTCCGTCGCTCTGCCAATGTCCTTGTGATCACCTTGGCCAGGCAATCTTGAGCCAGGCGCATGGTGTCCCGAATAACTCCGGGAGCAGCCTCTGGCACCTGTCCACCTTCCGCCGCGCAGGCCAGCATAACCTGCAGGACGGTACACCCATGCCAGAGCGCAGCCATGGCTGCCCTCGCCGCATCTTCAATGAGCGTAAGCTCATTGAACGGGTCTTTATTGGTCTGCGAAACCAAAGGACGAGACCGCCCCTTAGCCTTCCCAGCCAACGGCCTATTCAGCGCCTCTCGTTCCCCGACAGAAAGTCGTGGAACCCAGGCATACTGATGGTAGGCCAGCTCCGGAAAATGGCCCCTACTCCTTATCCCCTTCGGGGCCTTTGACAATGCATAGTCCGGCTGAACCAGACGGTATGCCGCAACTTCCAGCATGTCGGAAGTCTGCGTGTCCAAAGGGAGTGTTGGCATGGCAGAAGAGCCACTTGACAGAACGCTAGCCGCTCGCTCTGACATCCGCTCCATCGTCGGATCGCGCTGAGATCCCAGATCAGATGCCAACCCGAGACGATCGGACATCCATCCAAGGACCTGCACCCATTCAGCCTAGGTGCAGAAAATGGACTCGTCCATTAAAGAACTCCCGTTTTCATCCTCCCTCTCTCCCTTAGATGAGAGGGCCACCGACAATCCATGCTGAGAGGTATGAGACAACCCCTCTGCCAGGAAGGGAGCGCATCCATAGCTCGACTACCAGCGGCACCGGTGTCCAACGAATAGCCGGACCCGGATTCTCCGCAGTCCATCGGCTCCAGCACGGGAGTCGGGACCACGACCGCTTTACCTACGGCAGGTGACGGCACTCCGATAGGAGCCGCACCCAGAGCCGCCGGGATACCGGCAGGAACCGCAAAACACGGCTCCGCCGACACCTCTGGTTGCACAAACAGCGCCGTGGACTGCAATGAGTCGAACATTGCCTTGAACTGGGCCGCCCATACGCCCAGAGCTGAATCCATGCGGTCATTCAGACGACCATCCAGTCCCTTCAGAGATGCCTGGTCCAGCTTCGCCGCCTTGTCCCTCGCGATCCTCTCCAGACGCGCATGTCGATCCCTATCAAACTCTGCCACCATTGATTAATGATAATCAAGCCTTTAGGCAGAAAATATTTGAAACTTTTTTGAGTGAAAATTAAAAAACACAACTTAGCAGTTAACTAACGTTAAACAACCAAGAATACAACGCCGATCGCTACAACACCCTCGACAATGAAGCGAGAGCTAA